>JBAMAX010004457.1:0-87473 GCA_037043745.1 Chymomyza amoena | reverse complement strand
TCTGTTTAGCATGGGCTCAGTCATATATTATGCAATTTCCTGTGTCTTAACCGCAACAAAATAGCTGTTGATACTGCTGGCGTCATCTAGCAAAAATTGCTAGCGCCATCTAGATATCAATTGCTCGAAATGGCCAACACTGCTTGCTCACAAAGTAAGTTGCAGATTTTATCTCGACGGATTTTGAAATACTGCAACCTGCAATAAAAACGGAAAAGTTCTATTACCAAAACATTTTATGCATTTTTTAAGAATATGGCCCTCTCAATTTGGTTAAATTATGTTTTTTCACGCATGGGATTATAGCATCTTTTGTCGAAAAGTCTGTTTGGCAATATAATAAAATATTTAATCTGTATTTCCCACAATAAGGCCCAACGAGAAAGTGGGGGGGGGGCTTTCCCCCGCCCGGAGCTCTCGGAGGGCCCCGGACTTGAGAGTCATTGCATTGGAGCTTTATGAAATGCATTATTACGATTTTATCTAATCATGAATTCTCTCAGAAATACTTTCTATCCTTTTTTTATGTTGATCTCACATTTTTCAACAATGATACGTATTTTCATGAATTAAGAAAAATTGATTTGGGCCCGGATCCGAGATTTCCTCCGGGGCCCGGATATTCTCTCTACAGCTCTGCACGCAACCTCTTCGATTTTGATGATTTTTACGCCATTTACATTTAGTTTTTTAAAGTGGCAGATCTTTAATATCTTTATTCGTTTAGGAGATATGGATTCTCAATGTAAAGTCTAAAAATTAAAGATTTAATTTTAAGCTATCGATAACTCGATAAATTTCGCCCTATGTTTGGACCCGTAGTGACAAATATTATGTATTTTGTTCTCACATACGAAAGAATTATCCAAACCGAAGACTTCTTAAAAAAAAAAATGGACCGATTCACTTATTTTCGTCGAATATATTTTAGTTTACTTTTGTTATGGGGTTATGGGCGTAAAACCGCCCAATAAAATTCCTATTTAGAAATTTTGTATTTATGTAGTTATTATAACATCAAAGTGAGCTAAATTTTTAACGAAAAGTCTTCCATATATACTAAAAGTTTGTTCGAGGGAAGTACTGTACACAATCCAAAAAGAAAATCCTAAATCTCTAAAGCCAAAAGCTGTCTTATATCAACACTATCAACGACAAACCTAATCTACATGCGGATAATGCTCATCTTTCGTTTAAATTCCTTATCTGCAGTATTTGTGGCTTTCGTGATTTAGTATTTCACACGGACAGACTACAGAAGGACCCTATAGCTATAGGGTATTAAAAATGTTTAATGATCTACTTTGGAAACACTTTGAAAAACTATAAAGCTCAATTAATAACAATTTGACTAAAAAGTTTGTCCATGTAACAAGCAAACTTTATGGCTTTGTTGTTGTTGTTGTTGCTCTTGTTGTTGGTGTCCATGTTGTTTTTGTTGGTTTTGTTGTTTTTGTGGTTCCTGGTTTTTATTACACTGCTGCTTTAGATGATAGTGTTCCTGCAGCTGCTGCTGGCTGCTTATGACATAAAGTTCTAACTACCTTGAAAGATGAAAAAAAAAATCATGAATTTTCATGTTTTTTATCTGCCAGCCTTTGACTTCGATTTACCTTTTTTTTATGATGCCGTTGGGAGCCATACGCTGAACAAAAAAAAATGAAAAAAAGGTATACTCAAGGAAAAAAAAAGTAAAAGCCATTTAAAAGCCAAAAACTTTTGCAACAAAAAGCAAGCACCAAACCATGGTCATAACCAATGCTACGTGTGTGTGTGGGTGACACGGATGCAGCTGTGTATTAGTGTGTGTGTGTGTGTGTCTATGTGGGTGTCCGTGAGTATGTGAGGGAAAAGTTTGATACAAGGAGAGCTGAATGCGCGCTCTCATATTTATAGCGAATTTCACAGCTGACCTTTTGTGCGGTTCTGTTACTCGTAATGCAATTTTGTGAGTGTTCCAAAGTTCGAATATTTTTGTCAATTTCAAGATGCGACTTTTAATGCTTCTATAATAAAGTTAGGCGATGTTTTCTGTTTCAATAGCGATTCAGAAATGCACTTTTAAACTGTATTGCAGTCGTTTGATTTGGGTACTGAATCACATATCTGATGGTATCTGGAGTAAATTTATTACTTTTTCAACCATATGGGTGAGAAGTACACTTTTAAAACTAGAAAGAAAAGCTACAACTACAAGCTTTACAGCCAAATAATTAGGAAAAAAAGCTAAGGTTGCCTCGAATGAAGTTAATTTCATTTTTAAGGATAAAAATTAATTTTCAAAATATTATAATTATATTCAGTGCTCCAGAGCACAAAAAACGTAACGAACAATTTTATTTGGATTCGATTCTGCATGCTCCGAAAAACGACTTTTTATTATTAATATTTCTCTTTTTATTTTTAATAAATTAATTTCACTTATATATGAAGAGGCATCTACTGGAACTTCACCGACCATTTAGAAGATCTTGCATATGCGGATGATATTTGCCTATAATCAGTAAAACACTCAGATATGCAAACAAAACTAGATGATCCTTAAAATCAACATCAACAAAACCAAGTCAATGAAAATAAACAGCAAAAACGAAAACAAGTTTATGCTACAGTGCAAAGAGATTGAGCAAGTTGAAGACTTCACATACCTAGGCAGTATAATATCCGCTGAGAACAGTGCTGGAAAGGATATTCTGACAAGAATAAACAAAGCAACCGGTGCATATGCGCAACTGCGCCAAATCTGGAATTCGTCACAAATATCCTTCCAAACCAAAATGAGGTTATTTAAATCAAATGGATGCGAGACCTGACTTGTAACCGAACTTCTAACAGGAAAAATCCAAAGTTTTGTGAATAGATGTCTCCGGCGTATTCTTAAGGTGTGGTGGCCAAACGTCATCAGCATTGCCGACCAATATAAAAAGTGCAACCTGGAGCCCATGGCCAACACTAAGGAAAGCTAAGGAAATGGAGATGGAGAGGCCACACACTGCAGAAGGATGCGAAGGAAGTTTGCCGTAAAGCTCTTGATCAGACTCTCCAAGGAAGCCGCAAAAGGGGCCGCCCTAAGACAACACGGAGGAGGTCGCTACAAAAAAAGGTCGATGAACGAGCTAAAATTGCTAGCCAAAAACCGCACTAGGTGGAAGTGCTTTATTGAGTCCCTATGCTTCAACCGGAGATAAAGGAATTGATAATGATATAAGAAATCATATTTGTTTGATACAATGATGGTTTTCGCAGCTCTACATCTTTCTAATAATATGTTGTCAATATTTCATTTTCATTAAAATATAGCCTGTACTTTGTTATTCTGTCTCTTAAATAATATTTTTGTTACAAAGAAAAATTTCTTTGTGCAGTTTGGTAACCCTGTCGCACCAATCAGAGTCATGTTTTCGTACCTGTACACACAAAAATTTAATTTGTTTTGTATATATGGGTTGTCAGGAAAAAAAAGGATTTCCTAATCATTTTTAGTAAATATCTAACTTGAAAATGGCATAAATTTTTTTTTACAAAATTCGTTCTTTTTTAAACCCAAAATCTCGATTCGTTTTAGTTTTTAGATTGCAATAAAACAATCGGCTTCACCGAATAAAAAGTTTGTTTTGGTGAAATTGGGAGCACCAAAAATTCGGTTTCATAACGAAACGCTGTAAATTTGATATCCAGTAAATAATATGCTTAAAAATAAAATTTGCGAAAAAAAGGTGTTTTTGGGATTGAGGAATCCATTTTTGACATCTATTTTTAATATCGACCGCAGCCAGAGACCGATCTAGCGTATTTTTTTTTATTTTTTTCTCTTTTTTTCACTTTTTTATAATACTCAAGCACTGAAACAAATTTTATAAAGAATTTTTTACTGTATTATATATGTTTTTACTATATTATATGTCTCCCATAGGAATATTTAAAGAAATTTCCATACTTGAAACAAACAATCTTTCGTTCACTATACAAATTTCTTCCTGTTCACCGGAGTGTAGTCGGATATTGTGCGCTTATTTAAGATATTGAATTTAATTCGAATTCGGGAACATTCCCGATCACATAAAAGGGTCAGGCAAGATGCTCGTAGAAGAGTGATTGAGTGCAAGCGGTAGGCGCTTTGGCATTCCATGTACCTTTAAATTAATGGTGTTGGCGCAGCTTACACGCCCACACACTCACTCATATTTAAACACACGCTGCACTAATACAATCACACACGCATACACTTACACTCACAGAGAGAGAGAGTCACAGAGAGAGGGAGTGAGGGATTGCAGTTGGCTTCATTTGAAATTCAAGGAGCGCCTTCCGCTGGTTTTCCAAGTTTGTTGCCAGTTTTGTGTTTTGAGTTTGCTTTGTTTGTTCTATTTAGCATTTTTGTTGCCATTGTTGTTGTTGTTGTTGCAACAGCCGGTTTCGCTTTAAGCTCCTACTTAAAGTTTTGTTGCCAGTCATGCGGGTCGCTTCGTTGAAGCTTCAGTTCAGGCATCACATTGCAACCCAAAAGAGCTTCTGCATCTCCACACATGCTGCATGAGCTCCGAGACCCCTCGAACTACTTCCACTATTAACCTACCCCAACTAAAATGGTTGTGTTTTTTGCAAAGTCACGTCGCTGCAATTTCTTAGATTCCAATTATATACACACTAAACCAAAGTTAGAACAAACACAATATATAATTTATTACATTATGGGGGTGTTGTTTTTTATTTTTAAATTTGCTCAACTCTCCGTTGAACCGAGCTCTATTATTTCTTAAGTAATTGTATTGGAAATGAGGTTAGGTTGCTGCTCTGAAATTTACTGGCACAAAATTTTGGCACATAATCAATAATCAGTAATTTATTCCATACAATTAATGCCATTTCATTTTTAGTTTATTTTTAATCGCTGAGCTGTGTATTTAGGTTATGATAAGACGTTTGAGACTGAGATAAGTTATCAAGACCTTGCTAGGCATGACCAGCAGATATTATTTAATGCCTCTCTCCATGGATAAAACGAATACTACGATCTATGAAACCTTCTTCCGGGCGTTTCGCTTTTAAAATGCGGCGGTGGGGGTTGGTGAGCGAAGCAAGCAGGGGCCGAAGCCCCCTAGTTTAAATAAATAATATTTTCAAAATTGTAGAAAAATAATAACTTAGGCTATTAAATTATTTTTCTATGATATTATGGTCGGTATCGAAAAAAGTTTCGTTTTTGCTGATTACAAAATTTGGAGGCCTTGACAATTTGCAACCTCACAGTAAGGACAGCATTTGAGCCTTTCTTAGAGCACTCTGTGGAGGATTTTGCATCTGGACTAAAATTTACATCCTTATAAAGTCCAATTAAATCTAGAAGTGTAACCGGCTGATCATGTAATGCGTAGATTGGTTGCTTGGATAGTAGCATTTGGATGATGACTTTTCGAATCTTTTTCAGCGATAAGTTTCATTTTAAACTCGGTGGGTAGAACTTTTGATACTGGGGCAGTGAAATCCCGCGAATCTCTCCTAAGAGACCAAAATATATGAAAAAAGTCACTGTATTAGCCAGATTTTTAATCAAAATGAAGATGTGACTCAAACCTTCAATTCAAGAGATGGAACTGGTGGCAGAAGCCATGAAAGTCAACCCATTTTAACATAATAACAAGAGAAATTTCCAGAATGTGTAATTTCTCCTTTACCTTTGAACGTTTTTTTGTATAATTCTCAAACTCTGGAAGCTCTGAGAACCAACACCCATGAAGTCCCCGAAAGACATTGGAATAATGCTATATTTTGCACATAATGGCAAGATTCACTATTATAATGTAATTAAAATTTGATCGAATTTCTAAACAGAGACATATTTTTTTTTATTTTAACCACAAAATCTTACTAGACATCTGAATCTATCTCATTGATTTCTTATGCAGAAGAAATAGTTGGCTTTACCAACCAACCCCAAGCTATTTCTAGCTTAACAGTCCCATGTGAGCATTTGCAGTGTATACAAAATTCGTTTTGGTTACCTTTACTTCAATCATGCTCTTTTTATGTGGTCAACTCACCAATTCCAATGCGTAATTACAAATTAACGAATTGATTTATTCATTCGACAATAATTATATGTAGGTATTTTTTTTATTTAGGCTTTTTATCTTCGTTACGTTTTTATTCAATTTGTGATTCAATTAAATATCATTTAAAATTTATCGTATTCAGTAATTGTTGGCTTTGTACTCATTAAATAAGAGATGGCATGCATTTTATAGATAATAATAGAGTGCGTAAAATATTTAATAACTAAAAAAAAAATCACGAATAAAATCTGTGAAGTCTGTGACAAGTTGTCGAAAAAATCGAGCAGCAAAATTTAAATGTAAAATTATGGGGATTGTTAAGTCATAGATTGTTGGACCCACCAACAACCTAAGGATACCACACACACCCCCGACAGTGAGAAAATTGGTTAGGAAACTAAGACGCAACAAAGCAGCTGCCATTTACGGCCTACCTGCCGAAACATTGCACCCACATTTCAATCGCATATGGGACATTCTTTTACAACCCGTACGGATTTCGGGAAAAATATAATTTCAGATTTTTAAATCTCACCAAAATTTTTTTCAAGGATGATTTTATGAAATAAGTGAACACGTGTATCGGCATTTCACCGAAAAAAATTTTTTAACGATTTTATGAATATTCAAAGTTTTGCTGGTTCGCGCTATACCACTACATGTAGAATAGATTATCTCCGGCTCTATTTATCCGATCAGTCTATTTTTTTTTTTATTTTGTTGGTTAATATATTGTCTTTAAAAGGTATGAAGTAACATTCTTTTCCATTGTTAACAATTGTACAATATTAAGCATTCAATTGTTTATTTAACTTTTTAGTGCCGGTCCCCACAGTGAAAAATTCAATAAAAAATATTATCATATACGCAATTTTATAACCTAAATAACGCATATTTTTAATTAACGGTACCTTTCTTAGTTCACGAGATATTAAATATTTTCGCGCGCAAGTCGTGCGTGCGCCATTGGCACGTGTTCCGCGCGACACGGTCCAGCGTGTTTCGTGCATTGTGATTAAACGTGTTTCACTTCGCACGCGCTTCGCATATATCGCTGGCCATACGTACTGCAGGTTGCAAGTTTCTTAATAAGCAATAGGACAATACAGTGTAACAATACAATACAGTGATTCAAGTTCTTATCAAAAATGCCTAAGAGTAAGTTCCGAAGTGATAGGTGTTTAAACCCTTTCAATATGAATATGAACATTTGGTAGACTTCATCAGAGCAAACCTGGCACAAATTTCGAAAATCATCTATTTTTCCGACGGCGTAAGTGCGCAATACAAAAATAAGAAAAATTTTGTCAATCTCACACACCATAAAAAAGTTTTTGGGTTAACAGCGGAATGGCACTTTTTTCCTACTTCACACGGAAAAGGTGCATGTGATGGTTTGGGAGGCACCATAAAAAGATTAGCTTCGCGGGCAAGCTTGCAAAGAGTGAACGATCCTATTCAAACTCCGCAAGAATTGTTCGAATGGGCAAAACAGTCCCTCCCAAACATTTCTCTGAAATATGTTGACAATAATGAGTATGTAAATGCATAAAAAAAATTGGAAAAAAGATTTCAAAAGGCTGTAACCGTGAAGGGAACTTTGGGTTATCATTGCATGATTCCAATTAATCAAAAGATGTTGAAAGCAAAGCATTTTTCTTTGGAAGATGATTTCACCGAAGTAAAAATTATAAAATGATATTCTATGCTATAGATTTCAATAAATTAATATAAATTATTGTATATTAAAATATATTATTTCAGACTATTATTATATGCGTTATATTGTTGTAATAAACGAATTGAAAACAAGGTTTTCAATTTGACTTCTAATGTTCCTTAGTTCTCAGGACGCTTCCCGAATTTAATTCATCTTATTTGTTTACACAACATTGTGGCAACACTAAATTTTTTTTTTCTAACAATTAAAAATCTAAGCGTATAACATACATCTACGAACAAAAATCTCGTGTGACGTGGGTCGCGAGGAACCCGTGGCAATGGCGCGCGCACGACTTGCGCGCGAAAATATTTAATATCTCGTGAACTAAGAAAGGTACCGTTAATTAAAAATATGCGTTATTTAGGTTATAAAATTGCGAATATGATAATATTTTTTATTGAATTTTTCACTGTGGGGACCGGCACTAAAAAGTTAAATAAACAATTGAATGCTTAATATTGTACAATTGTTAACAATGGAAAAGAATGTTACTTCATACCTTTTAAAGACAATATATTAACGAACAAAATAAAAAAAAATAGACTGATCGGATAAATAGAGCCGGAGATAATCTATTCTACATGTAGTGCTATAGCGCGAACCAGCAAAACTTTGAATATTCATAAAATCGTTAAAAAAATTTTTTCGGTGAAATGCCGATACACGTGTTCACTTATTTCATAAAATCATCCTTGAAAAAAATTTTGGTGAGATTTAAAAATCTTAGGTCAAAAAAGGTGTACGAATTGTAAAAGAATGTCCCATATGGGAGACTGAGTGTGTACCCTCATCTTCGAAAGCAGGAATAATCGTCAAGCTATCAAAGAAAGGGTACCTTATTGAGTGCAACAACTGGCGAGGAAACACTAGCTATAAAATACTAGCAACTTTACTGAACGATCGCCTTTAAGAAAAAATAGAGCCAACAATTCGCGATGAACAGGCAGACTTCGGACCACACAGAATTTGCGTAGACCAGGCTAACACACTACGCATAATAGCCGAACAAGATTTGGAGTGGCTCATACCACTGTACCTCCTGTTTATCGACTTCAAGAAGGTCTTCGATTCAGTAGACAGAGCAGATTCAGTATGGCGGACATTAGCGAGGAAAGGAGTGCCAGTCAACATCGTATCGATAGTAAAAGCGACGTACGATGATGCGGTACTTGGCGGTACTACACAAAGGGAAAATTACACCTTTCGAAACAAGCACCGGTGTTAGGCAAGGATTTCCACCTATTACCACTTCTATTCAATATAGTAGTTGACGAGGTTATGAGAGATGTATGCAGGTCTAGGCGTGGGATTACGTGGAGTCTCACCCGTCATTTGGAAGACCTGGATTACGTGGACGATATTTGTCTCATCTCTCATAAACTAAGTGATATCCAAGCGAAAGAGAATGATCTCGAGATCCTGGCTAGCAAAGCTGGACTCTCGATAAACGCATTCAAAACCAAAGCGATGCGCCTCAAGCACACCAGCCAAGGTAGCATAACCTTTAAAGGGAACACTATCGACTTTACCGATAGTTTCCCATACCTTGGCACCATAATTTCCAGAAGTGGTGGCGTGGATGAGGGTATAGAGAAACGTCTACGCAAAGCGCGATCAGCGCTTTTACGCTTATTCCGTATATGTATGGAGAAACCAGCAAATTAGCAGAAGAAGCTTCAATGCGAGCGTCAAATCCATCGTGTTGTACGGCAGCGAAACGTGGATGGCCCCGCAGAGAATGATATCAAAAGTACAATCATTCGTCAAAAAGTGCCTTAGAATTATATGCGGGATATTCTGGCCCAACAAAGCACGCCACGCGTTCTACAAACTTAGCAAAATATGGCGGGCACGCAGTATTTCACGCCGCACAAAACTTAGAACTTTCAATACAAGCGTAAAAACGGTTCTTTTATACGGGTGCGAAACTTGGAAAGTTACAAACACCACCACAAACAAATTACGCGTCTTCGTAAACCGCTGCCTAAGGAGAATTTGTGGCATATACTGGCTGAACGTCATCAGCAACGAAGACCTACTTACTTTGGCCGAAAGCAAGCCAATTCAACTTGAAATAAAAGATAGAAAATGGCGTTGGATCGTTCACACCCTACGGAAAGAACAAAATAATATAACAAAAATGGCGCTGGAATGGAATCCGCAAGGATCTAGAAGAAGAGGAAGGCCTAAAATGACATGGGAAAGAACAGTGCGGAATGAGTCGCAACGATCGTAGCAACAACTGAAAACACTCGCTCCCAACCGAAATCGATGGAAAGAGTTTGTTTCCGCCCTATGCTCTGTATAAGAGCGGCAACTACAGTTATGATGTTCTTTTCAAGGAAATAATAAATAACACAGGTCTACAAATAAAGGGGTCATGTGAGTTGTTGGAAAGCTAAGGGTTATTTCCGAAGTAATTTGGTGCGTAGAATCCGAATCCGGCTTCAGAACTGGCCCATCACGTCAGGATTTTGAGATATTTGCGGTCTTTCTCTCCAGTTACATCATTTGGAGAGAAAGACCGCAAACATTTTTTGCGCCCAGTACATAACCTCAAATGTAGGAAAAAACGTCATTTTTTGGGTACATAACCTCAAATATCTCAATCCTGACGTGATGGGCCAGTTCTGACGCCGGATTCCGATTCTACGCACCAAATTACTTCGGAAATAACTCTTAGCTTTCCAACAACTGAACCATGTTGACCAGTGTAATAATAATAATTCTGGCCCAACAGGATATCAAACGCGGAACTATGGCACTACACTAGTGAAGTTCCTATCTGTAACCAGATAAGAACACGCATATGGCGTTGGATTAACCATGCTCAAAGAAAAGACCGAACCAGCATCGTCACGATGGCCTTGGAATGGAACCCCCAAGGAAGCAGACGAGTGGGAAGGCCAAAGCCAACTTGGCGTTGTACAACAATCAACGAATTGTCCCAAAACAGCTGAGACACAGCTGAGACACAGCAAAGGAAACTGCGCCAAAGAGAGTCTGGTGGAAAGGTCATATGGAAGCCCTAAGCTCCCTGGAGGACTTATAAATGGAAAAAAAAGATTGTTGGATGCCTACATTTATTTGTTTATTTATTAAAAAGATTAATTTAGAAAAGTCATTTAATAAAATAAATATGAAAAAATATGGTATCATCTACGAATATTTAACGAAGCCAATCTTATAAGATGATGATCACAATTAGGTGATTTGGACTCCAATTTAAGCTTAAGAAGAAGTGCCGACTATCTTTTGCCTCCTTCTCATTAGGGTACACATTTCCCTATATATGAACATTCTTAGGCTGGGATAGCGAACGAGCTTATCAAAAAGCCAAAAGTGCCCACACAATTTTCTGTATATCTTATATGCCGCAGCATCTTAATTTTGTGTTGCATTTTCAACAATTCCATAAATTTTCCATTAACCTCGTTTACTCTATACAAAAATATTAACAAATAAAAATCCAACAATAAAATTGTTTATTTAAAGTAAATTGAAAGGACACGAGTTACATTAATTTGGTAACTTATACATAGTAAATACAACTTGAAAAACTTTTCCTAAAAAGTTATTGTGTCACTCACTCAAAAACATAAACAATTTTCCAAATGATCTGCAAATATGTTTATATAAGTTGACATTTCCATTACAAAACAGTTCAAAGTATTTTTATATACATCTTGCTGGTAGGCTCCAGTTTGGGTTTGGGTTCTTGGCTATATTTGTAGTCTTTATTATGGTACTACAAAAAGCATTTAAAGAGCAAATATTTGTGCTGTGCACTTTTGGAAATTAACTTGCGAGTTTCTTTGGAGCTTCTTTATAATTTGTTGTTGTTGTTGTATTTTTGCTTGTAAATCTTTTTGTGTGTTGTGCTGGAACGCAGACAAATGCTTTTAAAAAGTAACATTTTGCCAAAGGACATGTGTCCTTTTTTGGTTTTATTTTTCTTTAGCTCGGATTTCAGACACTGGCAAACATGTACAAAAAAAGAAATATCGTAATCGCAGCTTGACGTCAAGTTGAGGTTTCGTACAAGAGCTTGGAGGATTGAGGCATTGGAATTGGCATTGTGTGTGTACGGACATGGGATTGGCCAGCTCGAGTTGGGCACGAGTTTTGTGACATGATATCTGTTTGTTCAATGCTGTCTTAAAGCATGCCACAAGAAAATTGGGAAAAATATTTAAGTAATAAATTTGAGAACATATGTGCAACTTGTAGCGCATTAAAAATAATTTAAGCGCCATTTTTTTTACTGTCAAGGCTTAAAGTTTGCATTTTTTCAAAGAAATGGCAGCAAATATCACGTATACGCCAGCTGGACAAATAAACAATGCAGCGCACATACTCACTTTGACACAGTGTGTGTGTGTGTGTGGGTGTGTGTGTAATTGTGTGTTTGTGTGTGTGAGCCACTTCATGCATGTCTCGCTAACGAACTTGCGACCTTTTTTTCTATTTCTTTGCGCTTCAACTTTGTTTTTGTTATTTTTGTTTCTTTTAAAGCTCCGACGCCTGCAATTTAACAAGCACTTCCGCCGTTGAAGGCTCTCAACTAAAGGCCAACACGCAGCCAGCGAGACGTATAAATGTCTTGGTATAGATGTGTGAGTAGGAGCGAGCGTGTGTGTGGTTGTGGACTCCATTGGCACTTCACGGCTTTTAGACACAAAACGCAATTACAAAAAAATAGAAGTTTAGTTAACAAGGCGATGAGCGACAGACAGATACTCTGTAAAAACTTGAACTTCAAAAACTTTCAGGGTTGTCATACTTCCTTTATGAATAGAATTTAAGTACTTTAAATGCCTACTTTCAAAATATGTAGCTAATATTAAGATGTTCTTAAAAAAAATTATTTATTTTATACAAAAACTAGTGAGCCCGGTAAACGTTGTCCTGCCCAAAATTTCTAAATACTCTTAAAGTGCATAAATATCGTAAGATTATCTAGTTAGCGTTCTGCAAAGAATGTTTTTCGTGCGCTGAGATCGACTTATGGTCAACATAATCGACCCACCGAAGCCACAATTCGTAACACCATCACCAAATTTGAAACCCAGTATTCATTGTCTGATGATACACGACCAAATCGACCACATCCAGCACGTAGTGAAGAGAATATAGCAGCGGTAGCTGACATTGTTCACGATGACCGCGAGGAATCGATTCGGCGCCGATCGCAACAACTTGGCCTGTCGTATTCAACCACCTGTCGCATTTTACATTTGGATCTCGGCTTGAAAGCATACAAAATTCAACTCAGGCAAGAATTGAAGCCGAATGACCTTCCTGCACGTCGCCGTTTTAGTGAATGGGCTCTTGGTAAGATCGATGAAGATCCGTTGTTTTCGACCAAAATGTTGTTCGTGAATAAGCAAAATTGCCGTATTTGGGGAGAAGATCAATCCGAAGAGGTTCACCAGCTGCCATTACATCCAAGAAAAACAACGGTTTGGTGCGGTCTGTGGGCTGGTGGAATTATTGGTCCGTATTTTTTTAAAAATGAGCAAGGTGCGAACGTTACCATCAATGGCGCACGCTATCGGACCATGTTAACGGACTTTTTGCTGCCTGAAATTGTTGCCCGTGATCTCGACGACATTTAATTCCAACATGATGGCGCTCTGGTCCACATTGCCAATGAAACAATGGCTCTATTGCGAGGTCAATTTGGTGAGCTACTAATTTCACGTACTGGACCCGTACCTTGGCCGCCAAGATCGTGCGATATCACACCGCTCGACTTTTTCTTTGGGGTTACGTAACGCCGAAAGTTTACGTGGACAAACCAGCAACTATTGAGGCCTTGGAAGCGCACATTACTCGTGTTATTGGCCAAATACCAGTGGAAATGCTTGAACGAGTCATGGAAAATTGGACCTTCATGATGGACCATTTAAAACGCAGCTGCGGCCAACATTTGAACAAGATTTTTTTTAAACAATAAATTCCATAAAATAAACTTTCGAAATCATAAATAAAGATCCTATCATTTCTTTGAAATTTGCATTTGCCAACTCATTAAAAAAAGTCTTAATTAATCACCAAATATATAGATGTGATGCAGTGTGCTATGGGGCTATATGGGATTATGTATATAGGTAATCGTGGCTATTGAATAAAAATTGAAAATAACCCGATTACCTTCAAAAGCAACAAGACTAAATTCCAAAATCAACGTTTGGTTTCTCTATCTAGTAGCATCTCAAAGACATAGGAGTTTATACGATAACAGTTTCAACTTAATTTCAGGGTATTAAAGCACTTGGGGCGGAAAAAATGTGCAACAGCTAAAATCGCTTAGGTTTTAGCATACCTGCAGGAACTTTCTTGTAAAACGATTTCTTTTTTTCCAAAGGCATCAATTGGAGTTAGGTAACCAAACAACATTTCAAAAGGAGACACTACTCTGATAACCTTCCTTGTTTTGTGTAATGCACTTGAAATGTTCTCCTATAGATCTGTATTATCATACAGACAAACATCTCTCCATTCTATGTTACGCCTATAGCACATATATACCCTTTAAATATAGGGTATAAATAGTTCAGTGAGTCGAAGTGCACGGCGCATTCTTTCAACTGTCACCTATTTGCCAGGCATACTTTCCTTTACCATTTTGCCGCTGCCTTCTCTTCTCAATTGAGTGCAGAGAAATGCATGCGATGTCTCTCTTTGTGTGAGCGTATGTGTGGGATTCACCCTCTTTGTGTGTATTTACACCAGTGTGTGAACTAGTGCATGGCATTCTTTGCCTTAAAGCTGCCAACTCGCCGCTCGGTTTTCTGTTCATTGCGTTTTTACGCACACTACTTGCTAAAGGAAGAGTATATTGCATTTGTAAAGGCATATGTTGCAGGCATATATTATACCTTGCTTAGGTATATTTGTGTCAAGTTAGACCAGGAATCTCCTTATTACTTTTTCTTAAAATAAATTTATTAAAAAACTATAAATTTTATTTGTAAAAATATTTGCTCAAAACTTAAGAGTTACACCTAGGGCCGGAATATCCGGGCCCTGGGGGAAATATCGTAATCGGGCCCCTAACAATTTTTCTTAATTCATGAAAATACGTCTAATGGTTGAAAGGTGTGAGATCT
This sequence comes from Chymomyza amoena, assembly GCA_037043745.1. NCBI lineage: Eukaryota > Metazoa > Arthropoda > Insecta > Diptera > Drosophilidae > Chymomyza > Chymomyza amoena. The sequence continues at coordinate 72,582 of JBAMAX010004457.1, read as the reverse complement.
ACATAAAAAAATGTATAGAAAGGATTTCTGGGAGAATTGATAATTTAATAAAATCATAATAATGCATTTCATTAAACTCCAATCCAAGATCTAACAAAAAAGCAACTCAAAGTAGTTTGTGTTGAAGTTTTTTTAACTAACTTTACATATGCTTCACAATAACCGCCAAGATACTTAGAATTTCGCCTTCCGTGTTTTAGATGGGGCGAAAGCTTTTATAATATCATCTAAGTCGAGTTTTCTTGCTAGCTAAGATACCAAATACAAAGTTGCCAATCCTGAGACTCGATTCTGAGTTGAACAAGAACGATGATAGCGTTTTATTCTTGATAATACACTGGACGATCTTTGGGCTCTGGCAACTGATACTGGCAGAGTGCAGAAAATTCTCAAAGTATGCATTGATGTTTCGAAACAGAGTATCCAAATTTTAAGCTGTACATACAAAATTTACAATTTTCAGTAAAATTTGCCTTGTCACAATTTTCAAGTGGCATATTTCAAATGAAATTGGATCTCCATAACATACACTTTTGTATCACCATATTATATTCTATCATTGCAATCATAATAATAACAGTAGATATTGTTAAACAAAAAAGTATGTTACGGAGCTCTGGTAGAATGATAAATTACTATATTTTTTCAAGCAAAAAACTTCCCAAATGACTGTCGAATCCGGGCCCCTCCGAGAGCTCCGGGCCCCCTTTCGACGGGCCTGGTTACACCCATTAAAATAAAAAGCAAATATCTTCCTGTTAATATCATGAGATATTATCTATTGGTTCATAGCCAAAGCTGTCTAAAAAGATAGCGTACGCTACCTATACCATTTTATAGCATTAATGTGGCAATCCCCAAGTCCTTTATACCAAAATGCTTATCAAAACATCGGGTAGCGATTGAGCTATGTCCATCTGTATGAACGCCTAGATTTTGGAGACTATTATAGCTAGAGATACGAAACTTTACCAGTGCATATTTCCTCAGAAGATGAAGAATCATGTCAATATCTTCCCCCGAATTTTTTTTTCAATATTTTAATTGGAAATTCAATAAAACAACCAAAGTTATAGTTAAAAATGTGAAAATTTTACTACCTTTTGCCTCTAAACTGCGTCAATATTTGACTCTACATTTTTACGGTAACAAAAAACCTAGAATCACAATATGTGGCTTTATCGATGCGGACCCCCCACCCCCCGCAATCGATTTACCGTGTTTCCTCCCACACCCCCCACTATATCAACTTGAAACTTTCCCCATATACTTTTATTAGCTTCTTCGACGTAACTTTCGAGTTTCATCACAATCCGTAAAAATTTTCTGAACTTATAGGTATAAATATCGAATTTACCAAAAAAAAAAAATGTATTCCAATTGGAAAGTTCTTAGTAGGAATATGCAGATAAAAAAGTTTTCAAGAGAAAAAGTACAGGGTATTCCACTGTCGGGCACCGCCTCGACTGTACCTTTCTTTTCCATTTGAAAAGTTTTATAAGCAATACTAGGAATAAAATCAACTCAACATATTCTAAATGCCCCAAACAATAGTTTTAAAAAGTTTAAGAAAAAAAGAATGCAGTTTAAAAAATGTTGCACAGTATATTTTTATTTGATGAAATAATAGAGACCCAGACAAAAAGCTAACAAAAAACTTTTTTGCCAAAATATAAAGGATATTGATGTTAGAATATAATACTGCATGTCAGTTTTTTCTTTTGAAATAAACGCAAAGAAATATTTTTAATATGAATTTATGCAAAAATTTTTGTCCATAAAATATTGATAATAATGGTAGCGTCTCTTAGCAATTATTTCAAAAGCACGTAACCGAAAAACTTTTTTTTAACGTCAGGTTTATTTGTTGAATGTATGAGGTATTGAATATCATTATTTCTATATATACAAATGCTTATGCTGGGAGGGATTAAGATTAGGCTGTTCTTCTATACCCATTTAAGCTCCACTCATATAAATTAATATTATGGACGACCTTAACTAAATACAATAAACCAGCTCAAGCCATCAAACTTGGCATCAGTACTTATGTGAGTCTAATCAAAAATAAATTGTTGACATTTTTTTAAGATAACTTTCTTATGGCATATACGAGGTGTGTTCAAAAAGTAAGGTGACTTTTCAAATTTCGCGGGCAACGCATTTTCGATTATCGATTTTTTTGTTTTGTTGTGTACACTCTTCCCGAACATCTGTACCAAATTTCAAGTGGATGGCATTTTTTGTTTGGTTGTGAGAGGCGTAAAGGTTAAGAGTGTTTTGCGGGCTCGGTGATTTTTTGCTATCGAAAAATATGGATCAACGGATTTGCATCAAATTTTGTGTAAAAAATAAAATTAAGTGCTCCGTAACACTTGAAATGTTGACAGTAGCATGCGGTGAAACTGTTCTGAGTAAAAAAATGTTTACAAGAGGTATAAACTCTTCCAAGAGAGCCGGGAAGATGCCAATGACGAGCCTCGCTCTGGACGCCCAAGCACGTCAACAACTGATGAAAACGTTCAAGCAGTGAAGAAAATTGTTTTGGAAAATCGTGGAATCACTTTCAAAAAGTTTATGAGGATGTCGGTATATCGCTTGGCTCGTGGCATGAAATTTTTTCTAACTTTTTGGGCATGAGACGTGCGTCAGCGAAGTTTGTTCCGAAATTGATGAATTTTGACCAAAAGACCCGTCGCATGAGCTCAAGAGCTGTTGAATGACGTCAACGTCGACCCAGATTTACTGAAAAGGGTCATAAAAGGTCATAACTGGTCACGAATCATGGGTATATGGTTATGATATCAAAACCAAAGCCCAATCGTCCCAATGGAAGCGGCCAGAAGATCCGAAAAAGCACGCCAAGTTCGATCAAATGTCAAAGTTTTGCTCACTGTTTTCTTTGATTACCATGGCGTGGTGCATCAGGAGTTCCTACCATATGGTCGTACGGTCAATAAACAGTATTATCTGGAAGTTATGCGCCGCTTGCGAGAAGCAATACGAAGAAAACGTCCAGAATTGTGGAAAAACAATTCATGGCTTTTGCATCACGATAATGCCCCTGCTCACTCATCTTTGCTTGTGAGAGATTTTTTGGCCAAAAACAACACCACAATCATGCCTCATCCACCATATTCACCGGATTTGGCCCCATGTGACTTTTTCTTGTTCCCAATATTAAAGAGACCTATGAAAGGACGGAGATTTGAAACGATTGAAGAGATAAAGACTGCATCGCTGGAAGAGCTCAAGGCTATACCGAAAAGTGGCTATGAGAAGTGCTTTGAGGATCGGAAAAACTGTTGGCTTAAGTCTATTGTATCTGAGGAGGATTACTTTGAAGGGGACAACATAAATATCTATGAATGAATTAATATTTTTTCCTAAAAATACAAAGTCTGCTTACTTTTTGAACACACCTCGAGCTCTTTCCGTTGAATACATTTGCATTCAAGACAAAATTTGCAACAATTACATAGCTATTTATTTTGTAGGGTATTCAATTGCCGTGCACTACTTCGACTATTTAAAATATATTTTTTTTTTTGCTGTAACTTTGTGCTTTGTTGCAACTTCCGCTTCATTGTTGCGTAATTTCTAGCATAGTTGCAGCGTGTCGCAGCTGCAGCACGTTCTACATTAATGTGAGTGTATGAGTGTATAAGTGTGTGTTTGTGTGTGTGTAATTCGCACATTGCTATTGTTTGCACTTAGTTGTTTTTCTTAGTGTTGTTTTGCTTTTTTTTTTCTCACTTGCAACTGTTTGTGGCCTGTAACTGTCACAGTCACATAGGGCTTACAAGTCTTTAACCCGGCCAACTAGTTTGTGCCACATTTACATGTCTCTGCGTGAACGTTTTAAAGTTGCAACTTTTGTTTACTCAAACTTTGCAGTTCAAACAACCGACTTCAATTTTGGCATCAGGGGCTGCTTAGCTCATTCCAGCGAAAATAAGTTGCAACAACAAGGGGCATAATCAACTGCAGCAAACATAGCACATTAAGTGCATTTTATGCTGTGTGCTAATGAGCCACTTTTGTACCACTGTACCCTAACCACTGTAAGCAGTTTCAGGAACTCGGCGGGCTGGACAGAAGAGCGGACTCTCCTCAACGCTTATCTAACTTTGCACATTTATAATGCTAATTTAGCAAGTTGATTGCATGAGCGTGTGCCAACAACAACAACAACAGCAACAACAACAACGACAAGAACTAAAACCGAGTGGCAACTACAATGTGCTGCCAGATTATAAAATACAATATTGTGCAACGGAAGTGAAACAAAAAGCAAATTCTGGCCAAGTGGACTCATAGATAGTAGCAGGGCATAAGGAAGAGTCAGCAGAAGAAGAAAGCGGGAACGAGTTAGTTATGGAGAAATGTAAAAATGGCGCTTTAATGTTCAGTTGGTGGCAATTACGTTGGCAGCAACGCACACAGCCAACATAAAACGGACATCAACCACACTCCTCCCACACATACATGCACACCCACGCTTATACGAGGGCAGGATAGAAAGTAATTGGCTTAGTAGAAATTTGGTTAGTAATCTTTTTTGTTTGTATCTGAGCAGGTTTTAAACAATTTTACGAGCTTGAAAATAAATTTAAGTATTATGCGATAAATCGATTTATGATCATAGCAGATATAATAAGGTTTTTTTTAAGGTCTAATAAATGTACAATTTATGCTTGGGTAATAAGCATATTAAATAAATCAACTAATATATAAAAGAAATTCATAAGCTTACAAAAAATTATAAAATAACTATTTTTGCTTGAACTTTTTTGTTAGATTGCTATTTTTAACTCTTCTTGAGCCAAAAATAAATATTATAAAATTTAAATTAATAAAAAATAAATTTTTTATTTTAAAATTAAAAAACACAATTTTTTTTAAAACAAGGTAATTAAATATTATCATAATATGTATTACATATTTATCAACTCTACACTTCCTAAATAATATTTAATAATAACAATATTTAATAATGAAAATAATTAATTATTAATTAATATTAATAATCGATTTCATTTACGCATCACGAAAGTTTTCTACTTCTTTTATTAAGAGAGAAAGAAGAAAACCATTTTGATTTTTTATAAACTGCAATTAAAAGATTTATTTTTATTTTTATTTTTAATTTTGAAACCTGAAATCGTTTTTGTATGAAACCATAGTTTGCTTGTTTATGATCTGACAAAGTTATACTTTTATTTTGAAAAGAGTACAAAAAATCGTATATATTCACATTATTTCCTCAAAATAGAGGTAAATGTTTTGAGAATAGAAAATTATGATCCGATGCCATCATTTACGGAACTGCTTCTGAATTCCATACTAAAAAGACCAGGAGCATACATTCTCAAAGATTACCAAAAATGTTGGATACTTCAGATTTACTGTATGATTATGATTTTGCTATACTATAGTCCCATATTAACTATAAAAATGTTATTATTTTAAAATAAACATATTGGTTCTTAATTTTTGGCTTAAACTCAGAATTAGGGGCAAAAATTCGATTTTTTCAAAATTAATTTATTCTTTGTTTTTGATAGTGCTGAATGAACAAAATCACTTTTTTTTTTGGCGATATCTATTTCGGCAAAGGGTCTTGTATAGCTATGCTGTGAGGCTCAATAAGTTAGCCAAATGCTAGATCTCAGAGAGACCTGGCAGGGACGTAGAGAGAGCGTTGAATGTGGGGAGCTTGAGCCTCGAAATACCGGTTCGATTCAACAAACTACCGACTGCATTAATAGTAATATTACGAATATAACATGATGGTGCTGGATGTTTGAGTGGCGTCACACCCTCCTCGATACGCCCCTGAGTCGTGGATTTACCAAAAGATGTCTTGATCACACTTACAATTTATGAATCGGAGATTAAAATTGAAGCGGGAAACTTTACAGAGCGACCTCTTGATTTGCTGATATTTATATACGTAATAGATCGATCTCTTTGATAAGTAATAGAAATGCTAAACAGTATTAACGAATTCAATTTTTTATTGCAAAATTCTGACTATTTATCGAGTAATCAATAATTGAAAAATTTATATTTTTGTTTTCAGACGAATTTTTGAAAAGCCAAATCGCTTATTTACAAGAAGAACGACAAAACTCAAAAACGCACTTAAAGTTTTCACCGACCCCACCATCATAAAAAAATCGTTGAAATTCATTTTTTATAGTCTTCTCACACGGAAAGTTTTTTGGTATCTAAATGAAATTTTTACACTATGCACAGTTTTTTTAACAAATAAATCTGCATTAATTAACTCGAAAACGAATTTTTTGAGTTATGACACTCTTCTTGTAAATGAACGAAATCTTTTTAGTTAAGAAGTACGTTTGAAATTTTTTATGTAGGATAATATTTTATATTTAAAAAATTAAATTAAAAATTTAAAAAACCCCCGAACTTAAGTAATTTTCATTTAAAAAGTAAAAAATAATAAAAGAAACTTAATGTTAAAGTACCTAAGAATCTATTAATAATTCTAAAAAAATACGTCGCGTTGGGGGACACGCGAGGGCAGACGTCGTTGACGGTCGTATCTTACATGCAAATTTTTTGAAGTAATTCTATGAAAGTTTTTGAAGTATTTTCTTAATTTTGATTTTAAGTTAATCTTTGTTGCTTAATTAGACTATTTGTATTTAAATTGTTAGTTTAGGAGCGGTCCCCCAACGCGACGTATTTTTTTTAGAATTATTAATAGATTCTTAGGTACTTTAACATTAAGTTTCTTTTATTATTTTTTACTTTTTAAATGAAAATTACTTAAGATCGGGGTTTTTTAAATTTTTAATTTAATTTTTTATTTCATACTTTTTATAGGTAGGTTAGGTTAAGTTAGACTTTAGTATATTATAATATACTTACTATAATTTAGATTCTTGTTAAGGTATAGATTACATTTAAGGTCAAGCTCGATTGCTTTTTTTTACGCATTCTCCCCACTTTCACTCCCCACAACTTTTAAACAGCTCAATCGATTTTCATCAAACATGTCTACGAACACTCGCACATAACCTTTAATACAAAAAAAAACTAAATTGAAATCACTGCATGCGTTCCGGAGTTATGATGCCACAGACAAATTTTAAGCCAATCGGACAAAGTTGATGTTTTTAACTTCAAATGGCCATAACTTCTAAACGCGAAGAGATAGAGCAAAAATCACCTCAGATTAGAATCAGTGGCGTCGTTCAATCGTTCAATAGGACCAAATTTTAAGCCAATCGGACAAAGTTGATGTTTTTAACTTCAAATGGCCATAACTTCTAAACGCGAAGAAATAGAGCAAAAATAACCTCAGATTAGAATCAGTGGCGTCGTCAGCTTCAATAGGAGCAAATTTTAAGCCAATCGGACAAAGTTTATGTTTTTAACTTCAAATAGCCATAACTTCTAAACGCGAAGAGATAGAGCAAAAATCACCTCAGATTAGAATCAGTGGCGTCGTTCAATCGTTCAATAGGACCAAATTTTAAGCCAATCGGACAAAGTTGATGTTTTTAACTTCAAATGGCCATAACTTCTAAACGCGAAGAAATAGAGCAAAAATAACCTCAGATTAGAATCAGTGGCGTCGTCAGCTTCAATAGGAGCAAATTTTAAGCCAATCGGACAAAGTTTATGTTTTTAACTTCAAATAGCCATAACTTCTAAACGCGAAGAGATAGAGCAAAAATCACCTCAGATTAGAATCAGTGGCGTCGTCAGCTTCAATAGGAGCAAATTTTAAGCCAATCGGACAAAGTTTATGTTTTTAACTTCAAATAGCCATAACTTCTAAACGCGAAGAGATAGAGCAAAATCACCTCAGATTAGAATCAGTGGCGTCGTTCAATCGTTCAATAGGACCAAATTTTAAGCCAATCGGACAAAGTTGATGTTTTTAACTTTAAATGGCCATAACTTCTAAACGCGAAGAAATGAGCAAAAATAACCTCAGATTAGAATCAGTTGGCGTCGTCAGCTTCAATAGGACCAAATTTTAAGCAAATCGGACAAAGTTTATGTTTTTAACTTCAAATGGCCATAACTTCTAAACGCGAAGAGATAGAGCAAAAATCACCTCAGATTAGAATCAGTGGCGTCGTTCAATCGTTCAATAGGACCAAATTTTAAGCCAATCGGACAAAGTTTATGTTTTTAACTTCAAATAGCCATAACTTCTAAACGCGAAGAGATAGAGCAAAAATCACCTCAGATTAGAATCAGTGGCGTCGTCAGCTTCAATAGGAGCAAATTTTAAGCCAATCGGACAAAGTTGATGTTTTTCTCCCCACTTACTCCCCACATCTTTTAAACGGCTCAACCGATTTTCATCAAACATGTCTAACAACACTCGCACATAAGTCACCTTTAATACAAAAAAAACTAAATTGAAATCACTGCATGCGTTCGGGAGCTACGATGCCATAGACAGACAGACAAACAGACAGACAGACACGTCAAACTTATAACACCCCTCTTTTTGCGTCGGGGGTTAAAAAAAACATTGAGCATAAGCAAAATTTTTTGAAATAGGAATAAAATAATTCAAACTTGATATGACAGTTGAATTTGACATTATATAACAGGTTTTGAAATAATAATATAAAATAATATTACATTTTTGGGAAAAAAAATTGTACTACTTCTCAGCCGGCCCTCGTGCACACGCCGCACAAAATGGGCAGGTGCGGACAGTCGCTGTTATTGTTGTTGTTGTTTCCTCTGCCAAAGTCGCCAACAACGCCGCCGCCACTCTTATTTCATTTTACAAATTTTGTTTGTGCTTCCTGGGGCGAAGCACGGTAAAGTAGTTTGCTTTTAAAGCATACTTTCAGGCTGCACTTTTATTTCAATTCGCACAGTCACAGCCGAAACGAAACAACAAAAAAGTTGCAAATATTCAAAGAGCAGAGAACGAAGAATGTTCTGTCCATATGGTTATTGCTTTTTTTTTTGTTTGTTGCTGGCCACCAGGGCGTATGAAATTCTGGTATATATTTTATTATTTGCATATCAAAATTGTACACGCTGCATAATTCACAATTTAACTATGAATTTTAGTCTTATTTTTTTTTGGTGGAAATGGTTGAAATAAAAGTTTTATGTATTAATAGAGTTTAAAACTTTTGTCGGACTGTTGGCTTTAGCTTTGGGATCAGTAATTGTAGGTTTTTGTAGGAGATTTGTGTAATGTTTAAAATGCAATTTTGATTTAAAAAATTTCATTGTGCAGCAATGTTACGAATTTTTACTCGATGATCGGAAAATACCATTTTGTGGATTTTTTTTTGGTGTGTGTTTAGTCAACCACTACGAATTTAACTCCAGACTCCAGTTGAATCCAGCTCGGCTTTGATATTAGTAGCACTAAGCACTTTCAAATCAAAGTACTGTATCACAAAAAAAAAAACAATTTCTTTCAAGTTGACAATGCAGCTACACAAAAAAAAAAATCGAAGTAAGTAATACAAATCTTTTGGGGTGGCTGGGCCCGATTCTGCAGTCCGTTTGACCCCATCTCGTTGGGATTTATCGAAATGCTTGCTTCGCTATTTTTTGTAAAGCTGTAGTATCAGTGGCGGCTCCATGGGGGGATTTCTGGGTTACCCAAAAGTGAAGTAGGATTCAAAAATCTCTCATAAATTATTGAAACAATAAATTTTGATAAGATACATAAATATGTAATAGAATTATACAAACTTTATTTATTATTATGATAATTGACCTTAAGGGACCATAGCCTGGGGTAGTAGAGCGTGCCTTAGCATGACCAGAGAAAAAATTCAGAAACTGCAAGGAATGGCCTGCATATTTACCTACCTATGTCCTACTGCTGCCTTAGAAATATTAATGGAGATCATACCGCTACATATCGTTGCGGGTATGCCTCGGAAAGCCACATTAATAAGATTTGGAAGGGTAGGAGATGACTTTAGCCTCACCAAGAAAGATGCTGCAGATCAAGCAAAGGATATGCCTATGCTTCTGCAGGCAAGGGATGAGATGTTAGCTGAGTGCAGGTTTAATCAATATTTTTACACTAAACTCAGCGCAAAAGAGGCTTGGACCTCTCTTGCAGCAGTTCACCTTTTAAAGCCACATGCAATAAAGTGGTACACAGACGAATCACTCACTGATCAAGGAAGTGGCCTGGGGGTAGTAGGACCCAGGACCAAATGAACATCTAGGTAGGCACACTAGCATTTTCCAAGCTGAAGTCTGTGCTATTGGAAGATGTGCAGAATTCAATCTGAAAAGAACTACCATGAAAAGAATATTTTCATCCTGTCCGATAGTCAAGCAGCAATAAAGGCATTAAGTAAAACCAAGATTACATCAAGGCTGGTTAAGGAAGTGAGAAGGTCATTGGATAATTTAGGATCCCGGAATAAGCTCACGATTAGATGGGTTTCAGGACACAACAATATTCCTGGAAATGAGCTGTCAGATAAACTTGACAGAACCGGTGCACCAACACCGCTAATCGGTCCTGAGCCACACTGTGGGATTGGTAACCACGTGGTACGGGAACTACTGAGAATAGAGATGAATAAAAAGCGACTGCTTCACTGGGCGCAGATACCAGGGCTTAAACAGTCAAAAACCCTCCTCTCCAACTGCAACCGTAAGAGGTTCAAATTCATGATAACGCACGGGAAGAACACCGTGTGAATCATGATGGGCCTTCTGGCGGGACATTGTAGGCCCCGCAGCCACTTAAACAAAATTGGCATAGTGTATAGTGAACTATGCCGCTTCTGCAGCATAGAGAAAGAAACTTCTTTGCATAAATTATGTGAATTTATGGCACTCGCAGGTAAAAGAAACAAGCTCCTGGGCATGCACGTTCTCCCCCCAAAGAGCGTTGTTACTATAAGTGAAAATAAAAAATGCAATACATGCAGGCCTTAGGCCTTTTGGGAGATTAATATTTTTAAACGACCCGCTCTTGATCATTTAAAAAATACTTTAAGTTAGAGTTTGGTAAATCACAATTTTTTTTATTGGATCTTTGTTTTTATATAGGCTACCAAACAAAAATTTATATTCCTAATTCTATATCTCATTTTAAAAAGCCAAAGTACAGATACCATTTTTATACCCTGTACCGTATTGTACAAAAGGTATAGTAAGTTTGTGCAAGCCGAAAATGTATGTAACATATATAACGAGTCGTCGGAGACACCCCAAAGTTACCTAAAATATGATCAGGGTGAATAGAGAAGTCGATATACCCATGCCTGTCTGTCCGTCCGTCCGTCCTTCTGTCCGTCTGTCCGTTTGAACGTTTGATGGTAAGAGCTAGAGTAACCAAACTTTTACATTAGATCCCATATTATTCCATAGGAGACAAATTTGTTTTATTTTTTTGATATCAGGCATAAATTATATAGCTCCCATATGGGTGTTTGAGATGACCTCGACAAAAAAAAATGGTTTTAGATGGATAATTCGTTTATTCATGAAGATTATTCAAAAGTTTTTCATGACTATATCATATAGCTCACATAGGGCCGATCTTCCAAAAATCGATTGTTGAACAAAATTTGTTGTGTTTCGTTTGTTTGTTAAGATATTGGGACCAAATTTGGTATTCGTAAGTTTTTTATAGTTCCTTAGCACTGTACTAAATTTGATTAAAATCGGTTGACTATATCACATAGCTCCCATAGGACCAATCGGTCCAAAAAAACGTTTATTTTACAAAATTCGATATATTTAGTCTGTTTGAACTAAATTCGATATTCAGACCTTTTTTAGGTATTAAAGTACTGTGTCAAATTTGATCGAAATCGGTTGACTATATCATATAGCTCCCATAGGAACGATCGGTCAAAAAAAATGTTTGCTTAATGATTCTTTTGGTTTTGGATTTTTGTGAAGGAATTGAATTTTATTGCAAGCTTATGGTACAGGGTATCCCAAAGTCGTCCGTGCCCGACTTTTCGTACGCCATTTTTTTTAATTGGATCTTTGTTTTTATATAGGCTGCCAAACCAAAACTTATACTTCTAATTCTATATCATATTTTAAAAAGCCAAGATACAGATACCACTGTTTTTTTTTTAAAATTAAAAAATTTTTATTTGGGTGGTCTAAATCAAGTTCCGATAATGGTGGAATTTTTTACATTTTGATTTATTATTCTAGCTTGGAAGACAAAGTAAAAATATTCTTAGATTTTCGCCATATTTCGACCATTTTCAGAAAGACAAAATGGAAAAAATCCACGAATTGCACAAAAGCGCGCTCTGGTGGTGCTAAAAAATAAAAATTAGTTTCAAAAATGGTTTCTCAAAAACCGCCGTATACACATTTGGCTACAGGAAACATAAATTAAATATTGTATTATAAAAAAATATACTTTGTAAAGTAGGCTACTCGACCTTCATTTATAATGTTTTTTTTTCGAAAAGTTTCTTCGAATGACGCCTAGAATCAAAATGGCGGCGAACGCTTGAAGATTGTTTCTCCCCACCCTAATATGTATACACTTTGAAGTGAAAAACTCCAACTAAGACCAAAACCAGGATACGCGCCTGTGTGTTATTACAATTACGCAGTTCAAAACACCTAAAATTCCGCTAACAGTATTATTTTGTAATCTTTCATTTTATTTTAAATCTCGAAATTGGTCCAAATCGGATAAATGTAAGCCGCATAGAGAGAGAATGTTTTTAGTTTTTGTTGCTTTTATGTGCCTATGTTAGAAATTGTTTTTTGTTGGAGTTGTTGTTGTTGCCACTTGCTGCATTTTTCATGTTCAATTCTGTAACATACCTTTTGGCGTAGTTTGACAATTGGCTGGCTCGTTGCGTATGTGTGTGTGAGTGTGTGGCAAACATTGCGTATGCTTTATGCTTGTTTTTTTCCAATAACTTCCGTTTCCGCTGGCGCTTGTGTGCGTCAGATTTGCTGCACACATACATACACTTCAAAGTGTGAGTGTATGTGTTGTGTGTGTTATTTTTGTACCACGCAAAGCTTACGCAAAAATATTTGTTCATAATTTTTATGTTGCCCTAAAAACAAAAGGCAGCTCAGTGCTAAGCCACTGAAGGAAATACTCCGAATGAAAAAAAGAAATTAGTTTGTGAGAACACGACTATGGAATGCTCTTAAACTGCTTTTAAAGTTAAAATTTTGTTTTGGGACTTTGAAGCTTAAAAGGGAATAGAGAAACTTCACAGTAATGAAGTTCTTGTTTTTCCAACAATATCATGGGGCAACACTGGCTTATTTGTTTTATTTCGATTTCTATGTACGGCTTCCGTACGCATTTGAAAATAAAATTTCGCGACTAGTTTTCAATATGACGTTCGATCTTGCCATAACTTATTTGTTTTTTTTTCAGCTGCAATCTGGGCTTAAAAAATATCTTTGACAAGTTGAATATAAATTTTGGTTTCGTGAAAATCTTAGGATTCTAGATACCCGAGGTGCTGTTAAACATTCTGGTATAAGCAACATATGACCTGCCACGCCTTGTGTCTGCCTGTTGCAAACTTTGCCCTAATCCATTATGCCCTTGACCCTCTCGTTATAGTGTATAAAGTGAGCGTATACTCAAGTGGCAGTGGCAAGTGCTTATGCCACACATACACACACACGCGAACACACAATTGCCACACACACACACACAACGTAAATAAGTTGGCTTAAGTTGCTTTTAAGTAAAATTCAATAACGCATAAAAAGCCGGAGCGAAAATATACACAGAGGAGAGAGAGAGAGAGAGCACACATACGTGCTGACGTCACACTCTACATATTACAAATTATGGTTTAGTTTGAATGTATTGCCGCAATTTATAAGCCAGCAGCAAAATGTTGTCCATAAAAATCAAACACTTGATAGATTGCTAACATTCAACATGGTAGCTATTATAAATGTTTTCCCAAAGTGCTCCTGGTGCTTATGTTTTTGTGTCCTTAAAATGTCTGTTTGCTATTATATATAGTTCAGAGCGGCGCATGAAAAACATATTTGCCAGAAGTTTTCAGAAACTTATCACGAAAAAGTCAACAAGTCAGGATTTCGTTAAGCCAAATTAAATTTACAAACAAATGGGGCACAGACAAACAAATGTCAAAACATTTTCCAAAGGCCCAAAAGGAAAGCAGATAAGCAGTGCGCATTTGCTTAGACCCCGGGCCAAAAACACAAATTCTCATACACAAACAGATACAAATACAGATACAGAAAAAAGTTTGCCCACTTTTTGTTGCACATTAGCAGGAAACTGTTGAATGGGCTCCTCCGACTGATAAAGTCGGTTTGGAGCAGCGCTCGTTGGCACCAAAAAGTGTCCTTTAAAGAAAGGTGGCAATGTTGAGAAGGTGTTCGACAAAGGGATACACTGAAAATTTTGTTTTTACAGGAAAAAAGCATAAATTGCATGTTCACAAAATAAGGATATGGTTATGTCTATTTGGCTACATACTAAATATAGTGGGTTTTTTTTATTTATTTATACATTTTGGAGATAACATTTTTTTTTATAAAAACTAGCTGACCCGACAAACGTTATTTTGTCATATAAATTATTTCTAGGTAATTTCGAGTGTAGAAAAAAAAAAAAACTAACTTATTGTAAGGATGTGGTATATGAGTGAAAGATATGGAGCGCTGTGAATGATGAGGGAATATAAAAATAACAAACACCAAACATTCATTTTTATAATTTAATCCTTAAAATCTCTATATATATAAAATTCTCGTCTCACGATGAAAAAAATGTTTTGAGGAAGTTAGAGCTCTTATAAGTGAATACAAAAAAAAATTCTCCAATTTTAATAAGAATCTAACTTTAAAGGAATGTTTTTTGTCCATTTCCAACAACATTTTCGAAATAAATAAAAATAAAAAAAAAAAACACAATAGCCATTGCCATTGATAGCTCGGGACACGTGTTGAGTACTTTTGAGGTTATGTGAATCACTTAATCAACTAATCGTGCCAACTACATTAAAAATTTCAAAATTAATAATTTTATTGATTATTAATAAAAAAGCTATAAATAATCATATCCAGCAAATTAATGGTTAATATTAGAGTAACACTAGATAAATTAATAAGGATTGTCATGATGACTTTACGGAGTACCAAAGCGAAAATAATGATAATGAAATCGGAGGCCTTTCCTATACAAACCGGTGTAAGACAGGGCGATACCGTGTCATCTACAATTTTCAATCTCTTGTTATGCAGCGCAATAGACGAAGTAAGTGATGCTAAAAGAACCGGACATATTCCAAATAGGACACCCAAATATACGCCTACGCCGACGACATCGCAATAATTAGCAGGGACGAAGCCGATCTATCACGAACTTTCTATGATATCGAAGCAGCGGCAGAAAGAATAGGGCTGAAAATTAATGAAGAAAAAACAAAGTATATTCTGATGTCAAGGAATAAAAGCAAAATGGCTGCTAACACAATTAAGATCGGGGAACACGCTTTTGAAGCTGTAGAATCTTTTACGTATTTGGGCTGCAAGTTAAGCAGCGATAACGCAATGCATGCCACAATTGACAATAGAATCCAAGCGGGCAAAATACGCATCAAAATACGGATCTGAATCTTGGACGCTGAGTGAAAAAAACAAATCCAAGCTAATGGTATTTGAAAGGAAAATTCTAAGAAAAATTTTTGGCGCTATTAATGACAATGGAGAGTGGCGAATTAGATGGAACGACGAACTAGATCAGCTTATTAGAAGAGAAAACATTGTACGTTTCATTAAAGCACAAAGACTAAGGAATTAGGCCACGTGTCACGAATGGAACCTTCTAGAGCCCAAAAGAAAATCTTAGATGCAAAATCATACAACACCAGAGCAAGACGCAGACCAAGATCGCGATAGATAGAAGAATTAAAGGAGGATATGGATAGGATTAAGATAAAAAACTGGAAAGAATCAGCAAATAATCGCATTATGTTCAGCAGGCCAAAGCACACAAAGGTCTGTAGCGCCAAACGATGATGATGATGATTAGAGTAACACTAAGAAAGTAAAAAAATAATTGTAAGCGTTACTACTACGCTTGATGCATAAACCATAATAATAGCCGAAAACTGTAGAAGGAGTGGAAGAAGACTTATTGTGTGAGAGAAACAGGAGAAGTGACACCGGTATAGTCTGTCAAATGAGGTATTAATCCAGAAAAAGCGCGGAAAATTTAAAAAATCTAGCACTAAGTATATGAGAAATAAAATTTAATAAAAAATGATTAAGTTACTAAAATTACTATTAAAAAATAGGGGTTGGTAATACAAGAGTGAAATTTTGGGTTATATGTTAGTATTTTTTTAATGCCACAGTATAAACAAAAATTAAAGAAAATTAGTCAAAAAATTTATTAAAAAAAATGGCGGACGTAAAGTCGGGCGCGGACGACTTTAGGATACCCTGTACCACTAGCTTGAAATAAAGTCAGATTTCTTCACAAAAAACCAAAAACAAGAATTTTTAAGCAAAAATTTTTTTTTGACCGATCGTTCCTATGGGAGCTATATGATATGACCGATTTCAATAAAATTTGACGCAGTGCTTAAATACCTTAAAAAGATCTGAATGCCAAATTTATTTCCAATATCTTTACAAACAAACAAAACACATCGAATTTTGTAAAAAAAACGTGTTTTTGGACCGATAGGTCCTATGGGAGCTATATGATCTAATCAAACGATTTGGATTACATTAAGTACAGTCCTTATGAACTATAAAATAATCACGAATGTCAAATTTGGTCCCAATATCTTAACAAACAAACGAAACACAACAAATTTTGTTAAAAAATCGATTTTTGGAAGATCGAACCTATGGGAGCTATATGATATAGTCAACCGATTTGGCACATTGCTTAAGTGGTCTAAAAAATTTCCAAACGCCAAATCTGGTTACGAAATCTTTATTAAAAACGAAATATAGCGAAATTTTTCTTTAAAAAAGTTATTTTGGCCGATCGGTCCAATGAGCTGACTGTATATGATGATAGTCAACCGAATTTGATCAAATTTGGTACAGTGATTGGGAACCATAAATGACTTTCGAATACCAAATTTGTTACGATATCTCATGAACAAACGAATTATTCATCTAAAACGCTTTTTTTTGTCGAGTCGTCTCAAACACCCCCATGGGAGCTATATAATTTATCCCTGATATCGATACAAAAATAAACTTGCCTCCTATGGAATAATATGGGATCTAATGTGAAAGTTTGGTAACTCTAGCTCTTACCATCTCTGAGATCTAGGCGTTCACACGGACAGACGGACAGACGGACATGGGTATATCGACTTCTCTATTCACCCTGATCATATTTCAGTGTAACTTTGGGGTGTCTCCGACGTCTCCTTCTATATGTTACATACATTTTCGGCTTGCACAAACTTAATATACCCTTGGTACCAGGGTATAAAAATAGAGGTTGGTAATAGAAGAGTGAAAATTTGGGGTTATGTGTATTTTTTAATGCCACATTTTTAAAAAAACTTTAAAAAATGTGTCCAAAAATTTAAAAAAAAAAGTTAGGGTTAGACCCTTAACACTTAGGGATATGAAAAATAGATGTTGATCGATTCTCAGACCTACCCAATAGGCACACACAATTTCATGAGAATCGGTCAAGCCGTTTCGGAGGAGTATGGTAACTAACATTGTGACACGAGAATTTTATGTATAAGAATTGGGTTTTGCATTGACGTGATTTTGTCAGCTGCGTACTGAGCTACAATAATGTAATAATAAGTAATGTTTAATAAGTAATGAAATAATAAGTTTTTGGTACATTGAATATACTTTTTCTTAAAAACAAGCAAACAGAAAGAAATTTGTTTTATTTGCGAAATCGCAAGATTTTAATAAAAAATTAAATACAATTTTTTTAAGTAGATGTTTTGGAATATGCTTCAATCGAATTTTTCAATTAAAATGGTCTAAAAAATGAATTACAATTGCTATAAGCCTCAAAATTCATCTGGCGAACAAATGTCGTCTCAATGATAATGATGATTGAAAAATTAAAGTTTTTAAAACTTAACACGTTACGGCTTAATTAGAAGAAACGTGTTTTGTTTATTTTTATTTTATTATACCTAAGTTACGGAATATTTTGGATCATTTTCTAACCTTTTAACCAGCACATATTCTTAAAAAAAGATTCTTAAGAATCCCCTTATTTTTTTAAGTAAATATTAAATTAAAAAAAAATTTTTTGAAGTAAAAAAAATATTCTTAAAAATATTCTTATTTTTTTAGGTACGATTTAGTGTGAATATGAATTAAATAGTTTTGGGGGAACAATGCTAAAAAATACGGAGTTTTTTTTTAAAACGTGTATAAAAATTTGGGATTTTGTCAAAAGAAGTCTAAAATTATAAATTTTTTATATATTTATATTTTATATATTTTATTTTTGAATATTTAATACATATTTTTGTTATTATAGAATTTAAAATTTCTTATATTACGAAAGATTTATTTATTTCAATTTTTTGTTTTAGATATAGCCACATTTTTTTTATAAAATCGCTCCATTTAATAATAATTAAAAAATCGTTTGATGTACAAAGTTAATATTTTTATTTTTACCTACCAAATAAAACTAAAAAAACTGATCGTACAAACAAAATGTGTGTATTCTTTTAAATATAACAAAAATGTATTAAAATTTTCATCTTTTGGCAGAAAAAAAATAATTCGTATTTTTAAAAATCAACATTTTTTTTTTTACTTTGTTCATATTCACATCAAGTAATCAACGTATAACAAAAGTATAAAAGAAAATGCCGATTGACAGAATTAAGGAACATCATTAAAAGAAAATTTAATCTTGCATGTTCGCGTGGTAAATATTGTCTAGTACCTCTATCACCTATCTAAGAAACATAAAAATTAAAGAGTTCGACCCAAAGTTGCGGAACTTTACAAATAAACGATTTTATTTTAATTTAAGTAAAGGTAAGGTGACTTTTCAAATTTCGGGGGCAACGCAATTTCGATTATCGATTTTTTTGTTTTGTTGTGTTGGTACACTCTTACCGAACATCTGTACCAAATTTCAAGTGAATGGCATTTTTTGTTTGGTTGTGAGAGGCGTAAAGGTTATAAGTGGTTTGCGTGCTCGGCGATTTTTTGCTATCGAAAATTATGGATCAACGGATTTGCATCAAATTTTGTGTAAAAAATAAAATTAAGTGCTCCGTAACACTTGAAATATTGACAGTGGCATACAGTGAGTTCTGAGTAAAAAAGATGTTTACAAGTGGTACAAACTCTTCCAAGATGGCCGGGAAGATGCCAATGACGAGCCTCGCTCTGGACGCCCAAGCACGTTCAAGCAGTGAAGAAAATTGTCTTGGAAAATCGTCGAATCACTATCAGAGAAGTTGCTGAGGATGTCGGTATATCGCTTGGCTCGTGCCATGAAATTTTTTCTAACGTTTTGGGCATGAGACGTATGTCAGCGAAGTTTGTTCCGAAATTGTTAAATTTTGACCAAATGACCAAATTGACCCAATGGAAGCGGCCAGAAGAGCCAAGACCAAAAAAAGCACGCCAAGTTCGATCAAATGTCAAAGCTTTGCTCACTGTTTTTTTCGATTACCATGGCGTGGTGCATCAGGAGTTCTTACCATATGGTCGTACAGTCAATAAACAGTATTATCTGGAAGTTATGCGCCGTTTGCGAGAACAATACGAAGAAAACGTCCAGAATTGTGGAAAAACAATTCATGGCTTTTGCATCAGGATAATGCCCCTGCTTACTCATCTTTGCTTGTGAGACATTTTTTGGCCAAAAACAACACCACAATCCTGCCTCAGCCACCATATTCACCGGATTTGGCCCCATGTGACTTTTTCTTGTTCCCAAAACTAAAAAGACCTATGAAAGGACGGAGATTTGCAACGATTGAAGAGATAAAGACTGCATCGCTGGAAGAGCTCAAGGCTACACCGAAAAGTGCTTATGAGAAGTACTTTGAGGATTGAAAAAACCATTGGCATAAGTGTATTGTATCTGAGGGGGATTACTTTGAAGGGGACAACATAAATATTGATGAATAAATAAATATTTTTTCTTAAAAATACAAAGTCACCTTACTTTTTGGTATTCTGACATGGCAACAAAATTTATTTCTAATCTTTTTTTTTTGATTATATGTAAGTGTGACAGTGTAAGCTAAGGGTCGAAAAAAAATAATTTTAACATTAATATTCTAAAATATAAAAAATTTTTTTTAATTATTATTTTTCACATGGTTATTACAAAATTGCATAAGGAAACTTATCTACAACTTTATTTTTTTTTTATTTGCTAAGCTTAAATTTAGCAATTATGTCCATCAATACATTATCAATACTGGATTATAACCTTTTAAGTTTATCGGTTGATTTTCAATAAATAAATATAAGAAAAACACCAAACACAATAACAGCTTGAGCTACTGCAACAAATGGTACCAAGATCTTCAGACTAATACAACAAACTTTACAGACTTCACAAAACTCCTTTCACAAGCTTATACAAATAGATTAGATCAAATTAAAATCACAAGTCTCCGTTTAGGCCGCACTAGACTTACGCATGCACAATATCTTATTAGTGAACATACTCCTCCGAAACGGCTGGACCGATTCTCATGAAATTTTGTGTGCCTATTGGGCAGGTCTGGGAATAAGTTACCATCTATTTTTCATACCCTAAAAATTTGTTTATAAATTTAGGTTAGCATTGTGTACATTGTCAGATCAACTAATATTTTTTAGTTAATTTTTTGTCGAAATGAACACATAAAAATTATAAACTTTATAAATTTTATTTTATTAAAGGTCCATACACATCTTGGAAAATCAAAAAACATATAAAAAAAAAATTAGTCATAAGAAATTCCGTTCTCATCTATTTAATTCATGTGCGTACAATATGGTAAGGAACATGCTTAAAAGAAAAGAAAATTTCATAATTTTCGGAAAAACATTTTTTTTGCGAGCAGTTTATTTAAAGAAAAGTAGTTTTAAAAATATTTGGCAAGTCACAATTAAATGATAAGCGAAAAAAAATATGTGTTATTATTTATAAGAAAAATTCAGAATTTTAGTTCCAATGGCAATAGCAGCTTATAAGCAACAACATAAGAACCTATTAATAATGAGATATACAAATTAAAAATAATATAATAATATAATAATGAGATATACAAATTAAAAATAATATAATAATATAACAACGACGATTAATAATTAACACTTAATTTCAAACTGAAAGAAAATTTCAATCTTATGCATTCTTCGTTTCAACCAGTTGTGAATTACAAGAACATTCATGCTAATGTATATATAAAAGAAACTTGTGTTTTACTTGTTACGGATGTTCTCAGGAACGCGTTAATGAATTTCAAATCTAATTTTTGCGTGTGTTATAAGTTGTCAATATGGAAGTTTTAAGTCTATTGTGATGTATTTGTGTGTATTGGTTCGTGAAATATACGCAATTGTGAATATCGTGAAAATAGCATAGTAGAAAATTGTTCAACACCGGGTATTGGACCTTAAGTGCAGACAGAAGCGAAATCGCAAAGGGGTTGAAATGCAGTTTTTGTGGGGCATGAATTTATGAGAGATGCGAGCTCTCTTAAGAATACTTCAGTTCGTCCATACGGCTTTTTAGAGAATCATGAAAGTCAACTAATCCAAAAATCTTATGATTGTCTAGATAAGCTAACTAGAGAATCCTACGATGTTTATACACTTTAAGAGTATACAAAAAGTTTGGGCAGGGCAACGTCTACTGGGCTCACTAGGTTTTTATAAGAAAATGTGTGGGTAGGAAAAAATATCAAAAAAGACCCTTTGCCAACATAGGTTAAAAAAAATTGTTCAAAATATTTATTAGTTGAGATACAATAAAATAAAATAGAAAAACTTTTTTTTTAAATTTATCTAAAAGCGTGTAATTTAAAAACTGCAACATACCGAAAAATTTATTTTTGCAGTATGAATCGACCTACATCATTAGTTTTAAAAATGAGAAGTTTCCTGTGCCTCATACAGCAGCATCCTTTAAACATAAGTATAAAAAAGTGCAGCGTGTATAAGAAACTTAATCTGTTCCGGGATTATGTCATTTTTTTTTTTTTGTTTTCGTTGAATTTAACCTGTAACCTTCTCTTACGTCAAACTTGTGGTCTCCTACGTCTTTCCATCTTCTGCACACCTAACCCGCACATGCTTTGCACAAATCTAGAGTACCCCAGCGCCTTTGGGCACAGGGTATAAAAAAATGTATCACTTAAGCAGCTGTCCTTGAAGCTCAGACACGACACGAAAACCGAGTGAGCTAGAAAAAAAGGTGGCTCAATAAAAAAAGAAACTGCGCACATGACAAACAAACATAAAGTTAGAAGCTCGTTAAATTTCGTCAGGGATACGCTTAGGTAAGGTGACGCACTCTAACTCAGCTTTAACATACTTCATTTTCACCGCAAACCAAGTCAGGTGCTCCAGTACTGAGTGACTCTCTCTCCCTCGCTCTCTCTCTCTCTTTTTGGCTGCCAGCGAGTGAGTGAAAAATGTAGAGTTGTTAAGTCGCGAGGATTTCTCATGGCAAACACATGACTGCCATTTCAGCAACAGTTTCCATATATTTTCAATGCCAACGAGTCAAGTGGCTTAGGTATTGGCCTGCAGCGCCTTTACAGCACAGAATCATCGAGAGCCAACCCAGCATCAGCTTAAGATATGTGATTTGACTCTGCCATGGGCCAAAAGTAAAGCAAAGCAGCCACGCGCCATATGCATATTATTCTTAACAATCTAAGGGGTTCGGGTTTGGCGCACGTGACGCCATTAACCCGCCCACGAGTCGGCTTATCAACACTGCAAATGGCATAAGCCTGGCTTGCGGCAGTTGCAAGTTCGCAAATATATGTAAATATTAAAGTGAACTGTACCTATTGAATGTTTTTGTGGTAGTGACATAGTGCAGAAGGACACAGTGAAAAAAAAAGTATCGGATAGTTGTTTGGTGTCCTCAGGGGATGTGCTCAGCAACAATTTTTTTCAAAACTAGTTCGAATAGTAGGTACCATAACATACCTATATGGTTTGCTGGTATATGGTTTGAAAGGTGACACCTGTTGTTTTTGATAAATATAGTTTTTTTTTTGGTTAAGCAGACTCACAAAAAATTTCTTTAATCGATACATATCCATAAATAAGTACTAAAATCGACAAAATTTGTCATATTCAACTGGTATAAACAAAGTATGCAACAGCAATACCTTTATGACACTATTTAGACCCAACCCCTATCAACACAAGCATCCTATGCAGCTACACCATATACATAATATAATAATAGCCATATAACATATAATATACTACCCAACCTTGTCCCATGTCCGTTCTTTTCACTTCTAAAATAAGCAGCTTGCGGATTTGGTATTATATAATAGAAATAGTATCAATTAATTAATCATATTATACGAAATTCTATAGGATTAGTTTCATATATAAGTATTTATATAAATTTAATGGACAATTGCATCATTAATTATAACTTATATAGTATTTGGTAATACTTAATTGAGGTGTACACTATATATCAATTTATGTCGGTATCAGGTTTTGAAAAGGGGCAGAAATAAATTTTATAATCATTTGCAATTATTGGTTTTTTATTAATTAAAATTTTGTTTTTTTTTGTTTTGGATATACTTGCCCAAGCACGACTAGTTCACTACCAGTTCAAATGCCCATGATATAGACGTTGAAGATATAGAGGTTGCCATGGCTTAGATCAGTTACTATTCCAGTATAAAAGCACTAAAATATAAAATCCCATAAAACCAAATCAATTTAAGTTTTAGCGGAAAACTTTTGGAACTCACGAGTACTACCTAACCCTCCACAGATTTTATATATATCTTCCCAAAGCCCTTATTTGGGTCTATTAGAAATAAATATAAAACAGTCACACAAAAAAAATATTTTTTCAGGTCTGAAGGCTAGACCATGTTTATTATAGGATTTTTTGGTCGCTGAATATGAATCCGTCGTTAAAAAACCAAAAGCATGTCAGATTGTTGACATAACCTTCAAAATATCCCGTTATTTAAGCTATTTAAAGCTTCATCGTTTTGACTTTAACCGTATTTTGAAGAAAAATCAGTTAAATTTTATGAATTTTTTGAGGTTATGTCGAAAACCTAACATGTTGGAGTTTTTCGGACCTCGGACTTGGATTCAGCGATCAAAAAAAACATATAATAAACACGGTCTGACCCTCGGACTTGAATAAAATGTTGTTTGAGGTTTTTTGAGGTTATGTCAGAGCTCTGATGTGCTGGGGTTTTTGGACCTCGCATTCGGATTCAGCGACCTCGAAAACATATAGTAAGCATGGTCTGACCTCCAGACCCGAAAAAATATTTTATTTTGTGTGGCTGTGTAATCTCTACAAAAACCTTAAAGACCCATACAGAAATATCAGTTTATCTTTAAACTAGTTTACAAATATAAATGGTCTTCGAGTAATCCTTTCTTAAAAAATTTTTTTCTGTGTAATTAGGGCTCGACACGACTTAAAAATGACAACCTTTTTTTTATTTTTAGCACCGTTTTCAAGATATTTTCGAAAAACACGTTTTTGGGCAGTTGTCTTAGTTTTTCATTAATATCTCGTGGATTTCATTCTGTATCGACATGAAAGACGATTAGATCGAAAGGTATTGATGTGCTCTTTCCAGTGATATATATCTATATACATTCTGATTAGGTAAAAATTATAGAAAACTCGCAAATATTTCTTACGAAGGTTAATTTTTCATGTAAGCTAGTGTTTCCTGAGATCCTTCCGTTTATTGGTATGATACCGAATTCGATGCTGTTAACAAAGCTATGATGCAGAAGTGATTTGAGATTATCAGACGTCACATCTATACTAACAATAATGATACATTTTTTCACCTTTTGATCAACGCCATTCAATTTTTTTTATCTTTCATTGAAAAATAATTTTTTCCAGATATCTTTATAATTTAACGAAATATGGCTTGTCGAATAGGAGTCCAATATTCAGATATCGATAACCCAATATATAATCGAAATTAAAAAAGATGGTTAGTAGCTTTGTTAGTTACGTAAATCATGCTAAAAATTTAAACTCGAAACATGTGTCATAAAATTGGCAAGTATAATGCCCAGGACTCAATATTTCCGGCTCTTTTTGACAATTATTTTACGGTTTACTAATAAACAATAGAGTAATGTTGAATTGCAATTTTAAAGAATTTTGAAAGTTATAATTGGTCAAACAGAAACTTCATATAATATAAAAATGGCGTACGTAAAGTAGGGCGCGGACGACTTTGGGATACCCTGTACCACTAGCTTGCATTAAAATCCGGTTCCTTCACAAAAAACCAAAAACAGAAATTTTTTTAGTAAAATATTTTTTTGACCAATCGTTCCTATGGGAGCTATATGATATAGTCAACCGATTTCAATAAAATTTGACCCAGTGATTAAATACCTTAAAAGACATCTGAATGCCGAATTTAGTTCAAATATTTTTACAAACAAATGAAACAAATCGGATTTTGTATAAAAAACGTTTTTTTGGACCTATTGGTCCTATTGGAGCTATATGATATAGTCAACGGATTTGGATTAAATTTAGTACAGTGCTTGGGAACTATAAAAAACTCACGAATATCAAATTTGGTCCCAATATCTCAACAAAGAAACGAAACACAACTAATTTTGTTAAAAAATCGATTTTTTGAAAGATTGGCCTTAAGGGAGCTATATATATATAGACAACCGATTTTGTTCAAATTTGGCACATTGCTTAAGTGCTCTAAAACATTTGCAAACGCCATATCTGGTTACGATATCTTTATTAAAAAATAAAATATAGTGAATTTTGATTTAAAAAAGTTATTTTGGCCGATCGGTCCTATGGGAGCTATATGATATAGTCAACCGATTTTGCTCAAATTTGGTACAGTACTTGGGAACTATAAAAAACTTTCGAATACCAAATTTGGTTACGATATCTTCATAAACAAACGAATTATTCATCTAAAACGCTTTTTTTGTCGAGGTCGTCTCAAACACACCCATGGGAGCTATATAATTTATCCCCGATATCAAAAAAATAAAATAAACTTGCCTCCTATGGAATAATATGGGATCTAATGTGAAAGTTTGGTAACTCTAGCTCTTACCATCTCTGAGATCTAGGTGTTCACACGGACAGACGGACAGGCGGACAGACGGACATGGGTATATCGACTTCTCTATTCACCCTGATCATATTTCAGGTAACTTTGGGGTGTCTCCGACGTCTCCTTCTATATGTTACATACATTTTCGGCTTGCACAAACTTCATATACCCTTGGTACCATACGGTACAGGGTATAAAAATCTACTATCTTCTAAAATGTAGAACCTTATACAAAAATTTTTACCAAAAAAAAAAAATTGTTCAATATATAACACCCAACATAAAGAAATTAAGAGCTGATAAAATATGAAATATGTAGATGTATTTAATATTTGATTCGAACTCGGTAGAAGCATGTCCGATGAACGGCAATGAAAGAGTTTAATGTCATGTGCAGGCGTTTCAGTTGTGTGTGTGTGTATTTATTTGGGTGCAGTCCAGTACATGTGCATGTATGTGTGTGAGTCTGTATCCTTTTTTCGTGGTCTGATAAACTGATATGATGGTATTCATTGAAAAATTGAATTTTTCTTTACAGCTTTTAATTAAAAATGCTTCACTACTATGTATGCATATATTTTTAAATTTATTTCTATTTTTTTTTTAAACTATTATAAATGCATAAAATGTGATACAATATACTGCTCAAAAGCGGATAGTTTGTTTGTTTTTTCATTCAATTTTAAAATGTAACTTTTTGTTGGCAAATGAAATTCATGAAGCTACAAAATGTTGCACTTTAATAAAGAAAAATTATAAAATTAAAAACAGAAATAGTTTAAATTTGTGTGTTTTTTTTTCTATATTTGGAGTAAGCATTGAATAAGTGTAAAAACCAAATATCTCTTCCCTACTCGACATAATATAACATAAAAAAAAAAATTCGTATATTTAATAATAAGCTTTTGAGGAACTTCGATTCAAAGTTGCTCTGAGGCACTTAAAGACAGGCTGAGATTTAAAGGTTGTAGAGACTGAATTGATTTTAACTTTTTTTAAAACTTATTGGTACAAATCCTTAGTGGTCCTCGAAATAGCACCTTTCCCACTACATTTACGCCTTTTGGAGCTTTTGGTCACACTTGTAACAACCAAAGATTCAATTGAGACGAGCATTGTAGGAAAAGCGCTTCCACATTATTAAATAAATTATGCTAGAGTATAATTTGGGTTCGGGTCAATAACTTTGAAAGATGTCCTTGTACTTTTTGACTACCACTTGATTTAGTCAATGTTCCAATTTGGCCGACTTTTGGAAAGCCTCATATAAACGAGGATTAGGATTAGTTGCGGATCCGTGTGCTGTTTTTTGTTTTAACAAATGTAAAGGAACAGTCGAGGCGGTGCCCGACAGTGGAATACCCTGTAATTTTTATATCGAAAATATTTTTTCTGCATATTCTTACTAAGAACTTTCCAATTGAAATTAATTTTGTTTTGGTAAAATTCGATATTTATACCTATAAATATAAAATAAAATTTTTATCGATTGTGATGAAACGCGAAAGTTACATCAAAGAATTTAATTAAGGTATATGGGGTAAGTTTCAAGTTGATATATTGAGGGCATTAGGCATCAGTTGAATTTCAAATGAAAATATTAATAGGTGTTGCCAAAAACCGCGAAAATCTACTGGGAGGGAATAGGTGAAGATATTGACATGAATCAACAAACTTCATCTTTTGAGGAAATATCCACACTAGCTGATAAAGTTTGATGTTTCTAGCTCTTCTAGTCTCTGAGATCTAGACGTTCATTCGGACGGACGGACATGGCTCAATCGCTACCCGAGGTAATGCTAAGTACAGGGTGCGCCATTTGCGTGTGGTCGATGGCAATATTGAATAACTTTGACAGATTTCAACCGATTGACGTCGTCGAACACATTTTGGAAAGGTTATTGCATTACAATTTTAACCATGAATCGATTCACGCCCAAAGAACGCGCTGAAATAGTGACAATGTTCATTAAATGTAATCGTTCAGTTGTTGCAACACAGCGTGCGTACCGTCAAAAGTATCGCGGTCGTTCTGCGCCTAAAAGTGACACTATTCGTCGCTTAGCTTCAAATTTCGAGAATCACGGGTCTGTAGCGGACCGTCCACATTCAAATCAACCACGTCCTCGACGATCAAATGAAAATATTGAAGCTGTTCAACGGAGTGTTGCAGAGAATCCTTCTGTCTCGTACCGCCGCCGGTCTCAGCAACTAAACATCAGTGGAACTACTTTGAGGAGGATTCTGAAAGATGATCTGGATATGTTTCCATATAAAGTGCAGTTAACCCAAAGATTATTGGAAACAGACAATCCGCGACGCGTGGCTTACGCCAATAACGTTATTCGAGTGAGTGAATCGGAGCCCGATTTTTGGGAGCGAATTTTAATGACTGATGAGGCCCATTTCACGCTATCTGGCACTGTAAATAAACAAAACTGTCGCATTTGGGGGAAAGAAAATCCTCATACTATCCATCAAACTCCACTGCATGATCAGAAAGTGACTGTTTGGGCCGGTGTCTGCTCAAAAACCATCATCGGTCCGTTCTTCTTTAGAGTTGGGGAAACTGTCAATGGGGATCGGTATCGATGGATGTTGGCACACTCTGTTTTACCAGAAATACGTGAAAAAGGTCTTAAAGGCTTTTGGTTTCAACAAGACGGCGCGACATGTCACACCGCGAAATCAACGATGAACTACTTGCGTCAAAAGTTCCCAGGACGTGTGGTATCGAAAGGGGGGGATATTGACTGGCCACCGAGATCGCCCGATTTAACGGCACCGGACTTTTTTTGTGGGGATTTTTAAAAAGCAAAGTGTACGCCAACAAACCGAAGCCTTTAGACGAGCTTAAGGACAATATTCGAGCCGAAATCACTGCGATATCACCCGAGATGCTGGCAAATGTCATGCATAATGCCAGAAAAAGAGCTGAATTTTGTATCCGCAATAAAGGAGGTCATTTGATTGACGTTGTTTTTGGCAACTAAATGGAAAAAATTGTAAAGCTTCTAATTTTATAAAAATAAATAGTTTTTCAAAATCGATTGAGAATTGTTCAAGTTATTCAATATTTCCATCGACCACATTCAAATGGCGCACCCTGTATTTTGGTACAAAGGACTTGGGGTCTGCCGCGCCTTCTTCTGTCCGTTACATACATTGCACAAATCTAGTATACCCTTTGTACTTTTTAATACAGGGTATAAAAAGTATATCTCTAAGAATAGTGAAAAAATTGATAAAAATCAAGCTTGATTGAAAAAAAAACTGTTATCATTGGTTCGCTTCTCCAGCGAGGTATATCATTCGCCATGAGAAATTAAAGCCGTTTTTGCTTTTTCTCTGCGAAATGATGACACAATTTGGAGGTTCTATCCAACTCCTTCTTTATATGCAAAGGCGGCCACAAAGCCGAATAAGACGTTTAACTATTTAAGGTAATATTGAGTAGTAATACTTACTTTTCCAAACATACCGCCTGAAAAATGAGAAAGACACGATTAGAATGTTTTTTTAATTATGATAAACCCAAGCGCATTAATTCTTTGAATAACAACGGCCAAGCCTTAAATCGTATATTACCAAGAATCTAATGCTATGCCTCTGGAAGTGATCACAAGTTGTCAAAACGCACTCCTTGTAATTGCTTCTATGGGATGTCCTACAACATTTAATAACAAATTTTTTCTACAGATTGGGTCGATGCTTGCAAGATCTAATTATTGCAAACGATATAGCGTCGATGTTCCCGGTGACTCGTCGACACTTTTAAGCGTTGTTCGATATACTAAAAGAGAGTGGTTTTGAACTTGACATAAGCTCATTCAGTTTAGACGATTATGTTCCGAATTATTAGTGTTTAACAACCAAATCAGCAGGTGACCCACCCTATGCGTTTTATGAATTTTATGGAAGAAATAAAAATACACTTTGAACTTACATGTAAACCCAATTTTAAGTAGCTTAAAAATTAGTCTGAATACATTTGGTTTAGCTTCAATCGAGATAGGGTCACTATTTTCTTTGAACTACAGTTGTTCGCCAGGATAAAAGGACTTACGAAGTCAGTTGTTTGAGCTTTTGCTGATCAACGTGTCATCTGATATGACCATATTATATGTACATATACTATACATCAAAAAATAGTTAAGACAAATTATTAAGCTTTTGCAATTTTCTGTTCCATCTTTGAACTGATCAACACGGCGTATGTGTAATATTTTAAATAAGACAATCTCCATTTAGCCAGCTTTATTTATTTTAAGCATTTAAGTCCTTAAGACAACACTTAACTATTAAATCTAAACTTAATTTTAAAACAATTCTATGCCAAAAATAAACTTTAATGCGCGATTTTGATAAATTTTACATGATACAACAACAATGCGAGTAGCATATCTTTTATTACCATCTGACATTTGCAGGCATTGTGACCAAAAGCAAAAAATGTAAATAGCAACAACAAAAAGCCTACTGCCAATTGTCCCATCAGGGCACGAGCCTGCAACAACAACGTTGGAAGTTGCTTTGGGTCATTAACATAAACAACTCTGCAGGCGCTGGACACGTGTCAACAATGAGCCAAAAATAAAAAAAAAAAAAAATCCAGAGACCAAAAATTGGCAAGACTGAAAGAAAAACCATAAAAGCTGCAAAAGTGGAAGCTGGCCATAACACAAAACCTACGATTAAATAGAGGCGGGACAAAGGCTTACACACAAGCACGCACTATCACATGCAAACAAAAACACACACGCACACACACACACACACACTGTTACATATATACATAGACACGTTGACCAAAACTGTCAGCGAGGCAACGCATAAATCATTTAGGCCATCAAGAGACCTGTGACTGAAATAGAGCTGGATGCTGGTTAAGCCCCATAACCAACAAACTGACAGTTTCCAAAGGAAATTTAATTGACAGTGCAAAGTCATAAATAACAAGCATATCCATATCAAAATGAGAGGACATTACATAACTACAACAACGACAACAACAGCAACACACACTCACACATTTAAATGCATTTTCATCTATTCATCTGTTCAACATCATTTAAAGTTCACATGGCTAATTGTAAAGTTAACAAAGGCAACAACTGAAACAACAAACATCTGGAGTTACAAAAACAACAACTATGTCAAACAACATCAGCTAACTGACAAATCGTACAAAACTTGAGGCATTGGGAGGGGCACACGTGCCAGCGTCTCACGAGAACGTGAAAGAATTGTTTAAACTTAAGACGACGAATTTTGCATACCCTTAAATTTTGGGTACTCAAAGAAAATATGGCTTATGGAATGAAAATTCAGTCATGTCTATTAAAGGGTTTTGAGCATTGGAACATACATACATTCCTTCAGAGGGATTTGAAATTTCCACGGCCCCTTCCGAACTCATCCGAATTTATTTGTACCTACTAACAAAGTAGAACTATCCTCCAGGATGGTTGAAGAATGCCATTACTACCTCCAAACCCTGTCCGCCGGAACAAAGCCGTGCTATGTTGGGTGCCTGGACACTCAGAAGTGGATGGTAAAACAGGGTGCCTCCACCCTTACCACATCTCCTTTACTAAAGCTCCTGGTAGCTTACCTATCTGGCCACCACACTGTTAGATACCATCTACAGAAAATTGGCCTATCGGACTCTTCAGAGTGCAGACTCTGTCTAGAAGACGAGGAAACCACCAGACATATTCTCTATGACTGCCCAGCGCAGATATGGGACAGACCCTGTCACGTGGGAAATGAACGGATTAGTCCCTTCCATATCAGGTCAATATCAACAAAAGACCTACTGCTATTCATGCGGAAAGCGGAAAGTCTTTTGCTTTAACTTAAGTGTATGGTACAAAAGACCTTTTTAGCCCCACCTCCCTTTTAGGAAAAAAAAAAGAAAAGCGAAACTAGCTGAAGATGTCCTAAAAAAGATTTGGAGTATTTGAGTATAGTTGCATATAAATAAAATCGATTCTTTGTAAGTGGCTCCACCTATCGGCGCTAGTATAATACCTGATAAGGTGTTTCACTTTTCATTTATTTGGTATTTTTTCTGGATTTTTGTGTTATTTCATCTGAATCAGATGAGTTAGAATTTATTCTGTTGAAAAATATTTTTTATCAATGCATTGATGAACGATTGAGGTATATCCGTCCTTATAAACACTAAGGTTTTGGAGACCAGGAGTGCAAAATTTTAACCACAGTTGTGTTTAATGACAGTTGGTTCATGATAGATTGTTGTATCTGTATGTTAAAAACAAATTTTTATATTTTCATAGTTTTTACTTCAGAAACTGAAACGGATGGAAAAAAAAAAAAATACTTTTTGAAGTATATTGATAATTAAATTTATGGACTTCTCAAATTATTAATAAAGGTTGAAAGAGGAAAGTAGGATGCATTAGGAAGTGCGGTGAGTCCGCTAAAGCATCCTAACGAATTTCTCAGTTCACATTTGACTGGAACATGATTTTTTTAACAAACATCTTGACGGAATTTTAAATATTTTCCAACGTACTCGTAATATCTTTTAATGAATTGGAAAGCTAGGAGCATCTTAAAACGTTTTGAAGGATTCATTGAGGGATACCAGACACAAGGTTTTCACAAAAGGTTTATAAGACTATTGTGTTAAAAAAGAGTCCATTAGCTTCTGGATCTTATATTATCTAACAATTTTAATAGCAAATAGCCCAAAATATTCTTAAACTTAAAATAAGAAATAGGACTTTTAACATTCTGAAACTGAATTCTAAAAAAAATCATATTTGAGATAAAGCCAAAATTCTTAAAATAAAAAAAAATACCGAAAAAATCAATATTTTTAACCCATAATTCCGTTTTTAAACTGTAGATATGTTCCAGAGAAAATGGAATGAAAAGAAAGACATACAGCCATGGTCCGGAAACCGAAAAATCCAAACCGAATAACTTTATTCTGATTTATGCTTTTTTAATACTATTTTGTCGATTCGATTTCATTCCACTAGCACCAAAACATTCGGTTTCCAAGCACTTGAAAAATGCGGTTTGATAGAAATGGGAGCAGCAAACATTCGGTTTCAAAACGAATCAGAATAAATTGTTCTGCTTCTGATTCCGGAGCACGGCTGATAAAGTCAATCTTTAAACTGCTATGATAATATTGTAAATAAGATTTTTTTAACAACATTCTCCAACACTCCTTACGGTTAACTAAAAGCCAAAAATAACCGAGTGAGATAAAGACTAACTTTCTAAAAAAAAAGGGTAGTAGAAAAATAGCAAGTTTGGTATTCTTAAAAAATTTCCTTCAATGGAAAATGGAGACTTGTGAGAAAATAGGCTAACTGACCACTAAATATGGCACAGATTGTGGTTTATATTAAGTTTGTTTGAATATCTTACAAATATCTGATCAAACTTAATATGCTCTCTTCAAGACAATCTCAACCATCAGGCAAACAAACAAAAAAGTCCAACAAAAACTTAAGCAGTTGGCATATCAGGCAGATAAATTCCGAAAAGTGTTTATGTATGCGCGTGTGCAGTGCGTGTGAGCCAAGAAAAAACAAGCCTATTTGCTTTGCTAATAAATTAATGATATACTCTAGCGCCAAACTGGCCTCAAAATCTCAGCTAGACAGTTGAGAATAGCCCAAGTTGGTGGCCTAAACGAGTTCAGCCCAGCCACGTTTATGCCTTAACTCGCATGAAGGAGTGTGGCAAGGACGCAGTCAGCCACGCAGAAACACTTAAGCGACTTTAACACACCCACATAGAAACAAATACACACACGAACCACTCACACAGATACAAACAGATACACTGATACAAAAGCAATTTACAGCAGGGACGCAAGGAAGCGTTTCGTGAGTGGAAACTGAGTAGATCTAGACTAAGACTAGGCGACAGTCGGCCTGTGCAAATAAAGCAAGCCGTGTGTCAACTTGGCGCGCCAGAACATTTGTCTTTATCTTGGCCAAGTCCAAAAGGACTTGAGCGCAAGCACTCAAGTGTCACTTTGCGTGACCAACAGGAGTAGGCCTAGCATTTTATGCCTAGATACTTTTACAATTGAAACCAACTTTTTTATATTTTGTTTAAAGCAAATTGATTAGTATTGAAAAATCGCAACATGCAGGTTCTCAGCCATGGTGAGCTGATCAAGCAGGTAATGAGCATCACTGCGCTCATAAAGAAGCATATTGGCGATACAATGGAGACGCGTCGCAGCGACTTGGTTCCACGCTGGTATCGGGGAATGTCCGAAAATCAATCGAATGCTGCAAAAAACTTGAGCAATGCGCTACGTGACGATATGGAACAGTTGACACAATATAGAGTAATGCGCACGTTGGTAAGTTTGGGCCTGCATCCCATGCCTAGTAAATATGTGGTGAAAAAACTTATGAAAATGAGTCGCGGCAATGATGTGGCTTTTTTGTATTTTCTCATGGAATTGTGCTATAAGCCCAGCGACTTGGATAGAACTGCCTACGACAATAATGCACAAATACTATTGACTGCTATATTTAAAATAGATTTGGGTCCCACGCTGCAAGAACTAGATCGCATATTGCCGCTGCCGCATGACTCGGCAGAGGAGCGTGCCAAGGCAGCCAAGTTGGCAAGTGAACGTGAACGTGAACGCAAGGAAGCCAAACAGAAAGCCTTAAAGCGACGTGCAGCCAAATCCAAACCTAAAAGCAAATTTTATCCATATTTTGAAGAACTCATAACGCCCAAGCCCAAGCCATTATGCTTAAATGCACAATATCCCAAGCGGCCGACCGTTTTTATGAAATATCACAGCAATTCCAATCAGTATACGGTAAAAAGTCGCTGGTTCGGCAGCTACCCAGTTAGTGAGGGTAAACGTGTGGCCCACCGACTGCTGTACGATGAGTTGGGCAATATTCTCGAATCCTTTGATAAAGCCAAGTTGCGTTCAGCGGATATACAGGCTGTTTGTGAAACACACAAGCAAATACAGGAACTGGAGGAATCACTGCAACGTAATTTGAAGGCCATTAAGGCAATTGAATTACAGAAGTTGCTTGATGTAACCGGGCCAATAAAAGAGGTAATTAGTTGAATATCGTACCTTACTGAGATCTGAGATTCTCAATCTTTTTACGCATAATTTGTTTACTATCAATGTTTTGATACCAAACTCAGCATAAAAGAGGCTTGGACCTCTCTTGCGGCAGTTCACCCTATGAAACCACATACAATAAAGTGGTACACAGACGGATCACGGATCACGGATCAAGCAGCACTAAATGATATTAAGTAAGGCCAAGATTACATCAAGGCTGGTTAAAGAAGTGAGAACATCACTGGATAATGAATCCAGGAATAAGCTCACGATTAGATGGGTTCCAGGGCACAACAATATTCCTGAACCACACTGTGGGATTGGTAACCACGTGGTATGGGACCTACTGAGAATAGAGAAGAATAACAAGCGACCGCTTCACTGGGCACAGATACCAGGGCTTAAACAATCATAAACCGTATTCTCTAACTTCAACCGTAAAAGGTTCAAAGTGATGATAGCTCACGTGAGAATCCTGACGGGCCATTGTAGTGCCACTTAAATTAAATTGCCATAGGGGATAGTGGACTATGTTGCTTCTGTAGCATGGAGGAAGAAACTTCATTGCATTTATTATGTGAATATATGACACTCGCCGGTAAAAGAAACAGCCTCCAGGGCATGTACTTTCTCCCACTAGAGAACCACTGCAGAATCCAAAAAAGATACTGAAATAGATGGAGGCCATAGGACTTTTAAGTGATCTCTGAGCCATTAAGGGGGTACAATAGTCTAAGTAAAGGGCTTAGCATCAACCCCAAAAAGCTGTGATTGTTCCCTTCACGAAGAGATACAACAAGCAGCTTCAAAACCTTTTATCAACAACACTGAGGTGGAGTATTCAGACCATGTCAAATATCTAGTTGTGGTCCTAGACAAACGACCCAACTGGAACTCCCACTTAGAACAAGTGCTCTCCAAAACTACTCGAGCCATGTGGGTCTGTAGAAAATTCTTTGGCAGCACATGGGGCTTCAGCCCTCATATTATAGAATGGATATACCGTATGATGGTACGGCCTATCGTCATATATGCAGCCCGTGTGGTGGCCCAAGACGCAGCAAACTATGGCCATCAATAAATGCAGCAAGCTTCAAAGACTAGTATGCATATCTCTCTCGGGAGCGATGCGTACCTGTCCGATAGCTGTCATGGAGTCAGTCCTTGGACTCACACCACTGCATATTTTCATCAAAAAGTCAGCCATGCAGAGTCTACTACGTATCCAGATCACATCTGGACTCTTAGCATGTGACACTGGTCATGCCGCACTTATATATTCCCTTCCTTACGTATCGATCTGCTCTAGAATGCCATACCTACCTCCAAACCCTGTCCTCCCGGAACAAAAGTCATGCTATGTTGGGTGCCGGGACACTCGGAAGTGGATGATAACAAGATCGCTGACGATCTAGCACAACAGGGTGCCTACCACCCTGACCACATCTACTGCGTCGTTTTGTGGTATTGGTTGGTCCACAATCAAAACCATTATTAACAAATGGGTCGCTGGAGAACATAGGAGATACTGGTTCCCCCTTCCGGGGCTTCGTCAAGTAAAGTGCTTGTCAAACCTCTGGACGCGATCAAGACAAAGGTCTTGGCAGAGCGGACCTAAAGCTCCTAGTAGCTTACCTATCTGGCCACCACACTGTTAGATACTATCTACAGAAAATTGGCCTATCGGACTCTTCAGAGTGCAGGCTCTGTCTAAAAGACGATAAAACCACCAGACATATTCTCTGCGACTGCCCAGCGTTGGTATAGGACAGATCCTGTCACATGGAAAGGGAACGGATTAGTCCCTTCCATCTCAGGTCAATACCTACAAAAGACCTTTTGGTCGCAGTGCCCCACCTCTCTGTGAGGAACCCATTTAGAAAAAAAAAGGGGGTACAATAAATCCACTTAGGTCGCAGTACATTTTACACCAGTAAGTATGATAAGCTAGTTTAACTTACATTTTGAGATGAATCCAAAAAAAAAGTTTCGGGTTCCTGTGGGGTTTGCCCCAACAGACTAAAGTCTATTCTGGCTTCTCACTACCTCTATAGTTAATTCCCCATTACTTTTAAAATTGAGACCTTCTCACCATTAGCTAAATCCAAACAAAAAAAAAAACAGCTTATTACTTGGACGAATAGTTAACACAATAGAGAGCACAAATGACAAGTTTCGGGTATCTCTATCTATCACTAGTATCCCTTTTCACAAACCGTTGAGGCACATAACTAGTCAAGTTCCGATTCGAAGTTTGAACCGCTGTTTCCTGCTACACTTCGAGGTGTACATGCATCGTAGAAGCAACACGATAAATCAAAACTACGGTTTTCATTCAGGCTTCTACAATAGATATTTGAAAAATTACATTCTTTTCATAAGAGAACACAATAAATTCACAGTACTCCAACCATTTTTATACTTTCAGCGAAGACGCAAGCGCATACGCAAGGAAATGGAAGAAATAACCAGTTGCTTTGAAAATGCATTTCATGATATGGCTCTGAAGGCGCGACGTAGTTCCATACACAAGGAGCTACGAAGGCTTAGTCAATGTTCCGAAGAAGCAGAGGATTACTGCCCACCTGACTTTCTTTATCTAGGGTGTCCTGACTGCGGCGATGGCGATGCTTGTCGTACGCCAGACGGCAAAGAGTGTGAAATGCCTAAAAATAAGCGAAGTTTATGCTCCGATAATTGTGCTGCTTGCAGAGACAGAGCTTTTGGCGATGGCGATGATCATATTAAGAGTCATTTGCTCGAGGGACAGCGAAAAATAACACGAATGAATACCGTTGCTAAAAAGTTCAAACCTAGGCAAGCTGGCAGGACTCCGATCGAACTTAGGCAAGCTGGCAGCACTCAGCTCAAACTAAACATAGATAAAGGCAAAACTAGCGTAGCAGAGTTTCTGGAGCAGAGTCACCAAAGTAAGCAGCTGCTTGATGAGCAGTACTTTGAGCTGGGTCCAACTCCGCATGAATATAAGTTCAATTATCGCAAGCTCTTCGATGAGGATCAGAAAAAGCAGCTAAACGAAGAGCAGCTAAAACTTAAAATGGCATTTGTTGAAGCGCTTGACAATGATGTGGCGATGTTCAGCGAGAGTTTGGAGCACGAGCGTAATGTCTCGCTGGATGACATGGTGGCAGAAGCGGTACAGAAAATTTTCAAAGAAGATACCGAAATGTATAACACTGAATACAAGCGTTTGGAGCGTCGCGAGAATCGCAAGTATTGTCGAGAGCCCGATCGTCTGGACTTTGGTCTAAAGTACTATGATTGCAACAACTTGACACAAATGAAGGAAATGCTGCGCATTGGACTACAGCGAGTGGCCGAGAACAAAAATTATGTAATGGCCTCGCTGCCCAATGTAGAGTCCATACCATATCTAATGAATTGGATTTGCAATCGCTATGGCAAGCGTTATTCCCAAAAGGAACGCGTGGATATGTTCGAAGCAACTCGCTCTCTAATGGCGCATCTAACGATACTGCTCAAGGAACCCATAGTGCGCGTGCCAAAACTACAACGTTTCAAAATTCTGAGCTTTGAGAATCAAAAGTGTTTGCGCCAAATTGCCAAGCGCTTTAGCAATCGTTATTCAGGCTTGTTCTTCCAATCTCTGATGGAGGTGGGGCGTGTGTTTTACTTTGCCATGCGAACTCAGTTCTGCAATCGATTGTTTACCGATACCTTTTTTGCCTATATGCCATCGTTTTATCGTGACATCATCTTTAGCACTAAAAATTGATTACCTAAGCTATGCTATGGATTTCACTTTGACGTGTCAGACCATGTGCCCGGAGTCAAAGTGAAATCAATGGCCAAGTTGTGGTATTACTATATATAAGAAAATTTATGGAATATACATATATATATATATAAATTTTTTTAATGCACTTTGTAACAGCCAATAAAAGCGTAAAGCATTACTGTACATACATACATTCATTAGAAGGACGTCCGAGCAGCGTAATTGATATGCATGGACGCACATTTCCGCTTCCGCTTGTTAAAATGCAAGGCCGGCACTCATTCTTGATGTGCACAAAAGCTCACCGCAGACACTCACACACACACACACACACAGAGAGTCCTACTTTGGTCAGTAAGAAATACAACAACAATAACAGCAAGTTTTACTACCTTCACAGCCAAATGGACACGCACAGACAAACAGATCCTTTTGGGGTTTTTGGTAGTGGATGTGTGGCAAATATAGCCTAGCGAAAAGGTTGCACTACGTAGCCCTGATGTTTGGCGTTCGTCATGAAATATCAAGCAGCTTCAGGGGCGTGCAACCCCCAAAATAATCGAGTTTCTAAGCATGAAAATTGTGCACCCCCGGAAAATTATTTGCAGCTCCACCTCTGAGCAGCAAACGCATACACGTAAATTATTAAAACAGTTCTTCTGTTGTTGTTGCTGCTCCTGCTGCTGGTGCTCCTACTGGTCCTGCACAGATATATCCTTGTGCTTTTCATGTGCAACGTGGCGTAGTAAAGCCAAATTGCGATATCCGCTCTGAAAACGTCATGAAGTCTGCTTATTAAAATATTAATTGAATATGCAACGTACGTTGGCAGCCAAAGTAGCCAGCTACTATTATCCATAGCCAGTGTCCAACCCATAGTAGTCCGAAGTCATACAGCTGAGCCACAGATGTCCAGCTGTTGGTTTAATTCAAGCCAGCTCTGCGTAAGTGGAAATACTGATAAGTGCAAGTGTAACAGCCAAATTTGGCATGTGGCAACAATGGCTAGAGTAATGGCTATCACGCCCACAGTGGCTCTATGACCATACGAAACCATCAACGCCTTTGGGCTGACATCGCCACATGCTAGCGGCTTTATAGGAAACTTTATAGCCTTCATAATTATGGCATAATGAAAATGACGACGCAGACAAACAAATAAAGTTGAGTGAAGGATGAGCGAGCGAGAGATTGCATCAGCTTTTAGATTTCTACCTTAGTAAAGCACAGCAAAGAAGCTGTGCGACTTTAGATGAAGGCATAGCGATCTTGGAATACACTTCTCTTTTTAAGTAGTAGGGAGAATCAATCCCGGAGGGAAGAATATATGGGTACTCGGGTTTTTGGAAGTTAAGCTTGGAAAGAAAGTTACATAGGAAGAATTTGGAAACCTTTTTGAAAATAGTTAAAAATCTGAGAGGAAAATATGGAAAACAAACAAGAACAATCCAAGATGGAGAAAAGCTGATCTTAGAAAAGAAGGAAGTGCTGGATACTTGGCGGAAGTTTTTAGGGTAAAATTTAAAAAAGCTGAAACCATACCTGATGAGCACGGAATCGTCTATAGATCACTCCTAGAAGTTGAAGACGAACAAAAGAAGGACCCGTTAGAGAAGAAGAGATTGAGTATGCCATACAGACAATTAAAATTGGAAAAGCCACCAGACCAGATGAATTAGCCCCGGAACTCATTGAATATGATGGTCCAGAGATTCAAAAATCCTTAACTGAACGGTTTTAAAAAGCATGGGATGAAAATAGGATACCAACAGACTAGAAAGAAAATCTGATAATACCAATTCACAAGAAGGTTAGCAGCTACGACTGTAACAACTACAGGCCAATAACATTATCACCTACAGTGTATAAGTTAAATACCAAGGTACTGAAAAAGCGACTTAGCCGAGTAGTAGAAGCAGACCTAGAAGAAGCAGCGTTCAGACCGGGTAGACAAACACAAGACCACATCTTCACTTTAAGAGGCATCATGGCTAAGGGGAAGTATCTTTTCCTAGTGTGCGTAGACTTAAAAGTGGTGTTTGATATTGTGCCAAGACAACATTTATGGGAGACACTAAAAACTAAAAATGTTCCAGAGAGAATGATAAACGTGTCTATGACAAGCCGACGGGGAAAGTAAGACTTGAGGGGAGAACTC
Source organism: Chymomyza amoena (assembly GCA_037043745.1). NCBI lineage: Eukaryota > Metazoa > Arthropoda > Insecta > Diptera > Drosophilidae > Chymomyza > Chymomyza amoena. The sequence goes on along the minus strand of JBAMAX010004457.1, from coordinate 31,300 downwards.
AAGTATTTGAAATATGCAAAGGATTAAAGCAAGGAGACAGTCTTAGCCCACTGCTGTTCATCTTATTCATGAATGAAATAGCTAAATCGTGTAAGAGCAAACAGAAAAAACAAAGATTGGCAACTGGAGACTTCAACCCATCTACCTGTAATTCCTATTATATGCGTACGATATTGTTATCATAGAAAACAATTCGGAAAGGCTACGATATGCATTAGAGAAGTGCTCCAACAATCTAAAAAGAAAAGGAATGGAGGTCAATATAACCAAGAGCAAAGTAATGTGGGTCTCTAAAGAGGATAGGTAAACAGAGAATCTGCATATAACATACAACGGCAGAGAATTTGAGAGAGTTGAATATGAATACCTCGGAACCGTTGTTAGCTGTTAGCGAAAAATAGATCAAGAAGTGCTAAGCCGGACCAAGAAAGGAGTCTCATTGTACTTTCAGATAAGTAACACAATAGTGGGTAAATGAGAGATAAGCACAAAAACAAAACTTAAGCTTTACAACACAGTTGTAGTACCAATAGCACTGTGCGGTACCGAGTGTCCGCTATTAGAAAAACATTTGTGTGAATTTCAGGCAACAGAAATGAAGTACGTACAAAGAATCGCAGGAAAACCAGGAGAGATATGGTCAGAAATGAAAGAATACGTTCAGAAGTAGGGCAGAAGAAGTCGATTATACAAGAAATCGAGGAGAGACAGTTAAAATGTTTTGGACGTCTACATCGTATGGACGAGCCAAGAAAAGCCAAACAGGTACTGGAAGTGAGAACGGAAGGCAATGCACCGAGAAGAAGACCCCGAAAAACTTCGGAAAATCGCATCCAGAATATGGGAAGGATGAGGGCAGAGCCCTTGCAGAGATGAGAAGAGATGAGGCTAACCCGACGCCTAACAACAAATGGCAATTGAAGAAGACGAAGAAGAAGTTTCTTTCTTTATTAGTAATAAGTTAATAGTTTTGTTATTTTTTCACGCCTTACTATTCTAGAAACTAGCTTAGTTTATTAAAAACAGAAAAGGCTCTATTAACGAATATTTTGGCTTCGTTCTCTTGAGATCGATCCTGATAGATTTTAATACAAAATTTTTGACAAAGTAAAGGTACGCCTCAATTACAGACACACTAACTTCCTCATTCGAAAAGTTTATATTGCCAACTGACCCACAAATTTATAATACCTTTCCCAATGTCAAGAGTATAAAAGGCAACAAACATCTACCCAACAAAAAATGGTCGCAATCGTAAAACCCTTGGCGCAAGAAAAATGTGGGGAAGGCGCTCATAAAATGGTTGTAAAGATAAACATACACTCTGAAATATAGCAAAAAAAAAAAAAGGAAAAAAATGTGCGTGCTGACCGTTCCGACCAAGTTATTAACAGCCACCTGTAAAGACCATGCGCCATAATGCGCATACGCCTAGTTAAACAGCAGGAGAAAAATCTAACCGGCATTTCAGGAAATTTTTGTGCATGTTATGGAATTGGTTTATTCATTGTTTTATGAGCCATAAACATTAACAATTAGACAGCAGCCGTTGCGGCTTGTAATGATTTTTATAACTTGCTTTAATTAGTAAAATACATTAGCACAGATACTTGGGCGCATGTTGAGCACCTAGCTCAGGTCTAGACCTTATTTTAATACTCCAAGTAGACTTGCGTCAATTGCAGTGCTCCTGAGTGCCAGTGTTGCCATACAAAGAGAATATAAAATAGCCCAAACCAGCGCCCAGAATTGTAGCCAGGCATAGCCACACGTTGAAGATCATGAAGACCAGCATCAGCATAAAGGAAATGGTCACCTGTAGTATGTGTAAAAACGTCTGATACAAATGCAAAGGCGACAGTCTCCGATATCCAGTAGCCCATGCATTGGAAAACGGCAAAACAGGTCGCCGAATTTGCGTCGACGTTGGAGTTTCTTTGACGGACAAGTTGGCGGCACCTGCAGGCTGTCGCGCCACCAGGCTCTGTCTGTGTTTGCGAAACAAAAATTCACGATAAGCTTTCAGTCCCTCATATAAGACGGCAACAATAAACACAGCGCCACAGGAAATTACCATGTCCAGTAAGGTGGTACATTTCCAAAATGAGAAAAGTATCAGCTCATTGTTGCCTGCATGGAAGAACATCTTCATGGGACATGGAGCGTCGCCGGAGTGAGATTCAGAGTGACGTTCATGGTCATTTGCATTACCACCCTCGTCATGGTATTCTGACATGGCAACAAAATTTATTTCTAATCTTTTTTTTTGATTATATGTAAGTGTGACAGTGTAAGCTAAGGGTCGAAAAAAAATAATTTTAACATTAATATTCGAAAATATAAAAATTTTTTTTTTTTAATAATTATTTTTCACGAAGTTTAAAAATTTATAACGAAGCTTATAAACAACTTTATTTTATTTTTATTTGCTTAGCTTTAATTTAGCAATTATGTCCTATCACACTCTAAGTTATATTAAGATAACACTGGCCTACAAAAAAAATGTTTGGTTTGGTGCAGATACAGAATCTGTAGTCGGTAAGGTAGGTAGTATAAACTGTATTGCTGCCGCTAGATGTCAGCTGACAGCTCTGATATACCTACAATCCTTATATCAATTTTTATCCGGTTTTATTCAAAAGCAGTCAAACTTATAATCACTTTTATGACATAAATAATTAAATTATATTATGGAAAGTAAGTTAAGAAGTTGCACTAACGATCCTGATATATTTTGTTACATATGCGGTGAGTATGTTATGAAAGACCAACGGAAATCGGTTAATGACACGGTAATTCGTTTGTATTCTTCTTACTTTGGTATTGGAATTGGCAATCAAGATAAAGTGTGGGTGCCACACGTTGTTTGTAAGATTTGAATTGAACATTTGCGGCAGTGGGAAAAAGGAACGCGAAAATCTTTGAAGTTTGGGATACCAATGATTTGGCAAGAACAAAAAAATCATCATGACGATTGTTATATTTGTATAACGAGTGTAATGGGTATTAACAAAAACAACCGCAGCAAGTGGAAGTACCCCAATATCTCTTCAGCTGTAAGACCTATTCCTCATTCAGATACCGTTCCAATACCAGCTTTTCGTCGGGAAGGTCAAGAATGTGAGGAGGATGAAATGGAAATTTCTGAAGAAGCAGATGATGATTCCGACTACTGTGAAGATACATCGAGTCCTAAAACTTTTTCTCAAGGTGAGCTTAGTGATCTTATTAGAGACTTAGATCTATCAAAAGAGCGAGCTGAGTTGCTGTCATCAAGATTGAAAGAATAAAATTGCCTTTCTTCTGGTGTAAAAATCACTTTCTATCGCACAAGTCAACAGAACTTACTGCAATTTTTTGGTATATTGTCATGACGTGAACAGACTGATGACTTTCAAGGGCTTGAAGATTTATCATGCAAGTGATTGGCGTCTTTTTATCGATAGCAGTAAAAGAAGTCTCAAAGCAGTCCTTTTACACAATGGCAATAAATATGCTCCTATCCCACTTCCATACTCTACATCTATGAAAGAAGAATACAAGGTAATATCTGTTCTTTTAAAAAAAATAAAATATTCTGAACATGATTGGGTGATTTGTGTCGTTGTACAGAACTTTCTTGGTAACTATAAGGCAGATAACTACAAAAAATTTGTCGAGGAAATTCTGCTGAACTTCAAAAATTTGGGTTGTAATATGAGCTTGAAAGTGCATTATCTCCATAATCATATTGATAATTTTGAGCATAATTTAATAGATTTCAGCGAAGAACAAGGTGAACGTTTCCATCAAGATATAAAAACAATGGAGCACCGGTACCAAGGCAGATGGGATATTCATATGATGGCTAATTATTGTTGGGGACTCATGCGTGATTGTCCAGGACAATCTCACTAAAAAAGAAATCCCTGAAAAAAAATTTTCTTGATGTCTAATTCCAATAAATTAATATTTTTTAATAAATGTATATTATTATTCTTTCTTAAAAACGAGAGCTGATATGAAAAATGTGACTGATATTTTCGTATCAGCTCACAAAATATACCCAAAATCAGGTCTAAAATCTTAGGCACCAAAATGAGTGTAGGCCAGTGTAATGGATTATAACTTTTTAAGTTTATCGGTTGATTTTCAATAAATAAATATAAGAAAAACACCAAACACAATAACAGCTTGATCTACTGCAACAAATGGTACCAAGATCTTCAGACTACTACAACAAACTTTACAGACTTCACAAAACTCCTTTCACAAGCTAATACAAATAGATTAGATCAAATAAAAATCGCAAGACTTCGTTTAGGCCGCACTAGACTTACGCATGCACAAAATCTTGACCGAATTAAAATCCTAACCTGTGCTGCATGTCAGTCAAACACCGACATCACAATAAACCACATCGTATTATTGTATCCCAACCTTAATCAATTTTTTACATTTCATAATCCAATAGACATTCTTGCCACACCTACCACCGAAAATATAAAAACTATAGTCACCTTTCTCAAAAGATCTAATCTGTACAATTTAATCTAATAGAATCTTATATATAAAATTCTCGTGTCACAATGTTAGTGAACATACTCCTCCATGGCTGGACCGATTCTCATGAAACTTTGTGTGCCTATTGGGTCTGGGAATAAGTTACCATATATTTTTCATACACGTAAATTTTTTATAAATTTAGGTAAGCATTGTGTACATTGTCAGATCAACTAATATTTTTTAGTTAATTTTTTAGTTAATTTTTTGTCGAAATGAACACATAAAAATTATAAACTTTATAAATTTATATAAAAAAATTAGTCATAAGAGATTTCGTTCTCATCTATTTAATTCATGTGCGTACAATATGGTAAGGAACATGTTTAAAAGAAAAGAAAATTTCATAATTTTCGGAAAAACTATTTTTGCGAGCAGTTTATTTAAAGAAAAGTAGTTTTAAAAATATTTGGCAAGTCACAATTAAATGATAAGCGAAAAAAAATATGTCTTACTTATAATATCGCTTTTAACTTATTTATAAGAAAAATTCAGAATTTTAGTTCCAATGGCAATAGCAGCTTATAAGCAACAACATAAGAACCTATTGATAATGAGATATACAAATTAAAAATAATATAATAATATAACAACGACGATGAATAATTAACACTTAATTTCACACTGAAAGAAAATTTCAATCTTATGTATTCTTCGTTTTAACGAGTTGTGAATTACAAGAACTGTCATGGTGTTACGGATGTTCTCCTGAACGCGTCGATGAATTTTAAATTTGATTTTTATTGTTAGAGGTGGGCAATACGGAGGTTTTAAGCCAATTGCGATGTATTTATGTGTATTGGTTCGTGAGATACATATATGCATTTTTGTGAATATCGTGAATATAGTATAGTAGAAAATTGTTCAACACCGGGTATTGGACATTATCGCAATGGGGTTGAAATGTAGTTTTTGTGGGGCATGAATTTATTAGAGATGTGAGCTCTCTTAAGAATACTTAAGTTCGCCCATACGGCATTTTAGAAAGTCATGAAAGTCAACTAATCCAAAAATCTTATGATTGTCTAGATAAGCTAACTAGAGAATCTTACGATGTTTATAATCTTTAGGATTATTCAAAAAGTTTGGGCAGGACAACGTCTGCCTGGCCCAAAAGTATAATATAAAGTAAATACTGTTAGCTTATAAGCTTTAATTATATACACAAATTACAAGATAATATTATATCTAGTCTTTTGCTACCAGTGCCTAAAATCTAGTTAAGTTAGTTTTTTTTAAATCACTTAACTGTATTAAATAAATAAATATATGAAAAAAACAATTATGAACCTTTAAAAAATTCTAAATAATAAATAAGAGTTATGTGTGGTTTATATGAAAGCCCATGCAGCAATATATAATTTTTTTTAAAGGACCTACGAAACAAGGATACATTTTTATATATAATTTATACAAAAAATCAAATTTAACTCGTATTTTTAACATAAAAATCAAAAATAAAAATTATTGGGCAAGTTTTATTTAAAAATTTTAAATAAATTTAAATAAATTATTGAACAATTTTTGATTTTTATTTTTATGCTAAAAATATGAGTTAAAATTTGATTTGAAAAAAAGAATCAGATAATAATAATTATTTCATAATCTTTACTTTAAATATTATGAGAATAAAAATAAATAAATAAATAATAAAATAATAAATAAATAATAAAAAAGTAAAAAAACTTAATACAGCCTCGACCTAGGCCGACAGAGGCCTGCACTCACTTTTCCTTGGCTCCCCAACACCAAAAATCCCTTTTTCGGAAATTAATTTGCAATATTTATGCTCTTGCTCCGGAAAAAATTCAAATATTAAGCTTTTGTTCATTCTTTTTGATATTAAGTTTGTGCAAGCCGAAAATGTAGGTAACATATAGAAGGAGACGTCGGAGACACCCCAAAGTTACCTAAAATATGATCAGGGTGAATAGAGAAGTCGATATACCCATGTCCGTCTGTCCGTCTCCGTCTCGTGTGAACGCCTAGATCTCAGAGATGGTAAGAGCTAGAGTTACCAAACTTTCACATTAGATCCCATATTATTCCATAGGAGGCAAGTTTATTTTATTTTTTTGATATCGGGGATAAATTATATAGCTCCCAATGGGTGTTTGAGACGACCTCGACAAAAAAAAGTGTTTTAGATGAATAATTCGTTTGTTTATGAAGATATCGTAACCAAATTTGGTATTCGAAAGTTTTTTATAGTTCCCAATCACTGTACCAAATTTGATCAAAATCGGTTGACTATATCATATAGCTCCCATAGGACCGATCGGCCAAAATAACTTTTTTAAAGAAAAATTCGCTATATTTCGTTTTTTAATAAAGATATCGTAACCAGATTTGGCGTTTGGAAATTTTTTAGACCACTTAAGCAATATGCCAAATTTGAACAAAATCGGTTGACTATATCATATAGCTCCCATAGGTCCGATCTTCCAAAAAATCGATTTTTTAACAAAATTTGTTGTGTTTCGTTTGTTTGTTAAGATATTGGGACCAAATTTGACATTCGTGAGTATTTTATAGTTCCTAAGCACTGTACTAAATTTAATCCAAATCGTTTGACTAGATCATATAGCTCCCATAGGACCAATCGGACCAAAAACACGTTTTTTATACAAAATTCGATGTGTTTTGTTTGTTTGTAAAGATATTTGAAATAAATTTGGCATTCGTATCTTTTTTAAGTATTTAAGCACTGTGTCAAATTTCATTGAAATCGGTTGACTATATCATATAGCTCCCATAGGAACGATCGGTCAAAAAAAATTTTTGCTTAAAAATTCTTCTGTTTTTGGTTTTTTTTGAAGAAATCGGACTTTATTACAAGCTAGTGGTACAGGGTATCCTAAAGTCGTCCGCGCCCGACTTTACGTCCGCCATTTTTCTAAGATTTTATTTATGCCAATTTATGCAAGATATATAACAGCAGAAAGATGCAGAGCTGCGGCAACAATGTAAGGGCAATATTAGAATTTATCGAAAATAGTCATGGAAATATGCGGAGTTATTGACAAAAAAAATAGTGGATTGTGGTACACAAAAACTAAAATGGAAAATTTTTATAAATTTTCGTTTAAATATATAGCAGAAAAAAGGGTTCGACTACAAAAAAGAATGGATTTACAGATTTTCCCGAAAATTTCTCTGGTAAAGAATATATTGCAACTTATAAACGGATTTATAAGAAAAAAAATCTTTAATTTTTTTAAAGCTTATCTACTAATATTAGAAAGATCGAAGTAAGCTCCTTTAGGTGGTAACAGAACAAGATATCGATATCCTTGAGAACGTCATTAAACGGACTACGTTGAAGATATATGTTTGGTAAGCCACCTTGAGCGAAATCTAATATGTATCCGCTGACAGAAATCCGCACTATGCGGATCCATTAAGAAATAATAAGAAAAAAAATCATTTTTTGGCTACTTCATACATTGCGAATATAAATATTTTATTAAAGTTATATTTATTTTCTTAAGACCTAATTGAATAATGCCTAATATACCTAATATAATAATACAAATAAAATTTTTAATTTTTGTCAAAAATAAATACCATGTATTTTACAAAAAAATATGTTATTATAACATATAAAAAAAGAGCTAATACTCATATGCGTATATTTATAAAGTTTCCTCAGATTGCTTTTGCCGATAAATGCCATCAACTTTACATAAGTAAAAAACCGATTCCGCATGCTTTGAGTTTTTATAAATTTCTAAAGAGTTAGTATCTCTTAAATGGGAGCAATTTAATAAAGTCATCCAAAACTTTTTAGGCTCTTCTTTCAATACAACAAAGTATACAAAAAGGACGAATCCGTGTAATGTAGCCGTAATACAGAACAAATACGAAAACACTAATCCCGAATTCCAATAGCTCAGTAGCCCGAAGATCCAGGAGAGGCCAAGTAAAAAGAAGAGCAGAACAAAGAGACTTAAACTCTGTGAGATTTGTCTGCGACTTTTGTGCTGCATTTGCAACACGCTTTTGAAAATACGGAAAAAGATGATCACGTTGATGGCAGTGATTAAGCCAATAGGCCACATGACACCATTGGCCAAACTATATCCCGAAGGATAACAAATGGTCTCACCAAGCAGCAATTGCTCATCTTGTGGTTGATAGGAATCTGGATCGAAAAGCAGCACAAACAATGTGGGCAACAACGGCATTAGCCAAGCTAGTATGGCCGCACGGAGAATATAATGTTTAGGTTGTTCCACTCCTATAACTGTTACGTAACGTTGGAACTGCAGTCGTGCAATGAGCAGCATCCAGCTAAAGACCACCAGCATCGAGTACTGCAGTAGGGCACCTTTCAATACACAGTACTTATAGACAGAGTTATATGTCTCGACCAAACCGTATATAACCAACTGGAATGTCAGCGATAAGCAAAAGTTCAGTAGAATCTTTGTCGAGGCCTGCTGACGCCACTTCTTCAGAAATGCTGCAGTTAACCAAATGCCCAGCAAGCTCAAAAGCGAAAGACTGATACCTATGAGGGTTATGTAGTTCAGAGCACGTTCATGTATTTGAGCTAAAATTAAACTGATGTCTTCAACGGGCTGTTGTCGAAAGTTGCCTATTACGAGAATGGCGAACTGGGTCATACGTATTGTATTACAGGAAATGACTTCATCGCTAAAAATGTTCTTAGGAGATCTGGTGTAAACGCCACTGGTTTTCCATGTTGAATAGTCCCAGTAACCGCATTCGAGGACCGTTCCGTTTGTTATGGTACGTCTATCGTTTTCAGTGGCCAAGAAGAAATCGTAAAAACGTTTGATTCCCCAAATGTCACTTACTAAAATTCGAATCGAAAATTAAAAATAATAATTCAGATAAAAGTTTTTCAAATTTAGTTAAAAGCGTGGGTATGGATATAGACAGCACACTGCTGATCGGCCGTCGAAAAGCTCTAAGTCAGATTCTACAAACAGCGCATCGTTGGCATACATTTTGAAAATAACATATTCCGCGCTAGAATTTTTTAGAGCAAAAATTGCACGAAGTGTCAGCCAACCAGCGGCTTGCAGGTATGGCTCTTTTTGTAGATCTAATATATTATCTTCGGCATTTAAAAAGCGGAACCAGAAGCCGGTGGTTGATTTCAACCGCCCATCGGCTGCCGCGCTGTATATGGCTATGCCTTTAACATTGTTGCAATTGAAATTTACAAAGAATACACTCAAGTTCCTAGTAATCATCGCATATACGCCTATATTAGCATAATCTCTGATCTCCACATCACCATCCTTTATAGCTGGCATTTGAGTTATATTTTGTCCGAATTTTTCTTTCGGTACCAGCCGCTGCGGGATTCCATCCATGTACTCTTCAAACTGTTTAAGCAGTGAGTTGGTGATATTAAACTTATTCGATAGACGGAGCACATTTCTATCGCTGGCCATTAATATACGGAAAATGCTCAAGAAGTCTGAACTAATCGCTGCATCATCTTCCTCTCTTGTTACCAACCGTAAAATTTGGTCGATGATGATCACATCTGCAGGCAGTAGATCTCTCTGTGCTTGGTACAATAATCTTCGCAGTTTAGACATTACTTGGTTTTTGTCTTCAGTTCGATTGAGTTGGTATTTATTCTTAATTATGTCATTGTGTAAGCCATAAAGCCCTTGGATACGCTCCAGTTGTTGGGTCATAGGTTTTTGGCATACCAGAGGTTTCGGAAGATCTTCCCAGTTGCTCTTATAGTTACATAGCTGCATCACCGGCAAGCCATTTTCTTGTAGACACGCATCACGCATGGTGGCCAAATGGTTGACTTCAGTGCGCTCAAAGTAGTTCAAATGTGGCTCCAATAAAATACTGCCATTGGGCCTACGCCACTTGTAGAAATGGGTAACATTTTCGGAATCACAGTAACGATAGGTGCATTTGTATTTGGAATAATAAGTTTTATTACCAAAATTATCCAGGCACGCAAGTGATGTTCCCTCTAATTGCGATATACGGCAGAGTTTGGAGCAATTAAAAGATCCATGTTCCATTGATTCATTTAAAACTTTTCGATATCTCAGCAAATTTTTGTGTCTTATAAACAAATCAAAAATAGGAGTAATGCTATTGTCTTTAACCGCATTCCCGCCAACTATAAGCACATACAACCCTAATAGGAAAATTTTTGAACGCATTTGAGAAAAGGATATGACGCGACACGCCGCGAATTGACCCGGAGACATTTAAGAACCGCAATCAACTGTGGATGCCGAACCATCGAGTAGTCGCAAGTGCTTATAGCTCACATGGAACAATCACGATAATAATTTCCAAATGATGCATTTGTAAAGCAATGCTCGCTTACATAATGATATTTTTTCTAATTATTTCATTTTAATATTTTATCTCAAGAGGACCATAAAAAATGTAGTCGATAAAACCGATGACGACTGTATTTCATAAGAACTTACAAATATTAACTAAGTTATAGTTGGCAAAACTAATACAGTACAAATATACACCTTCATCTGAAATATCCAAAATAGAGTACAGAAAAGATGGGCTCTAATTTTGACCAAACTTCTTTAAATCTACCTAATAAGCCAGTGTATGAATGCAATAGTTCTTAGAAAGTAAGTTTGTTTACTTTCAAATATAGTTCTTTTACAAACGCAAACAAATCCCCTATGATTTTGAATAGCTTTTGGAAATGTTACGCAAACAACCCTTTGATGGGGGCGCTTTGAATATGGTCTCTGTCGCATTTCTTTTTTTGATGTGGATTGGATTTGAAAACTAAAAGCCGCAGAACATTGAGGAAACCCCATGACTGAATTTAATCAATTTAATATTGGCATTTTTGTAAACATTCAGTTTACACAAAGCGATTTTATAACACGATCTACTGGATCCGAAAACCACTCCCAGTGGATCCACCCATCACTGATCAAGAGTAATACGACTAGAAGTATATTTTTCTATACAATATCTTTTAACTTTGCTAATATTGCATCTTTAAAAAAATATTTGATTCCAGCTAATTTATCATTATCGATTTATTTTAGAGAACTGTAATTGGCTTCAAAGTATTACATACAACTCTTTATTCCACGGAATAATATACTCCGTCCCATTTCTGTTTAGAGTATATAAAGATAAAACTCTAGCTAACTACCATGGCTACAGTTGTGCGTTGTTGTTGTTTCGATAACTAAAGCGGTTTAAGTGCAATAAAGCATCGCGTTGAGTAGGCAACCGCTCCTTAGGGAATTAAAGGAATTGAGGTCTAGACTTAAAAAGCTCTATATTGAACTAGCATTAATTTTATTTTTGGATAAATGCAATTTTAGTTTTTAGTTATATTATTATGAAGTTGACATTAATTATAAGTGATTTAAAGGCAGAGCATAGACATTCAAGCTAAAAAAAATTAGGTCTGGGAAAACTAAGAAATGTGAATATAAAAATGAATAACGAAAGACGGAAATGAACATATCGTTTTAACTAATCACTCTGCTAATACATTTAATAACATTATTGGGATACCTTCAATTGCCAAATTTGGTCACGATACATATAAACGAATTGTACATCTAATTCTTTTTCTTTTTTTTCGAAGTCGTCTGAAACACTCCTATGGCTCCCTATGGGAGCTATAAAATTTAACCCCTATAAAAAAAAATAAAGTAGACTTGTCTCCTATGGAAAAATTTAGTTATCTAATTTGAAAGTATGGTTACTCAAGCTCTTACCATCTCGAAAGGGACGAAGCTCCCGCGAAAAAAAGCTCAATGCGCGGTAAGGAAGGAACCAGTAGTTGTTCTGGGCAAAAGGGCCCTACCTGGCTACTGCCAGTAGCCCAGGAAAAGCCTAAAGCGGCAGAGGTCTGAAGAGGTACCTGCACCACAGCTGAAAAGGACGCGTCCGCAGCACCTTAACCACACCTTCTCCTAGGTTACGAGAGATAAGATACTCCTTGGTGTCCTAGACAAGGACAACAAGGATGGCTTTATCAATCGGAACTTGTGGATAGGTGTTGAAGACTTGGAGACTAGTAGAGGACCCCCACCACTCTGCAGCGACGCCGAAAGGCATTTCCATACTCTCAAGACAATTGTGTGTCACGACAGTCGCTCGGCTGAGGCTTACAAAAAAGCAATAGCAGCTCTTGGTGAGGTCTACCTAGGAGCTAAGCTAGAGCCGGTGGACTGGTCGGATGTCCCCAGAGCGTGGGTCTCAGCCAAGCCGGAGGATCCAAACAAGATCCTCAAGCTATTTCAGGTGTGTAACCCTCACCAGAAAACTAACGATTGGCGGATAGCCAAGGTGGAGGACGCAGCGGATGCATCTCGACAAGTAATGCTGATTATTAATAAAAAGTCGGCAGAAGCCTTGGCCACAGGCAAAGGCATCGTCACATATGGATACCAAAAGGCTGTGATTCGAGTGTACCGTAATGACACCACGGGCGGAAAGCAAACCACACCCACACAATTCGAAAACCCTGAGAGCATGAGCGAGGACAAAGACGTCGCCAGGGAGCTCTGTAAACAAGGCCATTAAAAGATGTCTCAATCCACGATGAAGCAGACAAGGATGAGGCCAATAAGATGGAGGTTAATCTTGGAGATGTCGATAAGACTTCTCCAGCACTCTACATCAGCTTCGGCTCCCTTATTGATTTGCCTAGGCCAAGACGAAGACGATGTCGTCCTCATCCAGGAACCGTTTCTCAGCAAAAGCCAGGATACATACAGAATACATACAATTTTTTCGCTTTTTTTAGTGGTGACATGTCGCTTATTGCTGGCGGCATAACTGCAGGATACAGAACTTTTTCTTCGTTCCCCCAACACAAAAAAATTTTTTTTTTTTAAATAATTTTCAATATTTATGGCCATGCTCTGAAAAAATAGTTCAAATATGAAACAATATTTTGTTTATTCTTTTTGAGACCACATACTGGCTGTTCAAAATTTTTTCCAAAATTAATTTTTTATCTGTTTTGAATGTGTCTAGTATTTGTAGGAAAAACAAAGAGTTAAACTATTTTTCAATTCAGCAGCATTTATCTCGAAAACGGTGTTTAAGAAAAAAAATGGTTTCATTTTAAATTTTCGTGTTTCTCGACTCCAAATCACAATAAAAAAACTCTATTTTAGAGAGGTTCACTCGGTGCCTTAAATTATTTTAAGCATATCTAGTAATATTAGTATGGTCAAAGAAAGCTGCGGAACTCTTAAAGGGGGTAAAACAAAGGTATCGATTTCCTTCCTGACAGAAGTCTTTGGAGAGGCTTTGTTTCCGTCCTATGCTCCGAATAGGAGCGATACGTTACTTTTAATCCATCAAGGAATCTTAAAATAAAACCAAAAGGACTTCATTCATTGCGCATATAAATATTTTATTAAAGTCATATTTATCTTCTTAAGACCTATTTGAATAATCCCTCATAAAACTTACATTTAGAGAGAAGTTTCTTGCGAAATATTATTTATCATATACACATAAGATTTTTAATGTTTGTCAAAATTTTACCATTTATTTTACAAAAAAATATATTATTATAACTTTAAAAAAAAAGGGCTAATACTCATATGTCTATATTTATAAAGTTTCCTCAGATTGCTTTTGTCGATAAATGCCATCAACTCTACATAAGTAAAAAACCGATTCCGCATGCTTTGAGTTTTTATAAATTTCTAAAGAGTTAGTATCTCTTAAATGGGAGCAATTTAATAAAGTCATCCAAAACTTTTTAGGCTCTTCTTTCAATACAACAAAGTATACAAAAAGGACGAATCCTTGTAATGTAGCCGTAATACAGAACAAATACGAAAACACTAATCCCGAATTCCAATAGCTCAGTAGCCCGAAGATCCAGGAGAGGCCAAGTAAAAAGAAGAGCAGAACAAAGAGACTTAAACTCTGTGAGATTTGTCTGCGACTTTTGTGCTGCATTTGCAACACGCTTTTGAAAATACGGAAAAAGATGATCACGTTGATGGCAGTGATTAAACCAATAGGCCACATGACGCCATTGGCCAAACTATATCCCGAAGGATAACAAATGGTCTCACCAAGCAGCAATTGCTCATCTTGTGGTTGATAGGAATCTGGATCGAAAAGCAGCACAAACAATGTGGGCAACAACGGCATTAGCCAAGCTAGTATGGCCGCACGGAGAATATAATGTTTAGGTTGTTCCACTCCTATAACTGTTACGTAACGTTGGAACTGCAGTCGTGCAATGAGCAGCATCCAGCTAAAGACCACCAGCATCGAGTACTGCAGTAGGGCACCTTTCAATACACAGTACTTATAGACAGAGTTATATGTCTCGACCAAACCGTATATAACCAACTGGAATGTCAGCGATAAGCAAAAGTTCAGTAGAATCTTTGTCGAGGCCTGCTGACGCCACTTCTTCAGAAATGCTGCAGTTAACCAAATGCCCAGCAAGCCCAAAAGTGAAAGACTGGTTCCTATGAGGGTTATGTAGTTCAGAGCACGTTCATTTATTTCATCTGAAATTAAACTGATTTCTTCAATGGACTGTTGCCGAAAGCTGCTTCTTACGAGAATTGCGAACTGGGTCATATGTAACGTTTTACAGGAAATGACTTCATCGTTCTTAAGAGATTTGATGTAAACGCCATTGGTTTTCCAAGTTGAATAGTCCCAGTAACCGCAGGCGGGGACCGTTCCATTTGCTATGGTGCGTCTATGGTTTTCAGTGGCCAACAAGAAATCATAATAACGGTTGATTCCCCAAATGTCACTTACTAAAATTCAAATCGAAAATTAAAAATAATAATTCAGATAATAGTTTTTCGAATTTACTTAAATGGTCGGGTATGGATATGGACAGCACACTGCTGATCGGCCGTCGAGTAAGCTCTAAGTCAGATTCTACAAACAGCGCATCGTTGGCATAAATTTTAAAAACAACATATTCCGCGATAGAACTTTTTAGAGCAGAAATGGCACTAAGTGTCAGCCAAGCAGCGGCTTGCAGGTTTGGTTCTTTTTTGAGCCCTAACATATTGTCTTCGGCATTTAAAAATCGGAACCAGAAGCCGTTGGTTGATTTCAACCGCCCAACGCCTGCCGCGCTGTATATGGCTATGCCTAAAACCTTGTTGCAATTGAAATTTACAAAGAATACACTCAAGTTCCTAGTAATCATCGCATATACGCCTATATTGGCATAATCTCTGATCTCTACATCACCATCCTTTATAGCTGGCATTTGAGTTATATTTTCTCCGCATTTTTCTTTCGGTACCAGCTGCTGCGGGATTCCATCCATGTACTCTTCAAAATGTTTAAGCAGTGAGTTAGTGGTATTAAACTTATTCGATAGACGTAGCACATTTCGATCGCTGTCCATTAATATACGGAAAATGCTCAAAAAATCTGAACTAATCGCTGCATCATCTTCCTCTCTTGTTACCAACCCTAAAATTTGGTCGATGATGATGACATCTGCTGGCAGTAGATCCATCTGTGATTGGTTTAACAATCTTCGCAGTTTAAACATTACTTGGTTTTTGTGTTCAGTTCGATTGAGTTGGTATTTATTCACAATAATATCATTGTGTAAGCCATAAAGCCCTTGGATATGCTTCAGCTGTTGTTTCATAGGTTTGTGGCATACCAGAGGTTTCGGAAGATCTTCCCAGTTACTCATATAGTCACACATTCGTATCACCGGCAAGCCATTTTCCTGTAGACAAGCATCACGCATGATGGCCATATGGTTAACTTCAGTTCGCTCAAAGTAGTTCAAATGTGGCTCTAATAGAATACTGCCATTGGGCCTACGCCACTTGTAGAAGTGGGTAACATTTTCGGAGTCACAGTACAGATAGTTGCATTTGTATTTGGAATAATTAGTTTTATTACCAAAATTATCCAGGCAAGCAAGTGATTTTCCCTCTAATTGCGATATACGGCAGAGTTTGGAGCAATTAAAAGATCCATGTTCCATTGATTCTTTTAAAACTTTTCGAAACCTCTGCAAATTTTTTTGGCTCATAAACAGATCAAAAAAAGGAGTAATGCTATTGTCTTCAACCACATTCCCGCCAATTATAAGCACATACAACCCTAATAGGAAAATTTTGGATCTCATTTGAAAAAAAAAGGATATCACGCAACACGCCGCAAATTGAACCGAAGTCATTTAAGAACCGCATTTAACTGTGGATGCCTAAGCATCGAGTAGTCGCAAATGCTTATAACTCTCATGGAACAATCACGATAATAATTTCCAAATGATGCACTTGTAAAGCAATGCTCGCTTACATAATGCTATTTTTTCTAATTATTTCATTTTAAATTTTATCTCAAGAGGACCATAAAAAATGTAGTCGATAAAACCGATGACGACTGTAGTTCATTAGAACGTACAAATATTAACTACGTTATAGTTGGCAAAACTAATACAGTACAATTATAGAGCTACATCTGAAAGCTCCAAAATAGAGTACAGAAGAAATGGGCTCCAGTTTTGACCAAACTTCTTGCAATAAAATTAAATCTTTTTTATAACCCATTGCGCCAGCATATGAACGCAATAGTTCTTAGAAAGTAAGTTTGGTTTACTTTAAATATAGTTCTTTTAAACACGCACACGATTCCCCGATGATTTTGAATAGCATTTGGAAATGTTACGCAAACAACCCTTTGATGGGGGCGCTTTGAATGGTCTGCGTCGCATTTCTTTTTTTGATGTTTAATGCAATAATCTATTGGATTGGATTTGAAAACTAATAGCCGCAAAACATTGAGCAAACTCCATGACTGAGATCAATTTAATATTGGCGTTTTGTTAATTTTTGTAAACATTTAGTTCACACAAAGCGATTTTATGACACGATCTCCTGGATCCGAAAACCACCCCAGTGGATCCACCCATCACTGATCAAGAGTATTACGACTTGAAAGTCGATCTTTCGATACAATATCGTTTAACTTTGCCAATATTGCATCTTTAATAAATATTTGATACCAGCTCATGTATCATTTTCGATTTATTTCAGAGAGCTATAGTTGGCTTCTAAGTATTACATACAACTCTTTATTCAACGGAAATAATATACTCCGTCCCATTTTTCTATAGAGTATAAAATGATAAAACTATAGC
This sequence comes from Chymomyza amoena, assembly GCA_037043745.1. NCBI lineage: Eukaryota > Metazoa > Arthropoda > Insecta > Diptera > Drosophilidae > Chymomyza > Chymomyza amoena. The sequence goes on along the minus strand of JBAMAX010004457.1, from coordinate 13,629 downwards.
TAAGTCCTATGGCTTCAGTTGTGCTTTGTTGTTGTTTCGATAACTAAAGCGGTTTAAGTGCAATAAAGCATCGCAATGAGTAGCCAGCCGCTCCTTAGGGAATTAAAGGAATTAAGGTCTAGACTTAAAAAGCTCTGTATCGAACTAGCATTAATTTTATTTTTAGAAAAATTCTATCTTATTATTTTTAGTTATATTATTATGAAGCTGAAATTAATTATAAATGATTTGAAGGCAGAGCATAGACATTCAGGCTAAAAAAAAATAAATCTGGTATAATAATTTTGAAATTAATAAATCGAAGAAATGAAAATATAATAATGAATAAGGAAAGACGGACATGAACATATCGATTTAATTAATCAACCTGATGAAACATTTACATTAGGGGGTCTCTGACGTACCCTCCGATGTTACATACATTTTCGGCTTAATATACCATTTTTACCTTGTGGTGGAGGCTATACAAATCATATGTAGTTAGATTGTCAATAAATTTTTTTTCAATCTTCATATAAACCAATCTTAAAAGGTGGCGTATGTTAAAGTCGGTCGTCAGCCAGTTAGTGTCGCAAGGGGACTAACGTGGAACCCAAGACTTGGGTTCGTGCCGTAATTGTGACACACTTCTAGAAGTGCGACTAAACTCTCCACTTGAGGGCAGCTGGCCCATGGTACGGCCATGTCTCTGCCATGGGTCCTGACAAATGGTAGTTCGGGCGAGAGTAGAAAACTTTATAAAATTAAAAATCTAAGGTGGAATAGTAAAGGCCGATGGATGAGGGGTCTCACGGACTGTCCATACCTACCGATCTCCAGTTTTAATAAATGGAATCCCGCGGTACTCAGACTATTCACTCACTCCTTCCCGATAGCTCGTGGGTCCAAAATATGAATAACTCTGAATATAAAAATATTGGGATACCCTGTACCACTAGCTTGTGATAATTTTAAGCAACAATTTGGCCGATCGGTTCTATGAGAGCTATATATATCAATCGATTTTGATCAAATTTGGTTCAGTGCTTAACGGACGGACAGACGGGCATGGGTCAACTTCTCTAGTCACCCTGATCATATTTTAGGTAACTTTGGGAAGTCTCCGACGACTCTTTCTATATGCTACATACATTTTTGGCTTGCACAAACTTAATATACCCTTTGTAAAAGGAACGAAGCGCGGTGAGGAAGGAACCAGCAGTTGTTCTTCTCATCCCGGACTTTGCCGGCAAGGGTGAGACGGCAAACCCTCCGCCTTCTCCAGATTCTGGGGGAAGGCAGTCCAACCCATTCTCGGACGCAAGACTGGCACAAGAATGTTTCGTTTCTTCATCCCAGGGCTGGCCGCTAACTCTTCAGAACGCTACTTCTAGGATGCCACCACCAACTAAACCGTCCTGCCAAGAAAGGCGGCAGGAAAGAGAGATTCTCAAAAAAAATCTTACTACTCCGGTAGTTTCACCGAAGGGTAAGAAGCTGGTCTATTGGGCTAAAAGACAATTGCGTATGACAACAGTCGCTCGGCTAAGGCTTACACAAAAGCAATAGCAGCTCTTGATGAGGTCTACCAAGGAGCCATTAGACCCAGAGCGTGGGTCTCAGAGCGTGGGACTCAGCCAGTCCGGAGGATGTGTGTAACCCTCACCTGAAAAATGACGATTGGCGGATTGCCAAGGTAGAGGACGCGGCGGTCTCATCTCGACAGGTAATGCTGATTATTAACAAAGATTCAGCACAAGCCTTGGCCAAAGTCGAAACCATCGCCTCATATAAATACAAAATGTACCGCAATGATACCACCGGCGGAAAGCAAGCCGCAGCCGAACCACTGTCCAAAGACATGAGTCCATCATTGATGAGATGAGCGAGGACGCAGACATTCCACGATAAAGCAGACGAGGATGAGGCCAGTAAGATGGTGGTTGAGACTAATCTTGGAGATGTCGATAAGACTTCTTTAAATTAATCTCAACCACTCTACAGCAGCTTCGGCTGCCTTATTGTTTCGACTAGGCCAAGGCGAAGTCGATGTGGCCCGTTTCTCAGCAAAAGCCAGATCTCTGGATTGAGGATAAAAGATTACAAGCTTAAAGCAACTTAACACTCAGGTAAGGCTCGTACCTGCATTCTAGAAAAAAACATCTGCACATATTTTAACTCTCAAATTGCAGTGATGGTGACAACACCGCTGCTATACGGCTTATGAGCACGGCGATGCCACACCACAACTGGTACGGAGCGTCATAAGGAACATTAAGACCAATAACATTGATTATGGGCTGCAACGCCAACGCACATCACACTCAACGGGGAAGCACTGACATAAACGCACGAGGTGAGTCACTTTTCGACTACATCTTGTCAACTAACATGCTGGTATGCCATTGAGGCCATAAAAAAAAGACCCCATCTTTATCATAGAGAAGAGAAAAGAAGTCCTAGACATTACTTTGCCATCTAAGTCTCTATACCATAGGTTCCAAAACTGGAGGGTCCTTAGAGACCATTCCATTTCGGACCATCGGTATCTCGAGACGAAACATCCCTAAAACTACCCTTTATAGTGAGCTTCAGGAACCCCCGGTCAGCGAACTGGTGATCTTTTCAGCGATTATGGGTAGAATTCTGCCTACGCCACGCGGACCCAATTCGGTAGAATTGAAAGAATTAAATCGATTCATTAACAAGAGCATGTAACAACGCTTTTAATAAATTTTGCATATAAAGAGTAGACAGGGGAAAGACAAACCACCCTTGTGGTCATCAGAAATTGGGTAACTCTGACACAATTCCCGTAAGCTTTCCAATATTGTATAGACAAAGGATGACGTTATTTCATGGAATTATTATAAACTCAGCCTCTCAGAATATATAAAGGCGCTTCGTAAGAATAAACGGTCTTCTTAGAAGCTCTTCTGCTCTGAAATTGAAAGTACAGCGGTATAAAACTTTTTCTTCGTTCCCCCAACAAAGACAGCTGCGGAACTCTTCAAGGTGGTAAAAGAAAGGTATCCATTTTCCTCCATTTACCACCTGGCAGAAGTCTTTGGAGCGGCGTTGTTTCAGTTCTATGTTCCGAATAGGAGCGATACGTTACTTTTAATCCATCAAGGAATATTAAAATAAAACCAAAAGGAATTCAAACATTGCGAATATAAATATTTTATTAAAATCATATTTATATTCTTAAGACCTAATTGAACAATGCCTTATAAAACTTACATTTAGAGAGAAGTTTCTTGCGAAATATTATTTATTACCATATACAAATAAAATTTAAAATTTTTGTCAAAAATATATACCATTTATTTTACAAAAAAATTTATTATTATAATATATAAAAAAAAGAGCTAATACTCATATGCGTATATTTATAAAGTTTCTTCAGGTTCTTTTTGCCGATAAATGCCATCAACTCTACATAAGTAAAAAACCGATTCCGTATGTTTTGAGTTTTTGAAAATTTCGGAAGTGTTTGTATCTCTTAAATGGGAACAATTTAATAAAGTCATCCAAAACTTTTTAGGCTCTTCTTTCAATACAACAAAGTATACAAAAAGCACGAATCCTTGTAATGGAGTCGTAATACAGAACAAATATGAAAACACTAATCCCAAATTCCAATAGCTCAGTAGCCCGAAGATCCAGGAGAGGCCAAGTAAAAAAAAGAGCAGAACAAAGAGACTTAAGCTCTGTGAGATTTGTCTGCGACTTTTGTGCTGCATTTGCAACACGCTTTTGAAAATACGGAAAAAGATGATCACGTTGATGGCAGTGATTAAACCAATAGGCCACACGACGCCATTGGCCAAACTATATCCGGAAGGATAACAACTGGTCTCACCAAGCAGCAATTGCTCATCCTGCGGTTGATAGGAATCTGGATCGAAAAGCAGCACAAACAATGTGGGCAACAACGGCATTAGCCAAGCTAGTATGGCCGCACGGAGTATATAATGTTTAGGTTGTTCCACTCCTAAAACTTTTACGTAACGTTGGAACTGCAGTCGTGCAATGAGCAGCATCCAGCTAAAAACCACCAGCACCGAGTACTGCAGTAGAGCACCTTTCAATACACAGTACTTATCGACAGAGTTATATGTCTCGACCAAACCGCATATAACCAACTGGAATGTCAGCGATAAACAAAAATTCAGTAGAATCTTTGTCGAGGCCTGCTGACGCCACTTCTTGAGAAATGCTGCAGTTAACCAAATACCCAGCAAGCTCAAAAGCGAAAGACTGATACCTATGAGGGTTATGTAGTTCAGAGCACGTTCATGTATTTGAGCTGAAATTAAACTGATGTTTTCAATGGACGGTTGTCGAAATCTACCTCCTCCGAGAAAAGCGAAGTGGGTTAGATGTGACGTATTACAGGATATGACTTCATCGTTTAAAATGTTCTTAGGAGATCTGGTGTAAACGCCATTGGTTTTCCAAGTTGAATAGTCTCAGTAACCGCAGGCGGAGACTGTTTCGTTGACATTTTCCATGGCGCGTCTTTTATTTTCAGTGGCCAACAAGAAATCAATTTTAAACTTGGCTCCACAAATATCACAAACTAAAAATCGAGTCGAAAATTAAAAATAATACTTCAGATAATAGTTTTGCAAATTTACTTTGAATCTTGGGTATTGATATGGACAGTACATTACTGATCGGCCGTCGAGTAAGCTCTAAGTCAGTTTCTACAAACAGCGCATCGTTGGCATAAATTTTAAAAACAACATGGTCCAAGCTGAATTTTTTTAGAGAGAAAATAAGATTTTCTGGCAGCAAAGCAGCCATTTCCAGGTTTGGCTCTTTTCTAAGCTTATATATCCAGTCTCTGCCGTCTAAAAAGCGGAACCAGAAGCCATTGGTTGAGTTCAACCGCTCTTCGCCTGCCGTGCGGTATATGGCTATGCCTGTAACCTTGTTGCAATTGACATTTACAAAGAATACACTCAAGTTTCTAGTAATCATCGCATAAACGCCTATATTAGCATAATCTCTGATCTCTACATCACCATCCTTTATAGCTGTCATTTGAGTTATATTTTGTCCGCATTTTTCTTCCGGTACCAGCTGCTGTGGGATTCCATCCATGTACTCTTCAAACTGTTTAAGCAGTGAGTTAGTGATATTAAACTTATTCGATACACGGAGCACTTTTCGATCGCTGGCCATTAATATACGGAAAATGCTCAAAAAATCTGAACTAATCGCCGCATCATCTTTCTCTCTTGTTACCAACCGTAAAATTTGGTCGATGATGATCACATCTGCAGGCAGTAGATCTCTCTGTGCTTGGTACAACAATCTTCGCAGTTTAGACATTACTTGGTTTTTGTCTTCAGTTCGATTTAGTTGGTATTTATTCACAATTATGTCATTGTGTAAGCCATAAAGCCCTTGGATACGCTTCAGCTGTTGTTTCATAGGTTTATGGCATACTAGAGGTTTCGGAAGATCTTCCCAGTTGCTCATATAGTCACACAGTCGCATCACCGGCAAGCCATTTTCTTGTAGACACGCATCCCGCATGGTAGCCCTATAGCCAACTGCAGTGCGCTCAAAGTAGTTCAAATGTGGCTCCAATAAAATACTGCCATTGGGCCTACGCCATTTATAGAAATGGGTAACATTTTCGGAATCACAGTAGAGATAGGTGCATTTGAATTTTGAATATTTAGTTTTTTTACCAAAATTATCCAAGCACGTCATAGATTTTAACTCTATTTGTGATATATGACAGAGTTTGGAGCAATTAATAAATTCATATTTCTCTAATTCAATTAAAACTTTTCGAAGCCTCAGGGAATTTTCGTGATTCATTAACATTTCAACAAAACGGTTATCTCCAAGCACATTCCCGCCAATTATAAGTACATACAACCCTAATAAGAAAATTTTGGATCGCATTTGAAAAAAAAGGATATCACGCAACACGCCGCGAATTGAACCGGAGTCATTTAAGAACCGCATTTAACTGTGGATGCCTAACCATCGAGAAATCGCAAATGCTTATAACTAACCACGATAATATTTTCCAAATGATGCACTTCTAAAGCAATGCTCGATTTAATAACGTACATTTTTCTAAATATTTTATTTTTGTATTTTATCTCAAGAGCACCATAAAATTCGTAGTCGATAAAACCGATGACGACAGTTTCTCATTAGAACGTACAAATATTAACTAAGTTATAGTTGGCAAAACTAATACAGTACATTTATAGAGCTACATTTGAAAGCTCCAAAATAGAGTACAGAAGTGATGGGCTCTAGTTTTGATCAACCTTCTTTAAATATTGTCTTGGAAAACGTTGCCGAAACATTAAAAGAAAAGCTAGTTTATCAACCATTGCCGCCAGCATATGAACGCAATATTTCGTATAAAGTAAGTTTCCGGAAAGATCAGCTGAATCGCAACCAAGTCCTCTATGATTTTTAATAGCTATTAGAATTGTTACGCTAACGCCCCTTTTGATGGGGGCCCTTTGAAGGGTTTGCGTCGTAATAATTTTTTTCGATTTTTAATGCAATAATAAGGAGGCATCATCAAAAAAGAGAACGACTCTGAGTCCTACCGGCCTATCGACCTTATTTTCACGCTCGCTAAAGTATGCAAGAGACTGATGGTTAATAAAGTCTCTGAACATTGTTTTTTCTGCGTAACCAGGAAAGTGTATTGGCGTAATTTTCTTACAATTTATACAAGGAGGAATTTCTAACCTCTAAGAAGCTAAAAGTAAACACTTTCTATCAATTTGCAACGTGTGAGTATAAGTAGCTGATGGGATTTGGGGTTATATCCATTTACTTGAGAGTTAGGCCCAACCCCATCCAAATATTATGTAGTGATTTACACGCCTAGAAGAAAGAAGGCACCTGTGGTATGGCTAGCTAAAAGCTAATAATCCAATAACACTACAATGCGAAACTAAATTGAATGGACTGGAGACTGTAGATCTCGAACTCAATTAACACATCAGCAGACATTATGAATGATCCATGACTGAGATCAATTTAATCTTAGCGTTTTTTAAATTTTTCTGATAATTTAGTTCACACATAGCGATTTTATGACACAAGCTCCTGGATCCGAAATCCACCACATCCACTCATCACTGATCAAGACTATTACGACTAGAATTTCTATCTTTCTATACAATATCATTAAACTTTCCCAATATTGAATTTTTTTGATGATACCAGTTAATTTATTATTATCGATTTGTTTTAGATAGTAGCTTCCAAGTATTACATACAACTCTTTACTACGGAAATAATATACTCCGTGCCATTTCTGTTTAGAGTATATAAAGATAAAACTCTAGCTAACTACCATGGCTTCAGTTGTGCTTTGTTGTTGTTTCGATAACTAAAGCAGTTTGAGTGCAATAAAGCATCGCATTGAGTAGCCAATCGCTCCTTAGGGAATTAAACGAACTTTATATGAGATAATTTTAAAATGCATTCACTTTTATATGAAACAAATAAAAAAGGTCTAGACCTTAAAAGTTCTATATCGAACCAGCATTAATTTTAGTTGAAATAAGTATTTTGAAGGCAGAAAATAGGTAGGTAATCAGGCTGAAAAAAATTATACATCTGATGATACTTTTAATAACATTAGGGGGTCTCAGACGCTCGCTCCTATGGGAGCTATATGATATAGTCAACCGATTCTGAACAAACTTGTACAGTGCTCGGGTACGGTTAAAATATCTGTAAAATTTGTTTCGATATCTTCAAAACAAACAATTTTTCCATCTTAAGATTTTAGTTGTTTTCAAGGCAGCCTGAAATGATCTTATGGGAGTATATATAAGATTTCCTCGATATCAAACATATAAAATCAACTTGTCTTTTTTGACATAATAACGCATCTAATATGAAAATTTGGTGGCTCTGGCTCTTACCATCTTTGATATCGAGACGTTCATCTGGACAGACAGACAAACGGACAAACGGACATGTATATATCGATTTCTCTAGTCACCCTGGTCATACTTTACGTAATTTTGGAGGGTCTTGCCTTTGTACCATACATACTCAGAAACTTACAATCTCCATTGGATAGGATCGGACCCCGAGCGGGAAATCTTAAATATTTTAACGTTTTTATAAGGCTAGTTGTTCCCACTTGGACTAAAGAAAAATATTAAATATCCTTAGCTTAGGAAAAATTTAAATCTGCAGGCCTGGCATAAAAAATTCAGGCAATTGTTTATTACTCGTTTACGAAATATCGCACGAAATTCATTCATACGAAATGCTGCTCAACATAAATAAGGATTTGAGAGCTTAGAAATCAAATCGAATAGAATTCACGGACAATTAAGTGCAACTGGCAACATGTACGAGGTCAGGGAAAAGCTAAAGGCTTCAATTAACTAGAAGATTTATGCTAGTTGGTCATAGATTTCAGATTTTCATGCGCTATAAAGCTAGCGTCCTGGCTTAGCCGGCCCATTGAATTGGTAAGAGAACACTCAATGGGACTAGAGCCAGCATCAGGACCAGCATAGCTGCTGGCTGGTTCTAGCTGACTTGGCTGACTGGCCCGCATCAAATAGCGCAAATTTATGGCTTTGAGTTTTGCCTTTTTGGCGCAAATTGCAAACATGAAATTTTAATGCCACCGATAGCTGAAAATCAGCAACATAAATGGCAGACGGCATGCAGTGTGCGGCATGTGGCATGTTCTGTGGACGACCCGTCCGTCGACTTTCCAAAACTGCCATTTGCCATATCAGTGCAGTGTTGTTGTAGGTAGTGTCATGTTTGCCTTGTAGTGGCAAAGTTCAAGACAAGTGCTAAACTTGCCACTCGCCACTCGGCAGTGCGCTAATGGCGCAATTTTTCACATGCTGCAATCAACAGCAAGTGGGGCATGTGGCTGAGGCAATCGAGCCGACATGCATATTAATAAAGATTTAAAGATGTAGCCGAAGCAAGCAGAAGGTTGGCTCAAAATTGAGTTGGTCCCAAACGAAGCAGCTGCCAAATTACGCACGGGCATGCCAAGCAAATTGCGTACCACATAAAATTAATCATACGCCGTGTAAATTTATGGCCAGCAGCTCGATGATTGGGACAACGTGCCGAAATTTTGAAGTGTGTACACATTTAGTGGCGTAATTTGGCGTAAACGCTGCCGGAAGGAACTCAAGGAAATGCATGGAAAATAGGCAAAACATAAAAAATGAAGAGCCAATCTTTGTGGTTAGAGTTTTCAGCCTGTTTGGGCACAGGCCACTGGACACTGACCAACCATTAATGGCCACATTTGAGCACATTAATCATTTTGGCTAGCTTGCAGCAATATCAGCTAAAGCAGCAGCCATTTTTTTTTTCTTTTCTTTTTTTTTTTGTGGCTCTTAAACCAAACTAAAATGGCAGCATAGCGGATAAGAGCCAGGAAAAAAAAATACAATAAAGCGGAACAACAAAAGCAATTCGAACTACAACAACAATATCAAATGAAAGAAGTGCAGCAAAAATGTTTTTTTGTTCAGCTTTGCCTTGCTGCCAAAACACTTCCGCCGACTCTTAATTGTAAAAAGTTGAGTAAGCCAGAAGAAGAGAGAGACGATTTTGCGATTGGTTTATGCAGGAGTGATAATTGCAAAAGAGAAATGTGATTAAGCAAGAGAGTCGTCAAATTAAGAGTTAAAGTATTGAGAAAATTTAGGAAAACAAATTTATTACCCAAAGCAACGTTTTCAAAAGTGAACAAATAAATTAAATCTGTTCCATACAATATTGTCGGTGGGAAACAATTTATGCCCAAATGGTTTGATTTGATAAAGCAATGCAGCTTTGAGAAAAGCCAACATTTTGCGGCTTATTGGGACTACTTGAATAACACAGGTCTACAAATACAGGGGTCATGTGAGTTGTTGGACAGCTAAGAGCCATTTCCGAAGTAATTTGGTGCGTAGAATCCGAATCCGGCGTCAGAACTGGCCCATCACGTCAGGATTTTGAAATATTTGAGGTTATGTTATTTTTTGGGTACATAACCTGAAATATCTCAAAATCCTGACGTGATGGGTAGTTCTGATGCCGGATTCGAATTCTACGCACCAATTACTTCGGAAATGACTCTTAGCTTTCCAACAACCGAACCATATTGACCTGTGTTATTATTGCAAATGCTAATGAGTCGAAGGGATATATCTCGTAACTTCAAAAAGCCATAACTTTGCGAAAAAAAATCGTAATTGATCTCTTAAACCCTTAAATTAAAGGGTAAGAGTTTCACTAAATGATGTAACTGGAGAGAAAGACCGAAAACATTTTTTGCGCCCTGTACATAACCTCAAAAGTAGGAAAAAACACCGTTTTTTGGGTACATAACCTCAAATATCTCAAAATCCTGACGTGATGGGCCAGTTCTGACGCCGGATTCGGATTCTACGCACCAAATTACTTCGGAAATTGCTCGTAGCTTTCCAACAACTGAACCATGTTGACCTGTGTAATCTTAGAAATTTAAGCCGCTTAAATTTAAAGTTTAAACAATTTGAATTAAGTAAAACGGCAACTAAATTTAATTGTATTTTCAATAAAGTACTCTTTTGCCGGATTTTACAGATAGCTGTTTAGATTTTCAGTATGCTAGAGAGACTAAATAATACAATATATGGTCATACTAGCAAGAACTGCTCCATTGCTAATGTAGTCAAGGATCTGGGTTAAAGGTAAATGCGGACTCTTTGAGTGAAACTTGTTATACACTGTGCCTTTTTAGCATTTTGCTTTAATGCCAGACAAAGTGAACACCCTAATAGTCAAATTCAAATAAATTAAAAGCCTTAAAAGCCATGCGGCGTAATATGCGTTAGTTTTATAAGAATATTTTTGTACATAGTACATAGGTTATAAGTTAGGTTAGTTATTTTTCAAGATAGATCATAATTTCTTATTTTATTATTATTATTTATTTGCAAATTTTCCTAAGCATGCACATAAAAGTAACATTATAGTCCAATATTTTAGTTTCTTTTACTGCGATTAATTAATTTAGTTTAATTTTTTTTGCATTAAAATTGCCTTCTTTAATGGATATACTTAAAATGGAATAATTTTTTTTTAAGAAACTAAATATTGTGAAAAGTTTTGTTCTTAGTAGGTGAAAAATGTGCTTCGACTGTTGCTGGGTTTGTTTTGAATAGGTTAGGTCTGGTGCAGTGGTTAAAGCCAAGAGCATGGCTTGCGCTGCTATGTACGAATTGGTACGCGTTGGTCACTTTCATTTAGTACTTAGGTCAGGTCTTACAATAGTGAACAAAAGTATTATGACATTTATTTGGCAATTTCTTATGATTTCTTGATTACATAGCTTTAAAATTTTATTTTGGGAATTTTTGATTATTTTCGCCGTTTTAAGTAACTTTTTTCTGATTTTAAATGCGTAGATCGAAAGCCAATAATATTTTAGGAGCGTACCTTAAAGTACATTTATATGTACAATACATATATAAATTATAAGTATTTGAAATTAATACTCAAAATCAAAATGGCCCGTGGTTAATAAAATGCACTAATTAAAACACTTAGCAGTAACTTACCTTTAGTTGCCCATTCTATATGTATTTCATTTCTTAGTACACGGAACGAACGCAACGCATTAATCGATACGACGCATACAATAAAACGCACTGAACGACACACACATGCATGCAATTTATAACACTAACACATAAAAAACATATAAAAAAAAAATATTGATCTTTATACACATACACATATAGATCATATAACCGCAGCTTTGCCGCCGGCATTTCATTTATTAAGACAAACAAAGCAGCTTGCTCTATGCACTTAATATTACATGCATAAATATCACTAACACACACGCGCACTGCATATTTGTTATTACACAAATATTACTAACACATACTTACACTCACACACGCGCAATGCATATTTGCATTAAATGCACGAACCGAACACGCGAACCGCCCACGCACTTTGACTCATCACGAAAGACTAAACGCATCTAATGACGAAAGAGTGCAATGAGCATGCGCATTAGTCAAAGCTTTGCCAAATTCTAAAGAGAATGCAAAATAGCAAAAAATTACACAAACAACTAATTTGCGTGAAGAGAAGCTTTAAATATAAGAGCAGCGCATCAGCTGCGTTTAGTACAGCTTTATTTATTATCAAATTCTAAAGAGAATGCAAAATAGCAAAAAATTACACAAACAACTAAGGTGCGTGAAGAGAAGCTTTAAATATAAGAGCAGCGCATCAGCTGCGTTTAGTGCAGCTTTATTTATTATGTATTATTATATATGCTAGAATTAGGCCGCGCATAAAATTATCGGTGCAAAGAAGTTAAACACACTGTGGTGTGTGAGTGTGCGTAGACAGCGTACATAGGCTCATGGTGAAATTAGTATACAGGGTCCGGCACTCGAAGTGTAACCAATTAAAAAAGCCATAAATTCATTTTGGAAAATTACCTTTACTCAATTCAAGGTACAAAATGTGTAAAAATAATACGAAATTTAGAAACAATTTTACTTTTTTCAGCGCCTCGAGACTGTTGTATCTTTTAGTTCGGACCTTGCTCTCCAAAATGGCCCAAAGAGAATAATCCATCGGTTTCGCGTCTGGTGAATTCGAGAGCCATTGTGTGGACGTTATGAAGTTCGGAACGTTGTTTTTCAGCCATTCTTGGTTCACTCGAGCTTTGTGAGACGGTGCCGAGTCCTGTTGAAACGTCCATGGTCTGCCACCGAAATGTTTGTCTGCCCACGGCTTCAAAGCAACCTCCAGAATACTTTCCCGATAATATTGCGCATTAACCTTGACGCCAGGCTCGATGAAAACGATTGGAGAGCGCCCATCTGCGGTTACAGCGGCCCAAACCATTATCCGTGGCGGGTGCTGCCTCCTGGTGGCCAATCGATGACTCAAATTCTCGTATGAACGGTCCCTCAAGTAAACCCTATCGTTTTGAGAGTTTACGAATTGCTCAATTAGTAAAAATCTCGTCAGAAAACACAATGTTCGGCAATTGACCGCTTTCGGCCAAGCGAAGCAACTCCTTCTCTCTCTCAAGTCTGACTTGTTGCTGCTTCGGTGTGAGATCATGTGCCTTTTGGATTTTGTAAGGCTTGACCTTGAGATCATTTTTCAGTATGCAACGGATGCTACGGTCAGATATTTTTAGTTCTTTCGTCATTTGATTGGCACTTCGTCGGGGACTTCGCTCAAGTCGCTTCTTCACTTTTTGAACCATCTCACGTGACGTTGCAGTCTTTTGATGACCACCTCCATGACGTTTTGCGATGCTACCAGTATCATTGTAACGAGTTATGGTGCGATAAACGAAAACTTTATTTACTTTAAGGTGTTCGAGCTCACGAACAATCGCTGGTTGTGATTTTCCAGCTAAATATAATGCAACTACACTATTACGTTTGAAATCCATTACTGATTTTTTTTTCGCGTTTACTCACGGCAAAATGCTTTCGTGCGCTTGTAAACAATACTCTATCTGGCATCTAACTGTCATTTAGCTAACTTACAGACAGCTGATGCCCGTGCGTCAACTGCGCGAGCGGTCTGAATTTGGTTACACTTCGAGTGTCGGACCCTGTATATGTAAAAAAAATCATG
>JBAMAX010004456.1:0-34215 GCA_037043745.1 Chymomyza amoena | reverse complement strand
AAAGGTATCTGGTGGGTGGAGACTGGAATGCGCGACATTGGCTGTGGGGTGGTACATGCAACTCACCCAGGGGCCGAGAGCTGGCCGAAGCCATTACAGTTAGAGGAGCTAATATTCTTGCTACAGGATCACCAACTAGATACCCATATGTGTCTCAGTCACACACCTAGTTGCATTGATTTCGCCCTATACTATGGGGTTCTCAAGCAACTATTTGCCACAACTGGGACTTAGACTCTGACCATATAGCCCTTGTTGTTAATTTGCAAATAGATGGTTCTTATGTCAGTCCAAGCCCTCGGTTAATCACCAACCGTACTGACATCATGGCGTTGAAGACAACATCTTGAATCCTCCATTCAATTAAATTCTACTTTGGACTCTGGTGAAGACATTGACGAACGCAGTTGATTTTCTAACTGAAAATATATATACAGCTGCTACTGCTTCAACGCCGCCTAATCCTGAGTCACGTCCCATTAGTTATGGCATTGTTCTCACGTGGGAAGCTAAAGAGCTAATTAGAAGAAAGATGTACCTCCGAAGAAGAGCAATTCGATCTCAAGATCCTTCGGACCGAATTTTGTGGAACCGAGCGGCAAGACAGCTACGTAACCTCTTAAGGGAACTCAGAAGTGATTTCTTCGAACAAAAACTGGCTTCCATGGACTACACCGTCGATGCAAACTACTCTCTATGGAAGTGCACCAATATCGCTTAAACGAACAACCCTTTAGACAGATTCCTGTCCGATGTCCTGTTGGTGAACTTGCTAAAAACGAAAGGGAACAGGCTAATGCTTTCGAAAACCATCAAAAGGATCGTTTCAGTCTTTATGAATTTGCTACGATTGAGCAGACTAGGGAGACCCACTGCAGACCCCACTGCAGATGTCTCCGCTTATTAACCCTCTAAGGATTCAAAATTATTGAAGCAATCCAATTAGTGTTGAAAAATAAAGCTCCGGGTTTTGATAGGATTTGCAATGCTACCCACCAGAACCTTCAGATCCCACCTGCTGGTGTCCCCGCCTATTAACCCTATAAGGATTAAAGAATTAACTGAAGCGATCCAATTGTTGCCGAAAAATAAAGCTTCGTTTAAGGCCTTGCCTACAAGAACGCTCCTTTATATGGTATGCGGGTGGCCATTTGAATGTGGTCGATGGAAATATTGAATAACTTTGACAGATTTCCAACCGATTGACGTCGTCGAACACATTTTGGAAAGGTTATTGCATTACAATTTTAACCATGAATCGATTCACGCCCAAAGAACGCGCGGAAATAGTGACAATGTTCATTAAATGTAATTGCCCGATTTTTTAGGGAGCGAATATGCGAATTTAATGACTGATGAAGGCCCATTTCACGCAATCTGGCTGCCGTCAAATAAACAAAACTGTCGCATTTGGGGGAAAGAAAATCCTCATACTACCCATCAAACTCCACTCCACTGCATGATCAGAAAGTGACTGTTTGGGCCGGTGTCTGTACTTCCAAATATTTCCATCGACCACATTCAATATGGCGCACCCTGTCGTGATTTGTCATAGCTGATTTGAGGCTCCAAGTCTCTCCCAAAGCAATAGAAACCGGCTGCGTTTCTTATGATTCTACAAGCCAGGCAAACCAGAAGCTGATCACTGAGTCGTGCTCGGCCAATAAAGTCTCACCCTTTACCCTCCCTGTCTAAATTATGGGAGGGGGACTATCGCGAATCGGATTTCTGCAATTAGAAGTGAGTCGCAATATCTTGCCGGATCACCAATTCGGCATTCGAGAGGGACACGGCACTGTGGAACAGGTCCACAGATGTGGTGAAGCACATCATGCAGGCTTTTGACGACCTGAAGTTCTCCAACTTGCTGTCTTCATAGACATGCAGCAAGCGTTTGATATGGCCTTTTAAGGTAATATCTGGAAGGAGGAGAGTTTAAGGTCAAGGTGAGGGACATTTATAATTTAAGACCAGAGAGTGCCGCAAGGCAGTGTGTTCTGGGTCCGCTGCTCTTTTCTTTGTATATTTCTAGCTATACCCAGCACTACTTCTGAACATATGGAAGCTTCCTCTACAGGCTATTATTGCAACATTCGCCGATGACATCGCAGTCATCTATAATGCCAAGTGTAGCGTAGAGGCAAGTAATGGTCTACAAGCATATCTTGATACTCTCGCAGCTTGGTGCAAACGGTGGTCAAGGTTATCCCACTAAAAACAATAAACCCTAGCTTTACACTCAAAAGATTGACGCATATCCCTTCAATCCAGCTAGAGGAAGTTATCCTGGAGCAGCCGTCACAAGCTAAATACCTCGGCATCACTTTGGACAAGCGCCTTACCTTTGAGCCACACCTTAAGGAGACGACTAAAAGATGTCGTCACAGACTGGTACAACTGCGGTGGCTCTACAATAAGAGAAGCACCTTGAAGCTGAGATGTAAAAGAGCTGTTTATGTGCACTGTATTCTTCCCATATGACTTTATGGAGTGCAGATTTGGGAGATTGCTGCCAAATCTAACTATAAACGCATACAGGTATTGCAGAATCGAGTATTACGACAGATAACCAACTGTCCCTTGTACGTACGCGGTGCCACACTCCACAGAGACCATTTGCATACAATTGAAGAACAGATTGGTAGGCACACTAGTTGATACAGCGAAAGATTGTTAAGATACCGCAGCCTGCTCGCAAGAGGACTACTCCCTGCCCGCCCTTTAAGGCGGCTTAAGGCGACGTTGGGTCAGTTAGACTACCTTCAATTTATACGGCGTTATGGGGTTTGGCTGTTATTTATTTACCATCCATGTGATGTTATGGTACAAAATTTATGTACAGATTCTTCACTTATTAAAATAAAAAACATAATAAACTAAAAGTAACAGAATTCTAATATTTGGCTCTCATTTCAGTGTCTTTTATTTTGGCTTTTATTATGACTAACTTCTAACGTGTTTATGAATTTCTTACTCCGCATCATCTATATAGGCAGCTCGCGGATTGTGCTTCCTCTAACCACTTAAATTAGCTTTAACTTTGGTACGGAGTTAATACTCATACTGGAGGATATAGCACTATTGGCTGTCTGAATTGTGAATCTGCCACGCGCCTTCAAACTAAGCCGTAAGTCAAACACAACAAAATTTAATTAACTTTCAGTTGGAGGTGACAGAGGCGCAACAAATTGGCTTAAGGCTGAAATGAAAACAAGTTTGAGCCAAAAATAGATGCATACTCACACACACACATGAGTACTTAGCAACGTTATATACCCCAAAAAAAAATGTATATATATGGTGACCCTTGTCACAGGGCAAATTGAAGCTACACAAAAAAAATTTTAAATAGTTCTATGTATATAGAAGTAGTACACTTTAGGAATACTCTACGCCATTTTAAATTTAATTCAAGACAAGTCGGCCATTTTAATTGCTGCGTACGCAATAAAATACATAAAAAGACAACAAATAAAATGGCCTTAAAAAGAGACGTAAAGCTGAGGAGCCATTAAACGTTACGTATACGCAACGTGATGCGACCAGCTTTGGTGTCAACGAAAATAAAATGTTATTGCTAATTTATTTGATTAAATTTCACGTCGTGACTGAGCCAACTTGACATGGCCGAGGCTCGTTGACATTTGCTGACAGGGCGCTACATTTGATTTGCAGCGAATTGATAAAAATAAACGAAACAAGTTGGATGTTTATAACATAAATAGAGATACCAACACGATTTTAAAATACTTCCTAATTTGAATGATGTAATGATTTTCATTTTAACCTTAATTAAAGGTCACGACAGTCAGTCGACCTACTGAAGAGATCTAATGTACGAGGTGTGTTCAAAAAGTATCGCAAATTTTGTGTTTTTTTCAAAAATTATTTATTCATTCATGAATATCTATTTTGTCCCCTTCAGAAGTAATCCCCATGAGATATTTTACACTTGTGCCAACGATTTTCCCAATCTTTGAAGCACTTCAAAAAATCATTTTTTTATCTTGGTCAGCTCCTCCTTCGATGCCATCTCTATCTCGTCAATCGTAGCGTAGCGTCGTCCTTTCATGGACCTCTTCAGAGAAGAAAACGTCACAGGGGGCCAGATCTGGGGAATACGGTGACTGCGGCATCATAAGTGTGTTGTTTCTGGCCAAAAAGTCGCGCACAAGCAACAATGTGTGAGCAGGGGCGTTATCGTGGTGGAAAAGCCAATTTTTGTTCTTCCACAAATCCGGGCGTTTCTGGCGGATTGCTTCGCGCAAATTGCGCATAACTTGCAGGTAATATTCCTTATTGACCGTTCTACCCTGTGGCAAGAACTCATGATGCACCTAGCCCCTGCAATCAAAGAAACTTTAAGCAAAACTTTCACATTCGACCGAACTTGACGCGCTTTTTTCAGTTTTGGTTCGTGCGGCAGCTTCCATTAAGATGATGATTGAGCTTTGGTTTCCACGTCATAACCATAAACCCACGATTCGTCACCAGTTACGACCCTCTGGAGCAAATTTGGGTCGTCGCGGACAGAGTCCAACAGCTCATTAGCAATGTTCATGCGATGCTGTTTTTGGTCGAAATTGAGCCATTTTGGTACGAATTTCGCGGCGACCCGTCTCATGTCCAAATCATTCATAAAAATCGAATGGCATGAGCCAATCGATATGTCTAGGTCCTCAGCAACTTCTGTAACGGTGATTCGACGGTCGGCCAATACCATTTTGTTCGCTTCATCCATTTTTCGTCTGTTGTTGAAGCGCTCGGGCGTGCGGCACGCTCTTCATCGTTCACATCTTCTCGGCCTTCTGAGAACTTTTTATACCACCGATAAATGTTGCTTTGGTCCAAGGTAGCTTCCCCGTATGCCGTAGTCAACATTCGGAATGCATCCGCGCAATTAATTTCGTTTTTTACACAAATTTTGATACAGGTTCTTTGACCCATTTTTTTGAATAGGTAAAAATCGAAGACGACCCAAAACACGTGCAAGCAAAGCAGCTGTCCACAGTTAAGTGAACATTCAAAATGGCCTAGCTTGTCGGCATAAGTGAAAGACATGAGTACCAATATAACGCCTCAAAAAAATCGAAATTCGAATATACGTAACCCGCGAAATTAAAAAATTCGCGATACTTTTTGAACACACCTCGTAAATCTTAGCGACAGATCATTTTAAACCAAGATGAATTGCAAACATAAAAGGAATTCGCTAAAGTTTTAGATACAATGTAGTCGTTTTTTTTTCAATTGCAAACAGCTCAAAAATGTATTAAAACTACTACTAAATATAATTTATAATTTGAAAATATCCAACTTAATTAAAAAAAAGTATTTCTACATTTATGAGAATCACCAGTACGGAATATCATTCCCCATAAGGTATTTAACACGATCTCGTTCTTTCGTTGTTAAACGATTCAACATTTTTGACGTTGCATCCACCTCCCTCTTCGTATGTAATGGTGGCCATAAAGTAGTATAGGCCATATGACTATAATGAAATGATTCTATATTAACATTGTTAAGATATTTAGTCTGGATTTTTAAACATACCGCGCAAAATATGCTGACTCTAAGGCTGTAGGCTGATTATTAATAAGATCTTCAATTTCCTTCTGAAATTGCTCTTCATAGCGTTCACGTGCCTCAGCATATCGTAGTTTGCACTTGACATCTCTGTGTGGGAATTTGTAACCAATTTAGCATTACTACAACCAAAAAAAATAAACAATTTATTTGACTTACAAAGGAAATCGATAGCCACTATAGGTGGGGCCAAGATATGGTATAATGACACCCTCTTTTGGTTCATACTTGGGTGGTCGAAAATGTATCGGCGCTTCTACATAGTCTTCTTCTACATATTCGGAATCTTGTTTGTTACGATCTACAAATTTGGTAAGTTGGTTTGCCCAAGGTACGTTGGGGATTTGAATCGTTTCTCGATTAAGTTGCGTTACACGTTGTTTAATACTGACTAAGGAAAAGTGTTTTTGGTGAGCTTTTTTAGCTTTAATTTCTTTCTTGTGCTGTTCTTCTTCTCGCGTCTCTATTACATAGAGTCCATGAATTAAGGAATTGAGATCTCGTCTATCTTTTTGAGGCTCGAAAGTTACTTTATTTACGTTGCTGTGACCCGCATCAATTGAGCCTTTGCCGCGCTTATGGTGGTGATTTTCCTTTTTAGTTTCCTTATTGGCTTGAGCACTTATTTTCTTTTCCCGTATGTCACCTAGGTCAATATTTATAGTCCTGGTGGATGATGGTATGACTCCTAGTGAAGATATATCTATAATAGTTTTACGATTATCTATTCTTTCCTGTCCATCATTGCTCGTTTCCGATAATTTGTGAGCTTCATCAATAGTATTTGTAGATATCTCAAGATCTTGTTGCAACTTTATGCTGGAAGGTATGTGTTCTGATGATAATATCTTTACACTTGATTTACGATTTATTGTTGATTTCCGTGTATCTTTATTGTAGTCTGCACCAGCACTTTTTAAAAGAGATGCTGTTGCTCTAGACATGTTTTCTTCATATATTTTATTGTATGTATAATATTCTGAGCTGCTTCGCTTTCAAGTGTTTTAGTTGGAATGAGTTAAAATTTCTTGAAAGCTATATCAGATATTTTTTTGACATTGACATTTCTACTTACTCAACAAAGCCAACTTATTATTTATTATTATTTATAAAAAGGATCGCTTTAAAGAAGTAAAGAATAGAAAATGGATGTCTCCGACCCCCGTAACTCCTATATTCATTTAAAGACATCCAGTCTGTATGTATGTACATTTTGTTAACAGCAGCTTCTTCACAAAATCTTCGGTTCCGTTCGTTTTGGGGACGACTATCGCATACGGATGAACCATGAGCTCTACGAGCTCTACGGCGACATAGATGTTGTCCAGCGCATCACAATACAACGTCTCCGCTGGCTCGGGCATGTCGTACGTATGGATAACGATGCACCAGCAAAAAAGGTATTCGAAGCAAAAGCCGATGAAGGAAGACGAAAAGGACGACCACGACTCCGATGGAAAGATCAAGTGGAGGCGAACCTATCCTCCCTTGGAATTTCTAATGGGAGAAGGCGCGCGCAAAGCAGAGAGCTGCTGAGGCTCATGAGGTCATGGCCACACGATGACGATAATGCAAGAATGATGATAAGAAGTACTTTGATTCATGGAGGCACTATGGTCCAGTACGAGCTAAAGCAAATGATGATGATGACATTGATTCTTGCGCAGCTTGTGGTCTAGGAGCCACGAAAAAATTATTGAGCCTTGCTACTTTTACAATTTTTCGTTTGATTTTTGGAAGAACTCTAAGATGTTTTTATTCATACGGACGCACAGATAAACTTGGCTATGTCAGCTCGGCTTTTTAGCTGTTCAAGAATGTAGGTACTTTATGAGTTCTGATATGCTGCCTCCTTTCTTCCTTGATATAAATTAGTATGAGCACTTTATACCCATGCACCTATTATATCACGTATACTAAATCCAATAGCAGCTA
Source organism: Chymomyza amoena (assembly GCA_037043745.1). Taxonomy (NCBI): domain Eukaryota; kingdom Metazoa; phylum Arthropoda; class Insecta; order Diptera; family Drosophilidae; genus Chymomyza; species Chymomyza amoena. The sequence goes on along the minus strand of JBAMAX010004456.1, from coordinate 26,691 downwards.
GATCGGTCTAAAAATAAGGATTATGTTATCAAATCCAACAAGTTTTATATCTGTTAACAGCAATTAAGCGAAATAAGCTAATTTTTAATGATTTCTAAAATATATTCGATACACATGTACTATATATAGAATCCACAGGCACAGTACAAAATTTTCCCGTGCCAGTGATACAAAAAAGTGCCCGTAGTATCGAGAATATTGCTGCCGCTGGCGTATCTATTGAGATAGACCCGAAATTAGTATCTCACGTCGTTCTCAAGCGTTGGGCATCTCTGTGACGTCGTTATGCGAAAAGATCTGGGCCTGCATTCTTACAAGATCAAATTGACGCAAGAACTGAAGCCGCTTGACCACCAGAAGCGTCGTATGTTCGTGAATTTATGGTTTTATCGGTTTATGGACCGGCGGCGTCATTGGGCCACACTTCTTCCGTGATGAATGATTGGGAATCACTACCGCTCAATAATAACCGAATATTGGATTATATGGACTTGGACAATATGTGGTTTTAACAGGACGGCGCCGTCTTTGATCTATGCCAATGAGCCAGCGTCGATTGATGAACTTCGTACGAATATCGAACGTGAAATTGCCGCAGTATCGGCTGATTTATGCTTGAAAACCGTCGAAAATTGGGTTCAGCGTCTGGACTTCTGCAAGCGTGCCCGTGGTGGCCATGCATTTTAAGAGATTTTAAGTCGCTCACAATGAGTTTTCTTTCAGTTTTCTGATTTAAAACTATAAAAGCGAAAATGCTTTCCTCTATCAATGAATGTAGTAAGCATCTGTTTCCCCATTAATAATTAGGCACCAAAACAAGCACTAAAAATGTGGTACAGTCGACGCGGTGCCCGACAGTGGAATACCCTGTACCGAGATCGGGAAAAAATATTGACATGATTTAACAAACTTCATCTTCTGAGGAAATACGCACCAGCTGGTAAAGTTTGGTGTATCTAAAGGGTGATTCCTTAAGACCTTTTTTTTCAATAGGCATTTTCGTGTGGATCACGCGTAATCCATGACAGCTGTCAAAGGCAAAGTTGTTCAGTATTCATTGGCAAATCATCATGCAAAGACTTACACCCGAACCAACGTTAACAATTTGTACAATTGTACTACGAAAATCAGTGTCTGTGCAAAGTTTGTTTTTCGTGCGCTGATATCGACTTATGGTCGACATAATCGACCCACCGAACCCACAATCCGTAACATTCAACCACCTGGCGCATTTTACATTTGGATCTCGGCTTGAAAGCATACAAAATTCAACTCAGGCAAGAATTGAAGCCGAATGACCTTCCTGCACGTCGCCGTTTTAGTGAATGGCCTCTTGGTAAGATCGATGAAGATCCGTTGCTTTCGACCAAAATTTTGTTCAGTGATGAGGCCCACTTTTGGCTCCACGGCTTCGTGAAGCAAGCCGTATTTGGGGAGATCAACCCGAAGAGGTTCACCAGCTGCCATTACATCCAAGAAAAACAACGGTTTGGTGCGGTCTGTGGGCTGGTGGAATCATTGGTCCGTATTTTTTTAAAAATGAGCAAGGTGCGAACGTTACCATCAATGGCGCACGCTATCGGACCATGTTAACGGACTTTTTGCTGCCTGAAATTGTTGCCCGTGATCTCGACGACATGTGGTTCCAACAGGATGGCGCTCCGGTCCACATTGCCAATGAAACAATGGGTCTATTGCGGGGTCAATTTGGTGAGCGATTAATTTCACGTACGTTACCCGTACCTTGGCCGCCAAGATCGTGCGATATCACACCGCTCGACTTTTTTCTTTGGAGTTACGTAAAGTCAAAAGTTTACGTGGACAAACCAGCAACGATTGAGGCCTTGGAAGCCAACATTACTCGTGTTATTGGCCAAATACCAGTGGAAGTGCTTGAACGAGTCATGTGAAAATTGGACCTTCAGGATGGACCATTTAAAACGCAGTTGCGGCCAACATTTGAACGAGATTATTTTTCAAAAATAAATGCCATAAAATATAAAATATCCCATCATTCCTTTGAAATTTGCCTTTGCCAAATCATTAAAAACAAAAGGTCTTAATGAATAGCAATGCAAAGTCGTTTTTTTATTGCAATTGCAAACAGCTCACAAATATATTGAAACTACTACTAGTAAATATCAATTAATGTTTGAAAAAATCCACACTTTGAGATTCCAGTACGGAATATCATTCTCCATAAGGTATTTAACTCGATCTCGTTCTTTCTTTGTTAAACGATTCAACATTTTTGACGTTGCATCCACCTCCCTCTTTGTATGTAATGGTGGCCATAAAGTAGTATAGGCCATTTGACTATTATGTAAAGATTCTATATTAACATTGTTAAGATATTTAGTCTGGATTTTTAAACATACCGTGCAAGAGATGCTGACTGTATGGCTGTATGCTGATTGATTAATAAGATCTTTAATTTCCTTCTGAAATTGCTTCTCATAGCGTTCACGTGTCTCAGCATATCGTAGTTTGCACTTGACATCTCTGTGTGGGAATTTGAAACCAATTTAGCATTATACAACCAAAGAAAATAAACAATTTATTTGACTTACAAAGGAAATCGATAGCCACTATAGGTGGGGCCAAGATGTGGTATAATGACACCCTCTTTTGGCTCATACTTGGGTGGTCGAGAACGTATCGGCGCTTCTACATAGTCTTCTTCTACATATTCGGAATCCAGTTTGTTACGATCCACAAATTTCTTAAGTTGGTTTGCCCAAACTACGTTGGGGATTTGAATCGATTGTCGAGGAAGTTGGGTTATACGTTCTTTAATACTCATTAAGGATTAATGTGATTGTTGGGCAGCTTTTTTAGACTTGAATTTCTTTCTTAGTGCTTTTCTTCTTCTCGCGTCTCTATTACAAATAGTCCATGAATTAAGGAATTGATTTCTCGTCTATCTTTTTGAGGCTCGAAAGTTACTTTATCTACGTTTCTGTGACCCGCATCAATTGAGTCTTTGCCACGCTTATGGTGGTGTTTTTCCTTTTTAGTTTCTCTTATTGGCATGAGCACTTATTTTCTTTTCCCGTATGTGACCTAGGTCAATATTTATAGTCCTGGTGGTTGATGGTAGGGCTTCTAGTGAAGATATATCTATAATAGTTTTACGACTATCTATTCTTTCCAGTGCATCATTGCTCGTTTTCGATAATTTGTGACCTTCATCAATAATATTTGTAGATATCTCAAGATCTTCTTGCAACTTTATGCTGGGATGGTATATGCTCTGATGATAATATCTTTACACTAGATTTACGATTTCCTTTTGATTTCCGTGCATCTTTATTGTTGTCTGCACCAGCACTTTTTAAAATAGATGATGTAGCTCTAGACATGTTTTCTTCAAATATATTATTATTTGTATTATATAATATTCTGAGCTGCTCCGCTTTCAAGTGTTTTAGTTAGAATGATTTAAAATTGCTTGAAAGCTATGTCAGTTATTTTTTTGACATTGACATTTCTACTTACTCAACAAAGCCAACTTATTATTTATTATTATTTATAAAAAGGATCGCTTTAAAGAAGTAAAGAATAGAAAACGGATGTCTCCGACCCCCCGAAACTCCTATATTCATTTAAAGACATCCAGTCTGTATGTATCTACATTTTGTTAACAGCAGCATTCTTCACAAAAAGCTTTAGAAATACATACTTCTTGTTTCAAGGATCTTCTAGGTCAAGAAGATTATAAGAGAAATCAAATTGCTTTATAGTAGAAGTTTTTGGGGTAGTTTTTGGAAATACAGTTGAAAGATTGAGGAATTGAATCATAACAACATAATAATAACTTTTATGTAGTTTCTTCGCAAAATCTTCGGTCCCGTTCGTTTTGGGGACGACTATCGCATACGGATGAGCCATGAGCTCTACGAGCTCTACGACGACATAGACGTTGTCCAGCGCATCGCAATACAACGTCTGCGCTGGCTCGGGCATGTCGTACGTATGGATAACGATGCTCCAGCGAAAAAGGTATTCGAGGCGAAAGCCGACAAAGGAAGACGAAGGGGACGACCACGACTCCGAAGGAAAGATCAAGTGGAAGAGAGTCTATCCTCCCTTGGTATTTCTAATGGGAGAAGGCAAGCGCAAAGCAGAGAACTGCTGAGGCTCATGAGGTCATGGCCACACGATGACGATAATGCAAGAATGATGATAAGAAGTACTTTGATTCATGGAGGCACTATGGTCCAGTACGAGCTAAAGCAAATGATGATGATGACCTTGATTCTTGTGCAGCTTGTTGACTAGGAGCCACGAAAAAATTATTGAGCCTTGCTACTTTTAAAATTTTTCGTTTGATTTTTGGAAGAACTCTAAGATATTTTTATTCATACGGACGCAAAGATAAACTTGGCTATATCAGCTCGGCTTTGTATGCTGTTCAACAATGTAGGTACATTATGAGTTCTGATATGCTGCCTCCTTTCTTCCTTGACATGTATAAGCATGAGCACTTTATACCCATGCACCTATTATATCACGTATACTAAATCTAATAGTAGCCAGATCGGTCTAAAAATAAGGATTATGTTATCAAATCCAACAAGTTTTATATCTGTTAACAGCAATTAAGCGAAATAAGCCAATTTTTAATGATTTCTAAAATATATTCGATACACATGCTCTATATATAGCGGATTTTTCAATAGGGACGCTACAAAAGTAGACCGATAGGGACAGCAAACGACGCCATATTTTTTCCCGCTCTCTTGACATTTCTCTTCAGTAAGGTTTGCCATTTCATCATGGAAAGATATACGATCCAACAACGAGTCGAAATTATTAAAATTTACTACCGAAATTCGGAGTCAGTGGCCTCAACTTTAAGAGCGCTACGTCCAATTTATGGTCGTCATAATTGTCCTGCCAGATCAACAATTGAGCGTCTAGTGGAAAAATTTGAATCCACAGGCACAGTACAAAATGTTCCCGTGCCAGTGAGACAAAAAAGTGCCCGTATTGTCGAGAATATTGCTGCCGCTAGCGCATCAATTGAGGAAGACCCAAATCAGTCTCTCTCTCTCACACGTCGTTCTCAAGCGTTGGGCATCTCTGTGACGTCGTTGTGGCGAATTTTGCGAAAAGATCTTGGCCTACATCCTTACAAGATCAAATTGACGCAAGAACTGAAGCCGCTTGACCACCAGAAGCGTCGTATGTTCGTGAATTGGGCTGAGCAACAACTTGAAAATGATGCGGACTTTCATCGATAAGGCTCATTTCTGGCTGAATGGCTTCGTCAATAAGCAAAATATGCGTTATTGGTCAGGTAGCAATCCACACGTACTCCATGAGTCACCATGGGATTGCATCCCGCAAAAATTACGGTTTGGTGAGGTTTATGGACCGGCGGCGTCATTGGGCCTTGCTTCTTCCGTGATGATCAAGGCCGGCTCGTTACCGTGAATGGGAATCGCTACCGCTCAATGACAACCGAATATTTTTGGCCCGAATCGGATGATGTGGACTTGGACAATATGTGGTTACAACAGGACGGCGCCACAAGCCACACAGCGAATGTCACAATCGATTTATTGAAAACCAAGTTTGGTGAACGTGTTATCTCACGAAATGGCCCAGTTAATTGGCCGCCTCGGTCGTGCGATTTGACGCCGTTAGATTGTTTCCTGTGGGGCTACGTCAAGTCTTTGGTCTATGCCAAAAAGCCAGCGACGATTGATGAACTTCGTACGAATATCGAACGTGAAATTGCAGCAGTATCGGCCGATTTATGCTTGAAAACCGTCGAAAATTGGGTTCAGCGTCTGGACTTCTGCAAGCGTGCCCGTGGTGGCCATGCATTTTAAGAGATTTTAAGTCGCTCACAATGAGTTTTCTTTCAGTTTTCTGATTTAAAACTATAAAAGCGAAAATGCTTTCCTCTATCTAGGAATGTAGTAAGCATCTGTTTCCCCATTAATAATTAGCACCAAAACAAGCACTAAAAATGTGGTACAGTCGACGCGGTGCCCGACAGTGGAATACCCTGTACCGAGATCGGGAAAAAATATTGACATGATTTAATAAACTTCATCTTCTGAGGAAATACGCACCAGCTGGTAAAGTTTGGTGTCTCTAAAGGGTGATTCATTAAGACCTTTTTTTTCAATAGGGATTTTCGTGTGGATCACGCGTGATCCATGACAGCTGTCAAAGGCAAAGTTGTTCAGTATTCATTGGCAAATCATCATGCAAAGACTTACACCCGAACAACGTTTACAAATTGTTCAATTGTACTACGAAAATCAGTGTTGCTGCAAAGAATGTTTTTCGTGCGCTGATATCGACTTATGGTCAACATAATCGACCCACCGAACCCACAATTCGTAACATTCAACCACCTGGCGCATTTTACATTTGGATCTCGGCTTGAAAGCATACAAAATTCAACTCAGGCAAGAATTGAAGCCGAATGACCTTCCTGCACGTCGCCGTTTTAGTGAATGGCCTCTTGGTAAGATCGATGAAGATCTGTTGTTCAGTGATCGACGCCCACTTTTGGCTCCACGGCTTCGTGAATAAGCAAAATTGCCGTATTTGGGGAGATCAACCCGAAGAGGTTCACCGGCTGCCATTACATCCAAGAAAAACAACGGTTTGGTGCGGTCTGTGGGCTGGTGGAATCATTGGTCCGTATTTTTTTAAAAATGAGCAAGGTGCGAACGTTACCATCAATGGCGCACGCTATCGGACCATGTTAACGGACATTTTGCTGCCTGAAATTGTTGCCCGTGATCTCGACGACATTTGGTTCCAACATGATGGCGCTCCGGTTCACATTGCCAATGAAACAATGGCTCTATTGCGAGGTCAATTTGGTGAGCGATTAATTTCACGTACGTTACCCGTACCTTGGCCGCCAAGATCGTGCGATATCACACCGCTCGACTTTTTTCTTTGGAGTTACGTAAAGTCAAAAGTTTACGTAGACAAACCAGCAACGATTGAGGCCTTGGAAGCCAACATTACTCGTGTTATTGGCCAAATACCAGACGAAATGCTTGAACGAGTCATGTGAAAATTGGACCTTCAGGATGGACCATTTAAAACGCAGTTGCGGCCAACATTTGAACGAGATTATTTTTCAAAAATAAATGCCATAAAATATAAAATATCCCATCATTCCTTTGAAATTTGCCTTTGCCAAATCATTAAAAACAAAAGGTCTTAATGAATCGCAATGCAAAGTCGTTTTTTTATTGCAATTGCAAACAGCTCACAATATATTGAAATTAATGTTTGAAAAAATCCAACTTAATGTTTAAAAAAATAATTTCCACATTTATGAGAATCACCAGTACGGAATATTATTCCCCATAAGGTATTTAACTCGATCTCGTTCTTTCGTTGTTAAACGATTCAACATTTTTGACGTTGCATCCACCTCCCTCTTTGTATGCAATGGTGGCCATAAAGTAGTATAGGCCATTTGACTATTATGTAAAGATTCTATATTAATATTGTTAAGATTTTTAGTCTGGATTTTTAAACATACCGTGTAAAATATGCTGAGTCTAAGGCTGTAGGCTGATTGATTAATAAGATCTTCAATTTCCTTCTGAAATTGCTTCTCATGGCGTTCACGTGCCTCAGCATATCGTAGTTTGCACTTGACATCTCTGTGCGGGAATTTGAAACCAATTTAGCATTATACAACCAAAGAAAATAAACAATTTATTTGACTTACAAAGGAAATCGATAGCCACTATAGGTGGGGCCAAGATGTGGTGTAAAGACACCCTTTTTTGGCTGATACTTGGGTGGTCGAAAATGTATCGGCGCTTCTACATAGTCTTCTTCTACATATTCGGAATCTTGTTTGTTACGATCAATAAATTTGGTAAGTTGGTTTGCCCAAACTACGTTGGGGCTTGGAATCGATTGTCGAGGAAGTTGGGTGACACGTTCTTTAATACTCATTAAGGAAATGATGTGATTTTGGGAGCTTTTCTAACTTGAATGTTCTTTCTTAGTGCTGTTCTTCTGCTCGCGTCTCTATTACAAGGAGTCCATGAATTAAGGAATTGATTTCTCGTCTATCTTTTTGAGGCTCGAAAGTTACTTTATCTTACGTTTCTGTGACCCGCATCAATTGAGCCTTTGCCACGCTTATGGTGCTGATTTTCCTTTTTAGTTTCCTTATTGGCATGAGCACTTATTTTCTTTTCCCGTATGTGACCTAGGTCAATATTTATAGTCCTGGTGGTTGATGGTAGGGCTTCTAGTGAAGATATATCTATAATAGTTTTACGACTATCTATTCTTTCCAGTGCATCATTGCTCGTTTCCGATAATTTGTGACCTTCATCAATAATATTTGTAGATACCTCAAGATCTTCTTGCAACTTTATGCTGGATGGTATGCGTTCTGATGATAATATCTTTACACTAGATTTACGATTTCCTTTTGATTTCCGTGCATCTTTATTGTTGTCTGCACCAGCACTTTTTAAAATAGATGATGTAGCTCTAGACATGTTTTCTTCAAATATATTATTATTTGTATTATATAATATTCTGAGCTGCTCCGCTTTCAAGTGTTGTAGTTAGAATGATTTAAAATTGCTTGAGAGTTATGTTAGTTATTTTTTTGACATTGACATCTCTACTTTCTCAACAAAGCCAACTTATTATTTATAAAAAGCAGCTTCTTCACAAAAAGTTTTAGAAATACTTCTTGTTTCAAAGATCTTCTAGGTCAAGAAGATTATAAGAGAAATCAAAATGCTACATAGTGAAATTTTTGGGGTAGTTTTTGGAAATACAGTTGAAAGATTGAGGAATTGAATCATAACAACATAATAATAACTTTTATGTAGTTTCTTGGCAAAATCTTCGATCCCATTCGTTTTGAGGACGACTATCGCATACGGATGAACCATGAGCTGTACGAGCTCTACGACGACATAGATGTTTTCCAGCGCATCGCAATACAACGTCTGCGCTGGCTCGGGCATGTCGTACGTATGGATAACGATGCTCCAGCGAAAAAGATATTCGAGTCGAAAGCCGACGAAGGAAGACGAATGGGACGACCACGACTCCGAAGGAAAGATCAAGTGGAAGAGAATCTATCCTCCCTTGGGAGAAGGCGCGCGCAAATCAGAGAGCTGCTGAGGCTCAGAAGGTCATGGCCACACGATGACGATGATGATGATGTAAGAATGATGATTAGAAGTACTTTGATTCATGGAGGCACTATGGTCCAGTACGAGCTAAAGCAAATGATGATGATGACCTTGATTCTTGTGCAGCTTGTTAACTAGGAACCACGAAAAAATGATTGAGCCTTGCTACTCTGAGATATTTTTATTCATACGGAGGCACAGATAAACTTGGCTATATCAGCTCGGCTTTTTGTGCTGTTCAAGAATGTAGGTATTTTATGAGTTCTGATATGCCGCATCCTTTCTTCCTGGATATAAATTAGTATGAGCACTTTATACCCACGCTACGAACGCTACAAAAGTAGACCGACAGGGACAGCAAACGACGCCATATTTTTTCCCGCTCTCTTGACATTTCTCTTCAGTAAGGCTTGTCATTTCATCATGGAAATATATACGATCCAACAACGAGTCGAAATTATTAAAATTTACTATCGAAACTCGGAGTCAGTGGCCTCAACTTTAAGAGCGCTATGTCCAATTTATGGTCGTCGTAATTGTCTTTCCAGATCAACAATTGAGCGTCTAGTGGAAAAATTTGAGTACAAAATGTTTCCGTGCCAGTGAGACAAAAAAGTACCCGTAGTATCGAGAATATTGCTGCCTTTAATTGAGGAAGGCCCACGTCGTTCTCAAGCGTTGAGCATCTCGGTGACGTCGTTGTGGCGAATTTTGCGAAAAGATCTTGGTCTTCACCCTTACAAGATCAAATTGACGCAAGAATTGAAGCCGCTTGATCACCAGAAGCGTCGTATCTTCGTGAATTGGACTGAGCAACAACTTGAAAATGATGCGGATTTTCATCGAAAAATCATCTTCAGTCCATGAGTCACCATTGCATCCCGAAAAAATTACGCTTTTGGTGCGGTTTATGGCCCGTACTTCTTTGGGCCGTATTTCTCACGTGATGATCAAGAGCGGCACGTTACTGTGAATGGGAATCGCTGCCGCTCAATGATAACCGAATATACCGTCAAAAATTGGGATCAGCGTCTGGACTTCTGCAAGAGTGCCCGCGGTAGCAAAAAAAAAAGAAACTCGAGTTCCATACATAATGGCGTCGAATGTACTTTTACAGGAATAAAGAATTTCATTGATACCCAAAACCGGTTTTGTTTTATTTAAAAAAACTTTTGTAGCGCTCTTATTGAAAAACCCTTTATTTGCTATGGCATCACTTACATATAATTTTTATTTAGTATATAAAAGAAACGTATGTTTTACATGTTACGGATGTTCTCATGAACGCGTCCATTAATTTCAAATCTGATTCTTGCGTGTGTTGGAAGTTGTCAATACGGAGGTTTTAAGCTCTAAGCGATGTGTTGCGATTGTGTGTATTGGATCGTGAGATATACGCATTTTTGGATATATCGGTTTTTGTGTGTATAATGCCATATTGTATTGTTGTTTATCAATTTTCGAGGTCCAACATCGTTTCAATCATTGAGAACAGTGAGTGGCGTATTGTGTGCAACGTATCGAGAGGCATGTTAAAAGTTTAGGCAGGATAACGTCTGCCGGGCTCACTAGTACAATATAAATAATAATAAGTACATAATACTATATCTGTTCAGCTGATTTGGCGAGCATTTTTACCCTACTTCTATTAAGGGAGTTTACGTTCGGCGCAGCTTGTAGCTTTTCCTTTTTATGGGATTGTCATTAGAGAGACCTTTTGCCAGAATATTACGATCTCTTTTAAGTCGCTAATAATGAGTTTTCTGATTTAAAACTATAAAATATAAAAATGTACAATTATTTTTATTTTTGTACATAAATACTTTATAGGAGCGAAAATGCTTTCCTCTATCAATGAATGTAGAAAGCATCTATTTCCCCATTAATAATAGACACTACAACAAACACTAAAAATGTGGTACAGTCGAGGCGGTGCCCGACAGTGGAATACCCTGTACTTTTTTTTCGAAAAAAATTGTTCTGCATATTCCTACTAAGAACTTTCCAATTGGAATTACCAGCTGGTAAAATTTGGTGTCTGTAGCTCTTCTAGTCTCCGAGATCTAGGCGTTCATTTGGACGGACGGACATGACTCAATCGTTACCCGAAGCTACGCTAAGCATTTGGGGTGTCTGCCACGTCTTCTTCTAACCGTTACATACATTGCGCAAATCTAGAATACCCTTTGTACTACTTTGTACTTTGTATACCAAGGTACAGTTTATAAAGCCCGAAAAATTTGGTAACAGCAAAAGCTTTTACTCAAACTTATCTGTCATGTAGTGCCATTTTTACTCAAATTTAAAGCTTTAAGTTCCACTCCGACATATGACAATTCAATTAAACGAATGAAATATGCCAAAATCCCAAATATTTCCACTAATAAGCAATAAGGTCGTCCCTAAGTATGATTAAGACTCATTAAATATGCGCGCACAAAAGTATGCAAAACAAAATGTAAAATTGCAAATGGCGAAAGGCAAACATGACATGGCGGCAATCAAAAAGTAAAAAAAAACACAAAAGGTGCGAAATGCAAATGCGCAAAGAGGGAGGAAAGGGAGAAAGCAGCAAAAAAATAAAGTTGTAAACTAAGCCACAGCCAAAGCGCATACATGACACTTATGTAAAATACAAAAGAGTCTGTATAAATGAGTGCGGTAAGAGTGTGTGTGTGTGCTATGTGTGTGAGTTTGTGAGTGTGTGTGTGAGCGAGAGAGTGAGCTGAAGACTTAGTAAATGGAAATGAATGAAAATGAAAGAAATGTCAAAATGAACAGCATAAAAAGTGTAAAGTACCAAATGTTAAATCGCATTATCACACAGTCGCACGCACACTCGCACATTTAATAATATACGCTTCAGAATAAAAAAAAAAATACAATTAAAGTAAAGCTTACTATATATATATATATAGAGTATACGACTTGTATAGAGAGCGCATTTAAGGTGCTTCATTTATTGTAATAAAGAACTTTTTCAAATGCACAATTTTAAAATAAAATCTATTTGCACGTTTTTAGCCGGCAGCAAACACCGACTACGATATACACTGTATTTTACTTAATTGCAATAGTGTGTAATGAAAGACCGAGTGTGGTCACTCCGGTCTATAAAAGGGCCTTTACTTCTATTTTGATAAGGCGTTTTGAATGAATCCACGTACCGATTATTGTGAGAATGTCAAAACGCCCAATAATTTTGTAATTTTTAGCAAAAAGTGGATTGGGGGCAAATCCAAATAAGACAAAGCCTATGCTCTTCACCAGGAAGTATAAACTTCTTTCTCTTATAAATCCCAAGCGTAATGGTACAACCTTACCATTAAGTAACTCTGCCAAATACCTCGGGACAGTCCTAGAAAACTGGACTGGAACATAAATACAGAAGATAGAAGAAAAAAGGTCACGATCGCTTTATACATATACAAGAAATCCATTGGACTTAAATGGGGCATGTCCCCAAACATAGTTCACTGGCTGTACACTGCCATTGTCAGACCTATAATGATGTAAGGAATATCGATCTGGTGGAGTACCTTAGATAAGGGGTCCAACCTTTAAAATTTAAGCAGGGTTCAGCGAACCGCCGAACTCACCATTAGTGGTGCTCTACGCTCCACTCCAAACGAAGCACTAGATGCTATTCTAAACATCCTACCACTGAACAAGGTGGGGAAACAACAAGCCATTTCATCAGCTTTACACTTCATAGAGACGAAAAAATGGAATGACCAAGGCTTTGGTCATGCAAAGATTCTTAAGGGGAACACACATATCCCCGAGAGCACAGACTACTGCATACCGCAGCAACATTTCATAACGAAATTCAGAGAGGAGTGGAGTATAGGTGTACCAGGCCCAGCGGGCTCGATAAAGGTATACACGGAAGGTTCCAAGCTAGACGAACGTGTAGGCGGAGGCGTCTACGTTGAGGATTTCAATATTAGAACTTCCAGACTACTGCAGTGTTTTTCAGGCAGAGGTCACTGCAATCCGGGAGGCTTTTTATAACAATAAGAAATCTACAAGTTTGAAGCATGAACTTATGTATCTACTCGGTCAGCCAAGCGGCTATTAAGTCCCTAGTTTCGATGACTTCGTGTATGAAGTCAGTGAATAACTGCCGCATGTCTCTAGATGAGATGGCTGAGCAGTTTTCCACTCACCTCATATGGGTACCAGGTCAAAGGGACTTCGAGGGAAACTGTATTGCGGATGAACTAACTAGACAAGGAACTACCAGCATCCTCCTCCCAGACAAGGAGGGCCTGGGTATACCCATGGCCAGCTGTAAACTGAGAATACGAAATACGTCCTGGGTACACCCATGGCCAGCTGTAAACTGAGAATACGAAATTTTTTCGCACTCTGTGCAAATAAAACGTGGAACCGGATATCGAACACGTGTAGAATCTCGCGGCAAACTTGGCCGACATACTGCATTAAAAGAACCAAAAAACTTTGCTGTCTGAATAGAGCCCAGTGCTCATCAGTTATCCGTGCTATCACGGAACACTGGCTAGTGGGTAACCACGCATCTAGGTTAAATGCTCCACACCATGACTTCTGAAGAAGCTGTGGCAATGAGGTGGAGCTGGAGACGGTGGAACACTTCTTCTGTCATTGCCCAGGGCTGGGCAGTAAAAGATTTAGATTCCTAAAGTCACACTTTCTTGACGATTTATCTCAGCTCTTTGAACAGAGTCCAAAATTCCCTTTAAGGCTTATTCAGGCAGACAGATTGCTTCCTCACCTATTATAGGGGACCACTCAAATGGGAAAAAGTGGTGAAATAGCTCACTGTAGCGGTATCATAACGGGCCTATCCTTGGCCTAAGTGAGTTGGGACGTTAGTTCCAACTGCCGCCCTAACGTAACCTGCCTAGCAAGAACCTTAGGAATATTCAAACAATGTTGATAAAATTTTATGCCATGGGGATGATATAAATGTTTTATTTACTAGATTCTTCACAGTATTGGTAACATATTTTTTTCTTTACATCAATATATGCTCTTGAAGGATAAATACTATGGATTTCACAAAATAAAAAAACAGTCTTCAAAGCTGATTTCAAAGCACCTGATAAATTAAGTTCTTCGCTGAAATGTCTGAGCTTTGTATTCACCAAGACTCTTCAAGCCCAACGAGGATTCAGGCAGGGTCACCTGCTAGGAGCTATGTTTTATTTAATAATCATTGACGTCATTGACCCAAAAGAGCATTGACTTTTCGAAAAATAATAAAGAGATGAGCCACATGGGCTCGGGAGAACATGGATAAGACGCTATACCTCCTATCAGGCATTGGCTCTCCAGATACAAGACAGAAACCGCTGGCGAGAGATAGCTGGCTTTGATGTAGTAGGACTAAGGACCAAATATTAAAAACCTCTAGGCAGACACACCAGCATTTTTCAAGCTGAAGTCCACGCTATTGGAAGATGTCCAGAATTTAATCTGCAAAAGAGCTACCATGAAAAGGATATTTCCATCCTGTCTGATAGTCAAGGAGCAATAAAGGCATAAAGCAAAGTCAAGATAACATCAAGACTGGTTAAAGAAGTGAGAACGTCACTGGATAATTTACGATCCAGGAATAAGCTGACGATTAGATGGGTTCCAGAACACAATAATATTCCTGGAAAGGAGCTGGCAGCCAAACTTGCAATAACCGGTGCAGCAACACCGCTAATCGGTCCTAAATCACATTGTGGGATTGGTAACCACGTGGTATGAGACCTACTGGGAATAGAGGAGAATAAAAAGCGACTGCTTCGCAGAAAGAACACCTTATCGCTGAAATTTCTATAAGACTCACCCAATCAATACTATTTACCAAATTTTTAAAATCTACAATCTCTAGCTATAAGCCCACATTGTTAGTTCTGCTTATGCAAATTAAACTGAATCTTATGGCTTAACTTCTAGGATACACTTCACATCATTTAGCATATTTAAAAAGCAACTTCAAACAGTTTCACATATTGTAAATTTAACGAGCTTAGTCCTTAATTGCGCTTTAACAACTAGCGAGTTATTATTATATAGCTTCGAGTAGTACACGAGAATCCATAAAAGCCTTTGCCAACCAAGCTGACATTTTTATTCAAATGTGTTCTACACATACATGTCCTTACACTCACATTACTGAAATAATGGCCAACGTCTACGAAGGAAACTTTTTATGTGCTCTCTTTTATTTTTTGGTGCCAGACTCACAAACTCCTGCCATAAAAACTTTTTTTCTTCGTGTTTTTTTTTTCGTTTCCACACTTAGCCCTTGGAAACCGGAGTAGTCCGCCGGGATCCAGAAACTCAAAATGTGTGCGTGGGTAAATTTTAATCCGTTATGGTTAGTTGATGCGCATGCTTTGAGTCTTGGTATCCTTTTGGTATTCCAATGGCACGTGGCTTTGGCTTTAACCTTGACTTGGTTAGCCGTATCGCTTGGCTGCTTTGGCTGCTTGGGTTGCCTGAAATTGCTGCCAAAATGCCTTTAATAACTCAAATGAGCACCTTGAATTCCCCGGACATTAAAGCATTGACACTCCGGCCTCCAACAACGCCGTAATAAATAAAATTTGCGCGCCTGACGCGTTTATTTTGCGAAAATTGAATAAGAAAAACATTCATGGCTGAGAGCAGAGCAACCAGCAGAAAAATAGGAAATTGCCGCACTAATATAAACAAAAAAAACATAAAAATAAATATATACTATGATGCTATTTATATATGTATACTATATACATACTCTATATACATATATATTTATGTGCGCTGTTGGAACTCAATCGAAGTTGTAATAAAAAAAAGCTGAAACTAAACAAAATACAAAACTGTGCAGCGGAAAAACAACAACAACAACAACAACAACAACCACAACAAGAGATTGAATTTTTACGCATCAATGGAAAATGACGATAACTGACGACTGCGGAAAACTCGTCGTCCAGATGCGTTGACTATGTGGGGCAGCAAGAGGGGGAATCAGGGGCGCGTCACATTGCGGGCTCAAACTACATTGAGGGGCTTAAACCGTCAACTGAATCGCATTATCGTATACGATTCTGTTGTTACTACATATAGCCTGTTTTTTATGGGTTAAAGGTTATACTATATTACCATGCAAAAGAGTATATTTTTTTGGGAAAGAAAAAATTTTCCGCGTGTGCCAGTTTTTCTGGTACGTAGTCAAAAAAAAAACTGTTATGGTAATCGAATTAAAATATTTTGCTAGCGGAAAATCGTTAAAAGCACACAGGGAATACTTATAAATTATTACTGGACACGTCGGAACTGTTTAAGCAGCTTAAACCGCCCATCGTTCTTTTTAACTAGTGAGTAAAAGAAAAAAAAATATATGTACCATATATAAATATACATATATAAAAAATTACAGGTGCAGGGTATGTCTTACAGCAAGGGCTATTTTTTTTAAGCTTATGTATATAATATAAAGAAGGAAACGCCGGGAACACCCGTAATAAAAGACTAAAAAGAATAAAACAAAGACAAAATAATTGCTAAGCGGCTGTGGTGGTTTCTTATTTGTAACTATCTTATCCATACAAGTCAATTCGGTTTAAAGGAGGGTAAGTCAGTCTTTGATAGTCTGCTTTTTATAGATCATCTTGCAACTAGAGCCTTATCTACAAAGCACTACCTATCAATTATCTCTCTTAATTTTGCGAAAGCTTATGATATTGGCATCCATTCCATAATCCACCAAATTCAAGAATGGAAAGTAGGTACAATCGAAAAACAGTTGTCAAAAATGGCAAAACTCTCTATAACTATTTACCTCTTCAGAACGGCATTCCTCAAAGATCCGCTATTCAAATCAGTAATGGATTTTAAACGTAATAGTGTAGTTGCATTATATTTAGCACAAATTGCATTATGGAAAATCTCAACCAGCGATGGTTCGTGAGCTCGAACACCTTAAAGTAAATAAAGTTTTCGTTTATCGCACCATAACTCGTTACAATGATACTGGTAGCATCGCAAAACGTCATGGAGGTGGTCATCAAAAGACTGCAACGTCACGTGAGATGGTTCAAAAGTGAAGAAGCGACTTGAGCGAAATCCCCGACGAAGTGTCAATCAAATGGCGAAAGAACTGAAACTATCTGATCGTAGCATCCGTCGCATACTGAAAAATGATCTCAAGGTCAAGCCTTACAAGATCAAAAGGCACATGATCTCACACCGAAGCAGCAACAGGTCAGACTTGAGAGAGCGAAGGAGTTGCTTCGCTTGGCCGAAAGCGGTCAATTGCCGAACATTGTGTTTTCTGACAAGAAAATTTTACAATTGAGCAATTCGTAAACTCTCAAAACGATAGGGTTTACTTGAGGACCGTTCATACGAGAATTTGAGTCATCGATTGGCCACAGGAGGCAGCACCAGCCACAGATAATGGTTTGGGCCGCTGTAACCGCAGATGGGCGCTCTCCAATCGTTTTCATCGAGCCTGGCGTCAAGGTTAATCCGCAATATTATCGGAAAAGTATTCTGGAGGTTGCTTTGAAGCCGTGTGCAGACAAACATTTCGGTGGCAGACCATGGACGTTTCAACAGGACTCGGCACCGTCACAAAGCTCGAGTGACCCAGAATGGCTGAAAAACAACGTTCCGAACTTCACAACGTCCACACAATGGCTCTCGAATTCACCAGACGCGAATCCGATGGATTATTCTCTTTGGGCCATTTTGGAGAGCAAGGTCGAACTAAAAGATACAACAGTCTCGAGGCGCTGAAAAAAGCCATTGTCCACGAGTGGGCCAAAATACCTGCAAGTCACATTCGGGCAGCTTGCGATTCATTTTTGGACCGTCTCAAGGCCAAAGTGAAGGCAAAAGGTGGCCATATTGAGCGAAAGTAAATTGTTTCTAAGTTTCGTATTATTATTATTATTTTTACATTTTGTACCTTGAATTGAGTAAAGGTAATTTTCCAAAATGAATTTATGGCCTTTTTAATTGGTCGGACCCATAACAATAGACAAAATAATAAGTCTCTGCAAGCTTCTTAATCTTCCCTATCTCCCATCTAAAACCGTCAAAATGAAATTGTTTAGATGGCAAAATATAACCGAATCCATTGACCTATCTCTTTCAGTCTATAATAAACCGAATAACTTCTTGGTAATCTACCATCAACTCTTTCTCTTGTTTACACCGACGGATCTAAAATAGATAACATTACTGCATATTCCCATGACACTGAAATTTTCAAACTCGTACTTCTTCCCCTTCATTCTTCAGTTTTCGCAGCAGAAATAATAGCTATCTATGAAGCTATGAAAATAGTTTCAAATAAACGTGGCAACTTTATAATCTGCTCCGACTCACTCTCAGCAATCAAAGCAATAGTTATCGAAAACAATAGCAACTTTTACGCAGTTTTAATCAGAAACATGATTATAAACAAATTCCCTAAATTTAAAGTACTTTGGATTCCTAGCCATATTGGCATCTGAGGCAGCGAACTAGCTGATAGATCAGCAAAATCAGCAATTCATTTTCCACTCATTTATACTCCTAACCTTTCTTTTAACGACATCGCTTCATTTCTTAAAAAATATTCCGTTAATAATCATAACTCTCTTTTGCAACAGACTTCAAACTGGTATAGATTGATAAACGACAACCATGGCTCTTACCCCATTAATTATAATAATCTTCCACGACTTGACCAAGTAAAACCTACTAGAATCCGTATTGGTCATACAAAATTTACTAACGCTCACTATATCGACTCAGCAATAAGCAACACCTGTCCACTATGCAACATCTCCCCCATAAACATTAGCCATATAATAGCTTCATGCCCAGCCTTATCCCATCACCGTCCTTTCTATTTCGTAAACCAGAATCCCCTCTCAGTTATCGGAACTCAAAACTAATATGAAATTTTATAAAATAATTTAATTATTACCACCTAATTTAGAATTCATTTTAGAACAAGAACAACAACTATAATATATTTTAACCCACCGCAGACTTTTAAAATTATTTAGCTAGAAGCCCTGGTAGCTACGACTTGTTACTTGTTATTGTTCGTTTTTATTTTTAAACATAAGCTAGCTTTATATAAATAAATAAAATAAATATCAGTATGAATACAAACTGTTTAATAATTTGTTTGCCAAGTATTTCTCCATATTTTATTTATAATCTGTCTTTATTAAACAACAAGTAAATTTCCTAAATACTATAATATACTGCGTTTTAAGCACGCAAGATTTTCTTTATAAATGACTGATACAATTATTCTTATTAAAGTTTTCGTTGATTATGAATAACTTTTCCGAGTTTAAACGCATAGTAAATACAATTTCCTATTCATATTTTTCAGGCTTTCAAGGCGTCTTTATATAATATGCTTCACTTGCATCAGGCCAAAACAAATTGACATAAATTGGCGGTATTTATGTGACGCAGAGAGTTAAGCGTTCAAGAGAAATAGCTTCCCGGAGCAGCCAGCAGAGGTGTAGACTAGCCAGTTCATAGCAGCAAAAAAGTATGCTACACTTTTTTGTTATTATTAGCGTTATGTATGACAAGTTGTAGCTGTGCGTGTGAGTGTGCAATTTGCATAAAAGTTGCTTGCTTCAGGTGTAGCATTATGATTTATGCTCAAAATGGCTGCTGCAACGCAACAAAGCAAAGCACACAGATACACACGCACACACACACAGAGATAGACTCTCATAACAAGGTCGCATAAAACTTGCCACAAAAGTAGCAGGCTACGACTAATGCATGTCGTCGTTTAAGTTAAAAGACTTGACTAAAGCATCATCACTTTACCATACTCTCCAGAACCTGAAGTTTTGCCTACGTAATGACATATAGCGAGTATTTCATGAGCTCTCTCCACCGCTCTCGATTAATGGTAATTTAGTGTGCGTGTCAGCTTTTGTCTGTCTGCAAGTTATCTGGACGGTAATTTTATTTCGATCAGCCAAGTCAAAGCTAAAGCAAAAGTCACCAAGCCAACCAGCAGGTGTTCCTCGTCATGCTGAGTTGCCAACGTTCGATAAAAATAGCCAGGATTTTCTAACCCAAGACCCAGAAGCCTCCTTCGCCGCCTCTATCAGAGTCAGAGCCTAAATTTATAGCTTTAATGAGCAAGTTAATTAGTTTGCGGTTGTTCGCTGCACAATGAAAATCTTATACGATATTGAATTTTTCGCCAAATTAGTGACCCTAATTTGTCACATCGATAAGGCAGTGAGAAGTGTTTGTTTAGGTTGCCACGTAAAAGCTTCCGCACTAACTTTCCACAGCGCTTAAATTTTCCGCACAGTTGCAGAAAAACAAAATATATGTAAGTACGATTGCACTTATTTTGAAAGTACGTGCAGAAAACGTTAAGTATACGCTTAGCATCATTACATTAAGTATACGTACAGCGCACTTTATGTCTAAGTTAAGTGCATGTATATTAAGTATACGTAGAGCGTTGCTGCACTCTATATTACGTACGGTGAATATGATAATGCGGCAAGTAACTGATTTTTGTAATTAACCTCAAAATGATATAGAATGCAGCTTTTACACCAAAATTTGTTTAAATTATACCTATTAAGCATTGAAATTATGCACGAAATGCAAACGAAAAGCATTTCCTAGAAAATTACTTACAATTGGCAGCAGTTTAATGAGCCACAGCTTAAGTTGTCCCACTAATGCCGTCAATTTGAAGCAATCAACAGCATAATTTGATATTGACCAAATGTCTAACTAACTAGACGGCAGGTAAGCCAAATAAAAGCCAACAAAATTGAACTGCCAAAAAAAAAAAAACAAATCGAGGCAAATGTGATTTTCACTTGGAAACTTTAGAACAAACAAATGGCAGACGAAGCGACAAATCGAAAACGAAAAAATAGCAAAAGAAAAAGAGAACGCTCCTTAATTGCCAGCTCAAATGTCAAGCAATACCAGTAAACCGAGAAAGGACCAAAAAAAAGCAAAGTGGCGTAGGCAAAATAGAAATACAGAAAAAAAAAACATGAAGCTGTTAACAAGAAGCAAGCATAAATTTTACTAAGGAAACTTTATACCAAGTGGTTATTCAATATATTCAATATTATAAGTAAATGCAGTAAAATTGAGAACAACTTTAAATTCTTCAAATCCTCAACAAATCAGCATATTTTTAAGAACCTCCCAACATATGATACACTTGTAAAGTGCGTCGCTATAGCCAGAAAGAGGATATCCGTATCACATGGATGCTTGAAAAATCAAAACATTTTACTATTTTTTAAGAAACAGTTTAAGGCTTTCGAAATTTTAACAAGACATTCATCATCAAATCATTTTTCTTTACCTTCTCCCTTTTAATGGCAAATTCCATTGAAACGAAAAGACAGTGAGGGATCTACTGTTTTCTTACCTAGTTCCAGTTTAAAATATTTCTGATTTTATTACATATTTTCCTTTCTTGATACATTGTGGGCAGCGCATCGCTTCTTATTTATTTCGCGTTTCCATATAGAAGTTTTAAAATAAAGAGATTTAATATTTCAGGAAATCGTTTATGGAAAAATTAAATTATATGTATTCCGCAACAATGAAAACTAATATTCATTTTGCAAGAGAATATTTATAGAATATAGTTAATATTGCTTGAACATCTAGTGTATAAAAAGGTTTCTTCATCTTAAAAAAAGAAAGAGATGGCTTAGACCCTTAACCCATTTTAATAGAAATTTTTAACTACAGTGGTACTTTCCTATAACGAGAATTTCCTTAAATAATTTAAGAAATTTCTGTAAATAAATCTTCTTTCAAGGAAGAATTTGTTTTGCATAAAAGAATCTAATAATTATTATATGCCTCTCAAAGTTCATCTTAAAAATTTTCTTGTCAAGTTAAAGTATGTTATTATCACTTTGTGATTACACAGGTCTACAAATACAGTGGTCATGTGAGTTGTTGGAAAGCTAAGGAGTTACTTCCGAAGTGATTGGTGCGTAGAATCCGAATCCGGCGTCAGAACTGGCCCATCACGTCAGGATTTTGAGATATTTGAGGTATTGTGTACCCCAAAAAACGGCGTTTTTTCCTACATTTGAGGTTATGTAAAGGGCGCAAAAAATTTTTGCGGTCTTTTCTCTCCAGTTACATCATTGACGTGATGGGCCAGTTCTGATGCCGGATTCGGATTCTACGTACCAAATTACTTCGGAAATCAGACTTTTATGCTTTCCGGCAACTGAACCATGTTGACCTGTGTTATTTGTCATGTCAATAACCTGGAAAAAAAAAAAATTTTATTCTTTGAACTCAAAAAAAAAGACGTCCATTTCACCTATTATCGCCGAATAAATTTTTTTTTTTAAATTTAGTGGAGTACCTAACACCTCTACAAAACTTCCAAACGCCAAATTTGATAACGATATCTCTGTGAATTAACCGAATAATGCATGAAAAATCTTATGTTATAATAATCTAATGAGTCAAAAAAATTTGGTAGAGTAATGAGAAACAATAAAAAAAATTTTTAATACTTTTTTTTATTATGATATTTTTATGAACGAACGAAATAGGATTTTTAGTCTTTTTTTTTTATGATATATGTTGTATCTTTTGAAAGTTGCATAATATTGATCATCTTCATAAAACTAAAGTTGTTCATACAAAGACTGACGGATATATAGTACATGAGAAAATTGTTCCGCCTAATCTTATTAGATTTAACTTTGGGATGTCTTCTTCTCTATACTTTATATATATACACAAAAAAATAAAAAATCGTATTCCAGTCAAAAATTTCTGATTTCCTTAAAAAAAACAAATTTTTTCATATTAAGTGAATTTCAGATTTTTCACTTCTATATAATTAAAAACGAAAAAAAAAATTTATTAAAAAAAAAAAAACACGAAAAATAGCAAAAGTTTTGTAATGACTTTTTACATACTTATTTAGCAAATATTTCTACGCATATAAAAATAGCTTACGTTGCATCTAAAAGTACCAAAAATTCAAGGGAAAGTTTTCAAAAATCTGAAATATAATATAATATCGGCAAAAATAAGTAAGGCGGGCCACTTTTTTGCCGAACTTCTCCGACTTTGATGCTTTTTACACAGTTGGTAGACCTCTACCTAAGAGTAACCACGTCAAATTTGACTGCAAAATTCCGATTATTTATCGAGCTATCGAAAACTGAATATCGAGTTTTCATTTCTAGACTATTTTGTGATAATATCTTCTAAATGCATAAATATATTGATGCGAATTTTTTTCATTATAGATAAAATATAAAATTTAAAAAAAAATCGATTTTTAATTTTAAATACTAAATTAAAAAAAAAAAAAAAAAAAACTCGATTTTTAATTTTTGGAAATTTCTAAAAAATTGTAATGCGTAAAACTCTTTGCAAAATTGCTATAGATCAACTTTTCATACCACTGACCCATCACAAGATAAAGTGCTCAGAGGGCAACGCATCTGCAAGACGCATTTTTAGGGAATTTTCACATCAAAGCACTCCGAACATTCCAAGGTATATCTCAAAAACGGTTAACTGTAGAAAGTTATCCATCATACCGATTTTGGGGGTAACTTAGTCCTTATATTGGGATTTAAAATAAAATTGAAAAATGTTTTTTTTTTGTGAGTATGTCTCATACACAACCCCGAATTTACTCTTAAAACCATAAACTAAGACCAAAGGTACTTACAAGAAACAATCCATAATATTAGTGCAAAAATACCCATCCGAGCAATAATAAGCTAGTTTTATGTTCATAAATTACTCCCAAAACAAAAGGGATTTTAAATCTTTATTTAATTTCTATGGCTAAACCTTTTACCTAAACCATGCCATACGAGTTCGCTTTGTGGAAGCTCTACTGTATTTTGTCGTGAGTTATATGAAATAATATAAAAGTCATTTAATACACATTCTCCAAATGAGTCAATTCATAACGTGGTACATTCACTCATTTTACTTATGAAATATTTTCTGCCATGAGACATTTTTACTAGTTTAGCATCCATTTTCTAGTTACAGAACATAAACAAGCGAACCGACACAGCGACCCAACGTGAAACGCAGCCAGGCAACCAGAAACTCAAGAAAAATTGCACAAAATGAAAATGGAAAATCCTTTAGAATTTTTTCGAGCATTTTTTTTTTTTTTGTTTTTGTTCGTTTTTATGTTTGTTCGCAAACTGAATGATTTTTATTTTTCACGCATGCTGGGAACTCAGTTTATTAGTCTCTGCTGTTAATTTACTTTAGCAACCCTGCCCCTGGACCCTTTACTATATTGCATGCTAGGCTGAGCATGAGTTAGTAGTATCAAATATAATTCTTGTTGGACTTACTCTTCTTCACATATATTGCTCCATTCAATGTCAATTAATCTCCATGGTAGTCACATCAGTGCAAAGGACTACTCATATTATGAAGATGCTCTATAGCTAGTGTGAATGGGTCAAAAAAAAAATAGATATGGACATGGGAAGTCTGGGCGCGGACATTTCGATTCTGTACCACTGACACAATAAAATTCAATTTCGCTACAAAAACCAATACAGAAGAATTTTAACAAACATTTTTTTGACCGAATGTTCCTGTCAAAATTCTATGGTCTCGTCTGAACGTTTCAATAAAATTGGCTTGTTATTATTACACCAAAAAATGAATGCAATTTATTTCGTCTCTTTACAAACAGCAAACCATCAATTTATATAAAAAACATGCTGAATTGAATTGGTCTATGAAACTATATGATCTAGTCTGACAATTTGGATTAGTTGGTACAATTGTAGACTATAAAACATAGATATCCAATTGATTATGTCTGTAACAAAATATTATGAATTGTTAAAAATCAATTTTGAAGTCGATTCAATTCTCTATGATATAGTCAACCGTTTTGTTCAATTATTTATTGTGTCGTCTAAAAATTTCCAACCGCCAAATCTGGTTAGAATCCCCATTAACAATTAGCGATTTTATTAAAAGTTATTTGGCCAAATCGATTATAGACTCTGTTCTCGTCTTCGATTTCGATCAGTTGTTGCATTGATTGAACTACAAAAACTTTCAAATACAATTCCAGTTGCAGTATCTTCTGTGTGAATTATGTCTCACTTCTTTTTTTGTCAGTTGTCTAAACTATGGAATATAATTTATCCCAATCTCAAAAAAATAAAATAAACTTGCCTCCTATGGAATTATATGGGATCTAATGTAAGTTTGGTGTAACTCTAACTTACCATCTCTGAGATCTAGGCGTTCTCACGGACGGACAGACGGACAGACGGACAGACGGACATGGGTATATCGACTTCTCTATTCACCTAGTCATATATTAGGTAACTTTGGGGTGTCTCCGACGTCTCCTTCTATATGTTACATACATTTCGGCTTGCACAAACTTAATATACCCTTGGACCCTTTGTTCGGTATAAAAATGGCAGATAATTGACTGATATTCATAATCAATATTCATTATGTATTGCTCGATGAAGTTCTGACATTTTGCGCAATTTAAAATATGCAGCAATCTTTATAATGGAAAGTTAAGCATTGAATTTCAAGCGTTTGCTAATTTATTTATTGATTTTTCGAAAAACAAATAAATGGGAAAATATGATCAATTGTCATAAAAATACTAGATTGTCATGTAAGGAATCAATTTACAGTATAAAATACTATACAGTAAGTCCTCGATAAAGCTGACAGAGTTATCAATCTCATCGAACTGTCAAAATATTCAGCGTGACTAATCTCTTCTAGATCTTAAGTACAACAGACACAAAGTCTCCATAGGTGAGCTCATTAGAAGAATTAGACATTTGAGAAGTCAAGTTTCTGTAGTTTGACACAATATCCGTATAGATATACCGCGTATGCAGAAATTGAAGCTGGACAAACTTCACAATGGTAAAGTGTTGACTGGTGTCTCGCCCGCAGCGCCAACGCGGTACACATATTCTTATATAGTCAGGCTTTGCCCTGGAAATCGGGAACACAGGGACTGAAATCTTTATTTCATAATTAATTTCATTACATTGCATTTTGATTCATTTTATCAGACATTATTTTTCCACTACTTTCCTGTGCCTCGATGCGGTCTTGATTTGAGCCGATCACATGCTTGACTGCAAAAGCTATTGCAGTAGCTGGTACATTCCAGCAAGCGGCTGGCTCAAGCCGCCTTGTGTGCAGGTGTGAGCGAGACAAGCACACAGTCGGCGCTTTGCGGAATATTGCTGTTTAGCAACGCAACAAAAAGATTAAGAATTTTGTTTCATTTTTTGAAATTACATTAATAAATGAAAATAATTTCTTTTTGAGAAAATTTAATTTATAAAAATTATCTAAAAAAGCTTTCCAGCATATAACATATAGGGGCAGTATTATATTATAGTACAATTATTAAAATATTTTGAATACACCAAATTTTGTATCATTAAATTGATTCATATTTAATGCGTATAGAGTAATTGTGTTGACAATAATTGGGAAACAAGATAATAAAATAAGAAGA
>JBAMAX010004455.1:0-328538 GCA_037043745.1 Chymomyza amoena | reverse complement strand
CTATCCCAAACCAAAGATCTGTGGCGCCCCTGTATGTTTTAATTCTGTATAAGTACTTATATTTTTCTATGAATATGTGTTAATTCAATGAACTTCCAAAAAATGTAATACAGTCGGGGTTGTACCCTACAGTCTGAAGAGGCGACATGATATAAAGGCTGCCTAGGCCACTTCATCTATTTGCGGAACATCAAGGTCTTTGAAGATCCTGATGAGCCCTTTGAAAAAAATGATTTAACTTATATTTCAATAGCCTCTAGGTCCAAACAATTATAAAAGGTTGAGCTCCCCATATAACAGTCTTGTACAGTAAGAACTATTTACAAATATTAGTAAACAACAGCTTATACATAGGGTGGCTCATCTGCTGGTTTGTTTGTTAAGTACATTTTATGCAGTAAAAATTGGTTTTGACCAGGAAAAAATTGCATGATCGAATTACTCTTGCTTAATGTATTAAGGACCATCTAAAAAGTCTAAAAACAAATTAGCGACCAATCCCCCCGTAGTGTTTTTCATCATTTTGACATATATTTGAGTCCATTTATCTTTGAATCAATAAATCGGATACAAAAATTCCCGAGTCAAAAAATGCTCAAAATTGAATTAAAAATTTTATTTGTATTAGAAGATATACGCAGAAGTTCGAATTATAGCCGGTAGAGGTCGTCAAAGTTACTAAAACGTAGTTTTATTTTAATATTGAGCAAATTTACCAAATGCAAATTTGAAACAAAAATTATGAAATTATATTTAAATGCCCACTTTTTTTCTTTAATTGCCAAATAATTTCTTACGGGTTCGGCTTATATTCGTTATTGCGATCGGAGTCAATTGGCAAAAGAAGCCATTTTTTTAGTGCATGTTGCACTTTGCACTTTTACCATTATACATGTATGCCCCACAAAGAAAACAAACACGCCATTAGTCTCTAAAAACTTTATTTATAAAAAAAAAACCCTAACACGACAGCTTTTAGGAAGCCAGCTAGCTTCAATATTAAATACAGTCCAAGTTACACTTTACCGATATAGATTAATACCAGACCAAGTGGAGCTGCTGCTAGTCAACACTTTCAAAGGAATTTCCTGTTTCATGCTCAACTTTAACTAATTCGTCGTGATAAGATAAACAAAGTGCGGCCACTAGAAAAACCGACAAACACCTTCAAAATGTGCGGCTAACACGCGACCCCAAGAGGGGGCCAAAAACAAAAAAGTTTGGCTCAAACTATTCCAAGACTAAAAGCAGACAAACAACTTTGGCAGTGTAGTGTAGCCAGGCGGCAACAGATGGCGCTGCCAGCCAAAACTTAAGCGAAACGCGTAAAGTAACTTGGAAAAACTTAAAAACTTGGCCAAAACGAAAAAAATAAAAACAAAAGAAATAGTAAGTAAACAAAACGCCGCAGGTAAAAAAGGTGAAATGTGAAACTTTAAGAGACGCAAAATAAAATGTCAACGAAAAGTCAGAAAACCAAAATAAAAACAGCAACAAAAACAATATTTGGCAATTTTGACAGCAGTTTGTTGTTGTTGTTTTTGGGTGGGTGGGGTTAGATTGTGTACACGCGTGTGTTTGTGTGTGGGTAGGTATTTCTGGCCAAAAGCATAAGCAGTTAAGTGACATTTGACAGGCAAAAGTGCCAGGCGATTAGTTTAAATGCCATGCAACAACCGCAGCAACAACTACAACTAAAACAACAACAATGATCGTAACAACAACAACAACTACAAATAACAACAACTTTGATGTCAATTTCCAGCAGTGTCATTTTGACAGCCATTTACAAGAGCCAAAAATAATACAAAAAAAGAAGAGAAAAATGAAAAATTGCACAAAAAATGGTTGTAAGAGTAAGAAGAGATGGAAAGCAACTGATAGGTAGTCTGTCTGTTCATAAGAGAGGGAAATTAGGAAAAGTGTCTGCGCTCTTTGGTAGTAGTAGTGCATAATAAAGTAAACTGTCAAAATGATGAGTCCATAAGCAGAAAGAGAGGAGAGAGCAGGATATAAGTATGAGTAAGAGTATGAACGTCTTGAAGAAATCTTTAAAATGGGAACGACATTTTAAGGAAATTGTCTTCACGTGAGAAAAAGCTATGAAGTTTTTGAGCTTTGAAGGAAGTTTGGAAGTTATGGTCAAGAGGAGTGTTCTAGAGGTATGTACATCTTATTTATTAATGTCCGTGTCGTAGGTAGGTTTAAAAACTTTAATTGTTTAGTAAAATTTATTGAAAAAATTAGTCAAATAATCCACCAACGAGAAAATCTTATCCAGCAAATTATCTTTCTCAATAAATGTTTTTTTTTTCGATTTCATCTTGTCAAGGAATTATGATGTATAACGACTGTTTTTAGTCTTAAAAATACTAAAGTAAATATTTTTTAATTACTTACCTCATATTAAAAATTATGGATTTCTCTTTTGGATCAGGACATAAAATTTTTGATTTCGATTGGTAGTTGCAAAAAACGTTGTTATTTTTTAGGCCTTTTATTGTTTTTGGGAATAAAAATTAGATTTTATTTTATCTGCAAATGTTGTAAGGCTTGGAACACTCTTTAGCTATCAGGCATAAACAATTGACGTCAAAGTTTGTTAGCTTTCAAGTATAAACATGTGACGTCAGAGTTTTCTCAAACTGATACAGCTAGATAAGATAAAGAGGATATATAATGCAAGAAACTCGAGTGTTGCCAAAATAAAGACTTCCTTGTCATATATTAAATAATAAAATTCAGTTAATTGCTTCCTTTTTTTACCATTAATTAATTAATAAAATTTAAATTTAAAAAAATTAAAACTTTTAACATTGTTTTTGGCTATGTTATCCAAAATTCTACGACAAAAAAGAAAAGTGATATTAAAAAATTGCTTTATGAAGTATGGCGATTCCTTTAAAGGTTGGGCTATGTGGCAGTAGTTGGTAGAATATGTCATCTAAGAACTATGATTATTCATTATCTAGATAAATGAAGCATAGAACCGGCAATAAAGGGTCACAAAATAGCTAAGTTGACCTAAGGTTAAAAAAAAGTATTAGATGCGATTGAAAGTTGTAAGCGCCATTAGATTATTATAAAAAAGTTAATAAAAAATTTTAAAATAAATTTTTTTCAGCTACGATTAGAAATTGTATGCTCCATTTGTCGGGAAAAATTAAATTAACAAAAATTTATACTTTACATATAAAATCACACATCGAATGATCAGCTTCAATTAGAATTTGCAGGCGCCATCTGTTGTGAAAATTCGTAAAATTTTTTAATTAAAGGTTCATTATAATTTTTTTTTTTTCTAATTTCATTTACAAGTTGTCTTTAGACAAAAAGTAAATAAATATATAATATTAGGTTGTCAAAAAAGTCTTGCGGTATTTCCGCAAGCTTGTCTTTGCAAGCGCTTAGTTCTAGTTGTATTCGTCGCATCGGTTCACGCTAGAGCTTTTTGGAAAGCTCTTTTCACGTGCTAACACGTGTTGGATTAATTGTTGTTTGCTTTTAGTCGTTCGTGAGTTATAGCGTCGCAAACATGGAGCAAAATAAAGAGAAAATACGGCATATTTTACAGTACTACTACGATAAAGGCAAAAATGCATCTCATGCTGCCAATAAAATTTGTGCAGTTTATGGACCCGATACAGTTTCCATTTCCACCGCACAACGATGGTTTCAACGTTTTCGTTCTGGTGCAGAGGTGATCGAAGATGCGCCACTGTCCGGAAGGCCTGTTGTCGAAAATTGCGATAAAATCGCTGAATTGATCGAAAGAGACCGGCATAGTAGCAGCCGTAGCATCGGCCAAGAGCTGGGCATGAGTCATCAAACCGTTATAAACCATTTGAAGAAGCTTGGATTGAAAAAGAAGCTCGATGTATGGGTGCCACACGACTTGACGCAAAAAAACATTTTTGACCCTATGGATGCATGCGAATCGCTTCTGAATCGCAACAAAATCGACCCGTTTTTGAAGCGGATGGTGACTGGCGATGAAAAGTGGGTCACTTACGACAACGTGAAGCGTAAACGGTCGTGGTCGAAAAGCGGGGAAGCTGCCCAGACGGTGGCCAAGCCTGGATTGTCGGCCAGGAAGGTTCTTCTGTGTTTTTGGTGGGATTGGCAGGGAATCATCCACTATGAGCTGCTCCCCTATGGCCAAACGCTCAATTCGGACCTGTACTGCCAACAACTGGACCGCTTGAATGCAGCACTCATGCAGAAGAGGCCATCTTTGATCAACAGAGGCCGAATTGTCTTCCATCAGGACAACGCCAGGCCACACACATCTTTGGTGACGCGCCACAAGCTCCGGGAGCTCGGATGGGAGGTTCTTTTGCATCCACCGTATAGTCCGGATCTCGCACCAAGTGATTACCACCTATTTCTGTCCATGACGAACGCGCTTGGTAATCGGAAGTTGTCCACAAGAGAGTCCTGTGAAAATTGGCTCTCCGAGCTTTTTGACAATAGGGAAGCGAGCTTCTATAAGAGGGGCATTATGAAGTTGGCATCTCGTTGGGAACTTGTCATCGAACAAAACGGCGCATATTTGACTTAAATCGCATTATTATAACCAATTTTATGAACAATTGAAAATTCAATAAAAATACCGCAAGACTTTTTTGACAACCTTATATACTTTATATGTATATGCAAATCAACTAAAGTTCTTGTTTAAGCTATTAATAATAATCATAATTTGGAACACACAATTTTTTTGTTTATTTATATTTTACAGCTGTAAAAAAATATGACAAAAAAAATATTTATTTTGTATTATTGAATTATTTAATAAAGCACAAATATAAATAATTTTGTATATGGGCATCGGTCTCCACTTTTTGTAAATTTAGAATAAATTCTTTTGATCTCAGCTATAAGCCTAAAGATTCTTAAAAACCGATCGAAATGCTCTTGTAGAACAATTATTTTTTTTTGTAATTTTAATCATTTTCAGGTATTTTTGATATAATATATTAATATTCTATAATTCTTAAAAACTGATTTGTTTAAATCAATCTTAGCTTTCAAATAACAAATAATAATAATAAATTTCAGTTTACTACTATTCTTCTTTAAACACCACAACATTTGCTTTTGAGAGCAAAAAAAAACTTTATAAAAGTTTTTGAAATTCCAAGTTTTGGCATTAAGCGATTCACCAAAAATTGTAAATTAAATTTAATAATATTTGGTTAGTTATTGTTAGCCGCTTAAACGAAAAGTGGAGATTTAATAAATAAATAAAACATTTGAAAAAATAATGTCAAGCGAACACATTTTTGTTTTTTTTTTTTAAATTACAGAAAAAATATGCTGTAAAATTTAAACTTATGATTTGATTTGATTGATTTTAAATGCACTAAAGAAGACTTTGAGTATTTTGTAAAATATTTAAAATGCATTTAATATTTTATATATATATTAATACAAGCAGTAAGTTACCTTTGGTTGCCCATTCTATATTCCATATATATTTTTATGCTCTTAAGACACGGAAACTCAACGAAACATACTAAACGACTTACATACAATTTAATACACTAACACATAGAAAACAATAAAAAAATATTTAACTTTAAACACATACATATACATATATTAGAATGCATATGATCATAGAACAGCAGCTTTGCCGCCGGCATTTGATTAAATAAAACAAACAAAGCACTAACACATGCTTACACTCACACACACGCACCGCATATTTTCAGTTTAGCGCACGAACCGAAGCCGCCCACGCACTTCGATTTATCACGAAAGACTAAACGCAGCTAATGAGTGAAGAGTGCAGCGAGCATGCGCACGAGTCAAAGCTTTGCCAAATTCTAAAGAGAAAGCAAAAGAATAAAAAATTACACAAACAACTTACACACTTAAGAAGAAGAGAAGATTAAATTTGACAGCTGCTGTTGTATTTAGTGCTATTAAAATGAGCCAGAATTAGGCCCCGCATACACATATGTACATGAGCTTACATGCACACATACATTACAAACACACTGTGGTTTATGGGAGCGCGTAGACAGCGTGCATAAGCTGATGCTGAAATTTGTACTTAAGAAAAAAAAACATTCTGCTGGTCGCGCTGATAAGTTCATGTCATATCAGCGCTCTGTGTATGCGCGGTGTAAATCAATTAAAACTTAAAAGAAGTTATTTGAACCTTTGGCTGTTTATTGATGAATTAATTAATTAATAAAATTAACTAAAATATCTTGGTTTCTATAAAAGCTTAAACATTTGTATGTGGCATTGTATAATTTATACTTTTTAGTTGGCAACCCCATTTAAAATGGCATTTGAATAAAACCATTCCTTTATTTTTTTTTAAACTTTTTTATGAATTGGTAGTTTATTGCAATAAAGCTTTGCCAACATAAAATTTAAAAATGTCTACAAAACTTAAAGCTATCAAAGTTGTTAAGATTAGTTAAGATCTGGAGTAAATAATAAAATAATCTCAAACTTATAAAAATAATTGATTTTGTACACTGTGATATGGAATCAAAGAGTGTTATTGTTTTCAATAAGATATTTAAAAATGAGATAAAGTCGAAGCACAACGAATTTTCAACCAATTACACCTATGGGGCTATGTATGGTATAGCCATTCACTATTTGGTACAGTGCTTGAAATCTCTAATAATCTTCCGATTGTCCAATTTATTTAGGATAATTTTACAAATTATTATTAGGCTTATTTTTTGTAACCTTATTATTTCCTTATTAGATTCCTAAAAGATCGTTTCTCAGTTGAAGATCGCGCCCAGCTCACGTGTAATTGCCGCAGCATAATAAACTTACGCTGTTTGTCACTAGGTGGCGCTAGTCTTCACAATAGTTCCCCTAACGTGGCATGGCAACAACTTTTCCCAGAGTCTGTCTCGATTTTCTTTAACCAAAAACAAAACACGTTTTTCGTCTGCACATTTGTAGTTTTTCATTTTTGTGTTTTTCTAAACAATTTCCTTTTATGGTGTCTGACTGTGGTTAAAAGGGGACGACTTATGTAAGATGTTGCCAATGTTGGCGCATCTTCGTTTTTATTGCCCAAAAAGGGAAATTAAAAGAAGCCAAAAAAATAATGAAGTACGCGGTGTCGAACTTTAAATACTCTTTAAATAATTTTATACAAGAAAACCTTTTGGTTTTAATATTTTTAAAGCGAACAAAACAACGCTTTGGGTCTACAATTTTTATTTCTATAATTCTTAAAGAACCAAATATTGTATATAGCGTCCTGTGCTCTGACTAAGAAAGATATTGCAGGGAATATTTAATGTAATTTATAAATAGATATAAGGAATTAAGATTCAAGATTTAAGATTTAAGATTTAAGATTTAAGATTTAAGATTTAAGATTTAAGATTTAAGATTTAAGATTTAAGATTTAAGATTTAAGATTTAAGATTTAAGATTTAAGATTTAAGATTTAAGATTTAAGATTTAAGATTTAAGATTTAAGATTTAAGATTTAAGATTTAAGATTTAAGATTTAAGATTTAAGATTTAAGATTTAAGATTTAAGATTTAAGATTTAAGATTTAAGATTTAAGATTTAAGATTTAAGATTTAAGATTTAAGATTTAAGATTTAGTTAGATTTGGGATTTGAAGATTTAAGATTTAAGATTTGGATTCAGGATTTGGATTTGGATTTGGTGAGGTGCGGATTTAGGGTCTGGATTTGGACGGGATTTGGATTTGGACGGGACGGGATTTGGTGATTTGGACTTGACGGGGATTGGAGCGGGATTTAGACGTAGATTTAGACTCGGATTTAGAGATTTAAGATTTGGGATTTGGATTTGGATTTGAAGATTTGAAGATTTAAGATTTAAGATTGGATTAAGATTTCAAGATTTAGATTTGGATTTGGATATTGGATTTAAGATTTAAGACGGATTTAGATTTGGATTTGGATTGGTGAGATTTGGTGATTTAGGATTTAGTGATTTGGGATTTGGATGGATTAGTTGGATTGGTTAGGTTGGGTGGATTTGGTGGGTTAGGGTTAGGTTTGGTTAGGTTAGATTTAAGTACGCGGATTAGGTTAGGTTAGATTTAGGATTTGGTGATTGGTTACGGATTTGGATTGTGGTTTGGATTTGGTTAGTTGGTTAGTTGACGTTAGTTTAGTACGTTGGATTGGTTGATTGGTTAGTTGGTGATTTGATGGTTTGGTTACGTTGGTTAGATTGGGGTTGGTGACGGTTGAGGTTGGTTAGTTGCAGAGTTGGTTGGTTGGTTGGTTAAGACGGTTGGATTGGTGATTGGTTAGTTGGTTAGTTGACGGTTGGATTCGGATTGGCGATGTGGACTTAGTCGATTTTGGATTGGTTGGATGTCAGATTGGTTAGTTCGAGATTCTAGATTCTAGATTCTGGATTCTAGATTCTAGATTCTAGATTCTAGATTCATAGATTCTAGATTCTAGATTCTAGATTCTAGATTCTAGATTCTAGATTCTAGATTCTAGATTCTAGATTCTAGATTCTAGATTCTAGATTCTAGATTCTAGATTCTAGATTCTAGATTCTAGATTCTAGATTCTAGATTCTAGATTCTAGATTCTAGATTCTAGATTCTAGATTCTAGATTCTAGATTCTAGATTCTAGATTCTAGATTCTAGATTCTAGATTCTAGATTCTAGATTCTAGATTCTAGATTCTAGATTCTAGATTCTAGATTCTAGATTCTAGATTCTAGATTCTAGATTCTAGATTCTAGATTCTAGATTCTAGATTCTAGATTCAAGATTCAATATTCAATATTCAAGATTCAAGATTCAAAATTCAAGATTCAAGATTCAAGATTCTAAATTCTATATTCTATATTCTAGATTCAAGATTCAAGATTAAAGGAAGCAATTTCTCTGTTGGGTAACATTTTTGGGGTTGCCTGAAGTATACCATATAGAGTATATAATAGAAAAAACAATATGCTTAGTGTCATGTTGTAACGTGATTATGGTTGTTATTGCTACTACAGCAATAATAGCAATTGTTGTTGTTCCTGTTGTTGTTGTGGAAAATGTTGGGGATGGCATTAGGAAATCTCAGTTTTGATTAAAAATTACATGATGCTGTTAACGTCAATAGGAAAAATGTGTGGGAAGCTAAAATGGATACAACATACATATAGTAGATGGTAAGTAATGAAAAACTTTAACACCGATTTGCCAATACGGAAATGCAGCTGTTTTTTTATTTATTTTTTTTAATTTGTATATTTTAAGTATAAAATTAAATGGCTCGTAAAATATAAATGTTGACGGATGGCTATTCCTGCCAGCTTGACTCTCGTAGATAAAGTTTGCAAATAGAGAATGCTGATTGGGAAGCAGGATTTTTAAAATCTTAAAATAAAAAAATAAAAAACTGTTTATGTATATTTAAAAAAATTAGCTATAATATACACTTTATTTGAAGCATTTACAAATTTTCAAAAAAATTTAAAAACTTTTAAACCTTTTAAAGCTCTTTTTTTCATCATGACAAAAACCGCTTTTACTAGTAGACTTTTTTATAGGAAACTTTCAAACTGATTTTTTTATTAAATTCTAAAAACTATAATGGAGCTTTAGATTTTATTCGTACAGATCCAGTAGAATATAGCATACCAATTTCTAAAAAAAAATTAGTTTTTAATTAAAAGTTTCTCATTCAGATATTTCCATAAATTAAAAAAACAATAATGAAACTTTTAGATTTTTTAAAGAAAAATAAAATTATTTACTATTTAGATTTTATTTAAAAGTTTTTCATGCAGATATTTCTTTAAATTATAAAAACAATAATGAAACTTTTAGATTAAACAAAAAAATATTAATCGCTATTTAGTTATTTATGACCCTAAAATAGTTTTATTAAACATATAGGGTACTCTACGAATCGGCTACAATATCAAAGATTTTTTTAAATATATTTTAATACTCCCAAGTTTTTGATTATAAAAGAAAGAAAAATTATATGTGGCCGACGAACCGAAGTTTAGCTTTTAGGCAAAGAGACTTCGGTTTGGTTCTGAATAGGTGGCAACTCTTCCAAACACTTCTTACAAATTTTGCTTGCTTGAGAACAATCTTTGTTTAGGTAGCCCACCAGATCTTTAATCCTGAAATTCATAGTGGTTTTGTACAAGAGTTATTTTAATCCAGTTTTGGATTTTCAAAGAAGTTGAAATATTTAAAAATTTTAAAGCGAGTTCATTTATTCCTTTTTTAATTTTTTTTTTAATTCTCAGGCTTAAAGTTGATAGAGTAAAAATTTTGTCTCTGGTAATGATAACTGGCTCTTTTTATAAGTAATTTGTTTATGATATTTTCAAGATCTTTAGCAGAAACATCCGATTTCGAAAGTTTTTAATTAGTTTTCAGCTGGTTGGTTAATTTGTGAGAATACATTTTTAAATCATCCAATATAATTAAAAAAAATATTTTTTTTAACCAGTTTTGGATTTATATGGATGGTAAAATATTTAAAAATTTTTATGCGAGTTCATTCCATCTTTTTAAAATTTTGTTCAATTCTCAGATTTAAAGTTCATAGAGTACAAATTTTTTTAATGATAATTGGCTCTACGAGGGTGGATTGATAAGTTTCCGGCCTGACCAAGAAAAACAACGTTTTTAAGAATTTTTTTTTATTTCTCAACGTAATCTCCTCCAAGGCTGATACATTTCTCATAGCGGAGTTATAGTCTAGTAATGCCATTTCTATAGACTGATTCGTCAAGCTCCTCAAAATACCCATTTACAGCTTCGATTACTTCTTCATTGTCCGCAAATCTCTTACTGCCAAGCCATTTTTTGAGGTTAGGAATCAGATAATAGTCACTCGGGGCTAGGTCTGGAGAGTAGAGAGGGTGCGGCATCAATTCAAACTTCAGATCGTTGATTTTAGCCATCGCAACGATTGACTTGTGCGCTGGTGCGTTATCGTGATGAAACAAGATTCTTTTCTTCGCCAGATGAGGTCGTTTAATTTTCACCTCGTGGCTCAAATGTTGGAATAAGTCTGCGTAGTATTGACCAGTGTATATAATACCTCTTGCATCCTAAAAACAGTAGCCATAACCTTGTTCGCTGAAAAAATTGTTTTTGCCTTCTTTGGAGTTGGTTCCTCTGGTCCAATCCACTGTTTAGACTGTTCTTTGGTTTCAGGAGTGTAGTGGTGGACCCAAGTTTCGTCAACGGTTATGAATCGACGCAAAAATTCGCTTGGATTACGCTTATACAACGTCAAATTGGCGGTAGAAATGTTTTTTCGAATCAATTTTCAAGAAAATTTTAAAGAAAAACACAGAGGCGTCTTGTTCAGTGTGCTCTCAAATCTAAACTAACATGGCGATCGGGCTGAAACTATAGCTACAAGCTATCTCAAGGATGGTACTATAGAACGCCACCTCAAGGTAGGCCTAGTGGCGCCATCTCTTGGTCAGGCTGGAAACTTATCAATCCACCCTCGTATTTGTATGTAATTATTTTTGATATTTTCAAGATCTTAAGCAAAAATATCAAATTTTAGTAGTAAGTTTTCAGGTGGTTGGTCAATTTGCGAGAAAAAACTTTTTTAACATCTGATATTATAAAAAAAAAATTTTTTTTTTATATTTTACATTTTTCCCCCCGATTTCGAATATTTTTAATTAGTTTCAAGGTGGTTGGTCAATTTGCGAAATTCAACTTTTTTATCTTCAATATCTTTAAAAAAAAACTGTTGCCTGTAAAGTCGGTTTTACGGGCGAAGATTTTACGTGACAACGTCTTTTTCTCGGTAGAATATTTATTGATATGAATATTATTAAATTGCACAATAATAATTCCTATTTGAGTGATTTTGTTGAGGATAGGACGATGATAGGAGAAATAGGAAATGAAAGGAAGTGTTTCTGCTGTAATGTGTCTTGCGAAAGTCAAGTCGATGGTTGTTTCTTTTAACGTAGTTGACTTAGAAACGTTTGATACGCAATCAAGATTATACGTATATTTCATGAAATTATGAAACGAGTTGTCAGACTTTACGTTTTCGTATCTCTTAATAAAATAAAATTTTCTCGGCAGTAGATAATAAATAAAAAGGTATAAACGAATGGTTTGACAGAAGAAAGACCGAACTATGCTTGTTAGCATGCAAACAAAATAACAAAATTTTGTGTTGCTAAGGTAGCGCAGTGCGAGTTTCTATTTGTGCATTACTTTTTCCGCAGTTGTAATGCAGATTTTTGGCAGATCACTGCTTTTCTATTTGCCTCCGCTTACAATCCCTCAAACGAAACGCAGCGCTTGTAATCAATTACGTTTCCTGCGGAGGTAATGCAGTATTTCGGCAGACCGCAGAGGCTATGCGCCGCTGGGGTTAATCAGTTGCGCTCACTCAAACCTAAAAATAGCCACCGCTGTGAGCAGTGTCGGTTTGGTGCTGAGCGCTAAGCGGTGCGGCTGACGCTGTGCGTTGCTTGTTGCTGCGATTCACAAAAAGTCGCTGGTTCGTTTATAGATAAGAGCAGAGCGCAAACCAAAAATAAAATAGTTATTCAGTTGCGCTCACTCAAAACTAAAAATAGCCACCGCTTTGAGCAGTGCCAGTTTGGTGCTGCCAACTTATGCCACTTAATGCCTTATCGTTACGATTATTTATCGCTAGACTTATCGTTATGGTTATCGTTAGATTTTTTCAATGGTGCCTCCCATACAAACCTAATTTAAGACGTTGTCACGTCAAAAAAATAGTTTATAATATAATTCGTTATTTCTTTCAATGTTTATAAATATTGGAGAAAATCGTTTATAAATATTGGAGAAAATCGGGAATTTTATTAAAATCTGGTTTGAAACCGAATGCTTTGTGCAAGAGGAATTAAAAAGAATTGGCGTTTAAAACGAAATCTTTTATTAATATTTTTGGAGATTTTGTATTATTCTTTTTCTGAATAAGCCCCAAAAAATAATCAAATGAATTTTTATATGATGAATGTCTCAAATAAATAAAACGTTCATATCTTCCAAAAATAGTCCACATTTTGCATAAAAAAAAAATTTCTCATATACACACCAAAGAATAGAATAATCGTGGATAATTTCTCTCGAAAGGTGTAAAGCTTTACTAACAATGGGCAAGATAAATATGCATGGCCGTAGATAGAATATCCTTGTCCCGGGGAAATCTCGGATCCGGGCTCCTATCAATTTTTCCTAATTCATGAAAATACGTAAAATTCTTGAAAAGTGTGAGATCAACATAAAAAAAAATAATAGAAAGGGTTTCTAAAAGAATTGTTAATTTGACAAAATCATAATAATGCTTTTCATAAAGCTCCAATGCCCGAATGACTCTCAGGGGACTCGAAATCGTTCTTTAAAATCTCTCTTAAAAACTTAGTACTTCGCTCTATCAATTTTTAGCATGCATTTTTTACAAACTAACTCAAGAGTTCTTGCATAATCTTTAAAGAGTATTTCATAGTTGCGACGTTTTTGCACTCTTAAAATTTTCATTGGTTTGCTTGTTGGACGTTATTTTTTTATTTTCACGATTTTGTAATAAATTTTTTATTACCCGGTGCTGTGAAAATTGTGTAAAATTTACACCGTTCTGTATGTGAATGGTCTGAGCGGAGTTACTCCTCTCCAGAGTTCGTTTTCCAGTCATTTGACTGGATTTGCAATTTTTGGTCATAAAATTAGAGTTGTAAACATCTTTGGGCCTTTCTTACTGTATAAATTCAAGCCTTGGGCTTAAATATGTTGAAGAACAAATCTTATCCTGTTATTGTATTATGTGTTTTATTTATGTTTATTGCTGCATAATTTTTTTATGTTTATGTGAGCTAATTTTGTATATAAGGCTTTTGTATTTGTCATGTCAAC
Organism: Chymomyza amoena; assembly: GCA_037043745.1. Classification (NCBI taxonomy): domain Eukaryota; kingdom Metazoa; phylum Arthropoda; class Insecta; order Diptera; family Drosophilidae; genus Chymomyza; species Chymomyza amoena. The sequence continues at coordinate 314,662 of JBAMAX010004455.1, read as the reverse complement.
GTTGTTGGTAATCTTGAAAAAAAGTTTATAACAGTGGCATTAAAATATAATCCAACAAAATTATTACCAAGTCTGAAGATATGTTTTTTGTTATATTAAGAGCTTAGCTAAGCTTATAGATTTTTGGGACTAAAATAGGACTTTAAATAGGACTATTAAAGCTTGGTGTAGCTTATAGGATTTTGATATAAATATGTTTTAAAAAATAATTTGCTAAGCAGCTGTGTTATTTATGACCCTTTAATCTATAGTAGGACTGATTAAAGGGTTATATAGGTTATAGGCAAAAAAATAGCATTCACGTTTGCTGTTGACTGAGCTGTTGAAAACTTGCACAAAAACTCTATCGATTAAAGCGTGAACGCCCCCTCAAGGCTTTACTGAGAACTCGTTACAAAGATTAATGAAAATTAAGAGAGAGAAAGAGAGAAAGAGAGTCAAAGAGCGAACTCATGTCACTCAATTAAAACTTACAATTGCTGAAAATTGTTAAACTCAAAATGGGCCTAAAGAAATTTCGTAACTACAAGAATTTCACAAGCAGACCAGCACTTTGAGCGAAAAGAGAAACCCAGTAGGAATTTTGACACAAAAACTGGCACATTTTTTACGTATCTATTTAGTGTTATTAAAGAAATAAACATTTGTTTTAAGTTTAATAAAAGTATTTTTTGTGAAATTTAACGCGTCCAAGTTCGAGATTATAACTCTTGGCTCATTAAAAAAATTTATAAAATTTATAGTTCATAGTCGGCCTCCGGCACGTTCGCTTCGCTCACTCGTCTAGAAACACGTTGACCATTTTCTATATGAACTGCTAAATGGACAACGGTTGGTGTCGTTCGTGAATTTGGAATGAGAAAATTCGCCATATTGCCTCGTTACTGCTAATGCAACGTCCATTTGATATTGTGAAATTTCGTCATTCACATTGTCGGCTCTCACTCCAAAAATCGCCATATCGCTTCCCTTATTGACGTATTTGCAGAAATATTTTATTGATTTTACTGAGTTGCAATACTCGACGTTAATGTGGCCTTATACGGTTTTGATAATAATGGCGAAAATGGAACAACCCAACGATTGTCAATTTCAATTTCTTGATTTTTCACTTTGATTGTGGTTGATCTGCCATTGTCTTCTGTTGATCTACGGCGATATAATGGGTATCCATCGTAGCCCGTTAACTGTCCGAAGTCAATGCCCTTGAATATCCTTTAGAGCATTTGCCGTCGATCATGCATGGTGAAGTTGGGTTGAGCATACCACATGGTCCGTGGATCATATTCTTTATGATAATCCTCTCTTCTGCCATTCTACCGAATACATCCAGCAGCGAACCTCTCCGAATACACTGCTTTTGATAATTAAATCCATCAGCGATTTTAGTTTTTGTTTAAATACGCGCTCTGTTATATCATGGCGATCTACTGGTGATTAACCATCGAACAAATGATCCTTAATTTCAGCCCACTGAGAATTGCATGTAAATGTGCTCCGTGCAGATTGGATGCATTACGCATTTGCCTGAATGTTCTTTGGATTAAATTCTGTTCTGCATGGATTTCATCTGATAATCCCGATTTTGTCTCATTCTCATTCGAGCATTCGTATTGTATTCATCTCGTTCTTCTGTTGTATGAGCAGAACGTGATCTTGCTTGTCTTAATCGATTCAACTCATTCATGGAATTGAACGTCTACCCATGTTACGTCTTTTTGACGGCATTATGTGCAAATATTGATCTGATCATATGTATTTTACACAGAAATCAAAACATGAATCGTTAATAATTTTTTGTTTCCTTTCGACAAAAACTATTAACTAAAAAATATTAGTTAATCTGACAATGTGCACAATGCCAACCTAAATTAAAAAAAAAAATTGTATTGGAAAATCAAATTCTCCTTTTTAGTATTTTCGTCGCAATTTTGTTATATTTTCTCAACCTTAAACAATCCTTGGACTTCCACGAACATTTCAAGACCAAAATTAGCCAAATCGATTCAGCCGTTCGTGAGTCCATAAGCTTCAAAGGAACATAACATTGTGACACGAGAATTTTATATATAAGATTAATTTAAGCTCACTGAGTTACTTTTAAAATTTTTAGAATTAAAATGAATCTCTAAATCAAAATTAATTTTCAGAAATTAGTTTTGAAAAAATGAATTATTTAATTAAAAAATAAATAATCTGAGGTATTGGAAGTCTAACAGGGCACTTTTAATGTAATAAAAACTTTTAAAGTAATAATTAATAATTTGTCGCAAAATTTCATTTTATAATCTTAACGTTGTGGTGTAATTTACAAAACTTATTTTTCATTTTTATTTAACGACAGAATATTTTTAAACCAAATTTTGTTTGCCCCAGGGGACTTTTGAAAATTATAAAGTAGTAATTTTCGCAGAATTTGATTTTTTTAGCTGCGGTTTAATTAAAAAATCGTTTAAAATTGTCATTTTTTTTTAACCAATACATTTTTTACAACAAAAATACTAAATTTTCTTATCTTTTTAAAATATGCCTGCACAGAAAAGCAATAATAACTTATGAATCGTACAATAATTCATAAAAAATTAATATGTAATCTAAAAAATAAAAATTGTTCTGTGTAGAAAAACAAAAAAATAATTTTTTTTTTTTGATTTTACGTCTATTTTTTTTTTTTAATGTCCTCCAGTTTTAAATTTTATTCCAATTAATAAAAATAGAAACAGATTTTAATATTTAGAAAAACAAAAAAAAATTTTATTTTTTTAATTTACACTTTTATTTTATAATTTTTTTTTTTTTTTATCCTTCCAGTTCTCCTTGTTATTGTTGACTCTTTGGTTCACCATTAGAACCAATGAGTCCGCTTCACCGTAAATTCAATTTTATCAAGAACATCTGACATCACATCAAGTCAAGCCGGTCCTCGAACCCAGGGCGATTGAAAAAACCACCGAAACTGGGATTTATATGTGTTACGGGTCGCCGGCAGCTCAACGATGAGCACCGACGACCCCACAAATTTGGTCACAGATAATTTCATACTTAAGTCTTTTTTTTTTTAATTTTAAATTATAATATTATTAAGGCTAGGAAAAAAGAGTTACTTTTATTGTGACCAAACAAAAATTGTATGGTTACAATTTGTGACATGAGCTATTGACATGTATGTGGCGCTACTAACAATAGATGGCGCCATAGGGTAAATATGTTTAGCAATCAAACGCCATGATTGTTAAATATGCATTATATTTTTATGAATATATAATAATCAGGCCTGTTCTAGATTTCGACTCGTTTTGAAAAGTCATAACGAGTGCATTCCGACAAATGGTGTTCTAGATTTCGACCGAGTTCGAATCCACTTCGAATCGTTTTCGAATCGTTTTCATTTAGACCAGCTGTGCAGAGCAGCTGTGTTGTTTATGTTTGTTTATATGGCGCTAAATTGAAATGGAAGCGGCATCATACAGCAGCCGTCTTTTAAAAATGGACACGTAGTAAAAACTTAAGCAATTTGTAGTTTGCATTTTAGTTTTAAAAGTATAACATACAATTTTTCGCCAACTCTATGTGTTTATTTTATTTTAGTCGGCAAATTATTTTAAGCAGCATTTTCAGAGCCACCTTCAGTTACTTCTCTGCTACATTCCGCTTTGTTGAATTGTTGTTTGTTTATTTTCCATAAGCATTTCACAATTGTATTGGTCATGCGGTTAATTATCATCGCTTAAACAGGCACATTTCTTTCTCACAGTCATATTTCCTGTAGTTGAAATCGTTGGTGCTTACAAATTTGCCAACATTTGACAACGTTGGTATTGTGTTTTGCTTAGCACTTCCTTTTTTGCTCCTTCAAAAATGTATTACTACAATTAACTAAAAAAAGCGGATCATTGTTGTTTGTTTAAAAAGTGCGCCAAATTTCAAGCAAATTGCCAGCTGATCAGCTGATCACCCATCGATAAGTTGACTTGTAGAGTTACCTCAAGTTTTCGAACATCCATTTTATTAATTTAATTTTTCTTTCTGCCAACATCTTTCTGACAGACAAACATTTTTTATTTATTTACCAATTTTGTACAATTTATTTTATATACATATTTTAAGCCATCCATTAATAAAATTATCTTCGAATTTACTTGTGCAACACGACAACACGACTACACAATACACATTTCGAAGTTTTGTTTTGTCTAAATCCAGAAGTTTTGGTTTTGCATGTATACACAATTTTAATAGACATTTTTTGTCATAAGAATATATAATGAAAATTAACTTTGATTCGTTGAATTGAGCACATCTAAATTTTCTTAAAACATTAAAAAATAATACAAAATTAATTTTGGTGGCATTAATGCGTTTATTTAAGCAAACAAAGCAAAATACTTTTCATTTCGACAGCTGCAAGCCAAACTTTTCATAACGAGTAAACTTTTGTCGGAATCGAAATCTAGAACACCTTTCATTTCGATTCCGACACTTTTTGTCTGAATCGAAATCTAGAACATGCCTGAATATAATGAAAATGATGCGTCAAAGCGTGATGTCTTTTAGCGTGAGACAAAAGTGAGATAGCGATGATAATCGCTTCGATAGTCTTTCGTGCCGATGGCAACAAAACCAAGAGTTTATGGCACTCTCGCCTATCGGCAATGCAGATGGCGCCACAGTGTAAATATGAAAATCAGCTGTTCGTACAAATTGGTGCCACGTGTAATTAAAAAGTACAAAATGAATCGTCAAATTAAAATTATTTGCTACTTATTTGTAAAATTGGGCAAAAAATAGAGATTGCCTCCTCTCTATTTTTTGCCCAATTTTACAAATAAGTAGCAAATAATTTTAATTTGACGATTCATTTTTGTACTTTTTATTATTTTATGCAGCTGATGGGAAAAACTCAGAGTATGTGGGTAAACTTATGTAGGTTTATGTACGACTCTTAAAAAGAATTAATATCGCAATACATTTTGCGGAAAATTATCAGTTTAAAGCCAAGGCACAAAATCCGACAGAATCAAATTTTCACATGTCTTATAGGAAGTTGTTTGTGATGTCTCTTGCAATAATAAAAAATTACTATTTCTCCTATTATCGTCCTATCCTCAACAAAATCACTCAAATGGGAATTAGTTAAGTTTTAGTTTACATGTACAATGTTTTAGCAGGCCCGTGCGCAGGGGGGGGTTTTGGGGGTTCTAGCCCCGTGGGTGAATGTAATCAAAATAAACTTCCAACGGTTCAAAAACTTGACTTTATAAATGAAAGTAAACTACGCATGATTCCAATTATTGAAACAATTATTCTTTGTGGCCGGCAAGGGCTTGCTCTTCGGGGTTCCAGGGATACGGGGAGAATTTCTGAAGATGAACCGTTAATTAATGATGGAAATTTCCGAGCCCTCTTGAGATTTCGAGCAAAAAATGATGAGGAGTTGAAGAAACAACTGGTTGAATCGCCAAAGAATGCTATGTATGTAAGCAACCGAGTTCAGAATAAACTGATTAACATTTGTCACGATCTGATCATGAATCACATTGTCAATCGAGTCAACGAATCGATGGGTTTTTCTTTTCTTGGAGATGACACACCGGACATTGCAGGAAAAGAACAAAGTTCAATTTGCACTCGATACTTGGATAAGAGCGACGGGAAGTTTATCATTCGTGAAGATTTTGTGTTTCATCACTATCGCAAATTTCACTGGAAAAGGAATAGGAACTTCTTATCTCAATTTCTTGGATTCCTCCGGACTTAATTGCACATATTTTCTCGGACACAGATATGATGGCGCGAGAGCGGTTAGCGGAGAATTCCATGGAGCCCAAGCTGTTGTCAGAGAGCGTTGTCCACTCGCGCTCTACTCCCATTGTGCTGCTCACAGCTTTAATTTGGCAGTCAGCTCTGCATGCAATATAACAGAAATCAGAAATTGTTTGGGAACCCTCGAAAGCATTCATACTTTCTTCATCTATCCGAAACGCCAAAATGCTCTTCAAGATGCGATCAATGAAGATGAGATGCTACGTGAAAGTCGGTTGAAGAAATTGAAAAAATTTTGCAAAACCAGATGGGTAGAGCAACACGAGTCGTCCAACTGATCTGCACTTAAAACCAACCAGCAGTAATTCGCGCTCTTGATGTGATTTCGACCACCTGGAAGGATCCGACGACTTCATCTGGAGTTTTCCAACTTCTTTCAGCTATAAAAACTGCAAATTTCCAGGTAAAATTCAAGACTCACACTAGCACGTTACCAGCTCTCTATTATGAGATGTTTGTATATTCTTCATTCTTTTAATTTAATTTCCAGATCTCCATGCATATTTTGAGCTCAGTACATTCTTTGACTTTGTCTCTCAGTCGAGTACTTAAGTCTGAAAACCAGGATCTTGGCGAGGCTATCGAACTGGGTGATGCTGCGAAACAAGTTATCAAACTTTGCTTGCCTCTTCCCCAACAAAATGAAGAATTTAAATGAAGAATCCTGCGCTTAATTGTTTGAACCATACTCTTCAATTTTGCGGGATGATTCCCGTGACATCTGGGTAGACGAAGTCAAACTTTGGCGTCAACGCATCGCCGGAAGAACGTTAAAAATTCGCTTGAACCACTCGATGTGTGCAATGGAGATGCGTATCCAAATGTTCATCAAATGCTTCGCATTTTGGCAGTTCTGCCTGTAACGACAGCGACGAATGAACGCCCCTTTTCAACATTGCGTCGCCTCAAGACTTACCTCAGGTCAACAATGTCTGAAGATCGGCTGAACGGATTAGCCTCGCTCAATATACATCGCGATGTCGAGGTCGATCCGCAAAGAGTTTTGGAGAAGTTTTTTTTACACCTCGCAGAGTTAATTTATTATATAACTGAATATCAAGTCAAGACACAATAAAATGTCTTCATTTATAAGAAAAGTTTTTTATTATTTTTTATTGACTTCATAACCTAACATGATACACATATGTATATATGTATTTTGCTTTAAAGCATTTAAGTTACGCTTTCCACCGACAACGTTCCACAATTTCCAACTGGGTATGTCCTACACTCGTCCCTGTTTCTAAGAATTTATGTGCAAGTGTAGTTGAAATTGCAATGACTACACAAACTATGCCCGTTGGTGTCTTTACATTTTCGAAATTTATGCAATTGGCAGGCCCACTGACCATGCTCCTTCATGTCCTTGCTCAGTAAAATGCCTGCAGAGCGACTTTTAATCCTTTGTAAGGGGCGCAGGCAAACAGCGCACTTTACACGACTTTATAGTTGGTCCGGGACACAATACAAACACACTATATCACTAAAGGATGTGTCTGTGTATGTGTGTGTGTGTAGGGATGTGTGTGTAAGGATGTGTGTATTCTTCACATGTTTTCCACTTGCCCAAAGACACGCCCAATTGTCGATATGTGCCCGGTGCACTCAATTAAACGAGCTTCTGCTTAACACCCCCTGCCAGCCCCCTCACTACACCTGATACACCTAGCATGTTATCTTTGTGGTGTGTCTGTGAGTGTGTGTAAGTGTATGTATTAGGAGTGCATGCATGTGTTTGTGTGGGAGTATCAGGGATGGAACGCTCAGCAAGGGATAAGGGCCTAATGAACAAATAATGATTTTTTAAAACTAGTAAAGAGGACAAATTCATGCTTAATTGATGCGAAAATAAAATACCAAAATTATTCCCATTTTTCTCTTAAAATAAGCACATAATTTTCAGGATATTAAATAGATTAAATGGTTTACTTGTTGGAAAGCTGAGCTTTATTCCCGAAGTATTTTGCTGCGAAGAATCCCAATCCGGGGTCAGAATTGGCCCTTCGCGTCAGGATCTCGATATATTTGAGATATTATGTACCGGAAAAACATTTATTTTTTTTTATTTTTGAAGTTATGTAATTCGAATTGGATTAGATGTTACAAAATTTATCCCAAGTAAACATTTTCAAGAGAAATTTCGAATCAAAAATTATTGTCTCCAAATGCGAATGCTGATGTTGTCGTTCGTAACTTCAAATATCTATAACTTGACGAAAAAAAATTGATCTCTTTTGATCTCTTAAATTAAAGGGTTAGAGTGGTGAAAAATCTTCGGATTTTACCCTGGAAATTACTTCGAAAATTACCCTTACCTTGTATACTAATGGGTTCTATACTAACCTTAAAAGATACCAAAACGTTTTTCTTTTCAATATCAGCTTTTTAAAGTATTTATAGAATCGCTTAATCCGAATCCAAACTTGGGAAAGCCCAAGCAATTTAATTTTTTGAGATCATCTTTAAAATACTTAGATTTGGGGGTACTCTCAGGTCATGTCAGAACCCTGACGAGCTGACGTTTTTTGGCTCTGAAATTCGGTATTAGCGATTTGAAGAAAATATAAAATTTGTCGATGTTTGTTTAAAAAAAGAAGTCTTTTTTGAGGTAAGAACATAACAAATACTAATTGTGCCAAATCTGAATCCCAACAGAGACCCAAAAATATTTGGAAAACATAGTCCGACGTCTTTATCCAAAAATAGTTATTTTTCTGTGTGGTTTTGTAATCTTTTAATGCGATTAAAAAAAAAACATTTACTAAAAAAAACGGATTTATGTTCAAAACTTCTGAAATAAGGACACAAAATTTAGAAAAAATATTATGTGTACTTTAATAAAAAGAAGAAACAGATTTTTGTTCAAAAATTCTAGAATTAGAACACAACTTAAAAAAATTGTATGCCCGAATTAAGATTTAAAAATTGTTATGGATTTTAGCTTAATGTGACTTCAATTTTTAAATTACAAAAATTCAAACATTATCAAGTTGAAAAACATTTTTTTAAGTTCAAAAATTCTAAAAATGGGAGACAACATTTTGAAGAAAAATATTTTGCCTCGAATTAAAATAAAACATTTGTTAAATAAAGATTTTCAGCTTAATAAAATTTAAACTCAAAACAAAACTAAATAGTATTAAAATAAGATCCAAAAGTAAATTTTTAAATTGTTTTAAGTAAAATTTTTTTGAAATTCCGACCCTCAGACCCTAGCTTAGTTTTAAGCTCAAGAACCCTTTTAAGGGCTTGTGAGTTTTTTTTTTCGTTTTTGCCTGGCGGCTTGATCATTTTGGTATGAATTATGTGAGAACTTATTCCTTTCTTTCTAAGAGATATTTATAAAATACCAATAAATACTCAAAAGGTATTTTAAAGTTGAATAACTTCTTTATATATTTTTTTCCTAGTAAACCTTAATAAAAATTCGAACATTTCGATATCAGCTATGTCAGATCTTTCACCCTTACTTTTGAAAGTTTTATATATTATAAAATATCAATTAATACTATAATAATACTTACAATTTATCTTATAGTGTAAAAACTTTCTTATGTATTTTTCTAGTAAATTACAAAAAAAAACAAAAAAAGAAAAGGTTTCTTTCGTTAAAAATTTACTAAATCCTTTCCAAATCAAACCCTCTCCTGCATCCCTGGTACGAGTGAGTATTGTTTGCTTTTTATAGAGAGCTGCCATTATGTAGTCTGTTGCTGCAGCTGCTTAGCAACCATATTTATGCCACTTGGTCACACTTGTCGCCAAGCAGACGCCCTCACGCCAACGCCTCTTGCACCTTCTATGTGCACCTCTGCCGCCGCTCCACGCCCACTCCACGCCCACTCTTGGCTATTTTGCCTTCCTGTCTAGCTGCCTGCGCAGGAATCTCTCTTTGGTAAAATGAAAATTCCTTTGTCTTTGTTATTGTAAATAGTTTTGGCATAAGTAAGAGCGCAATATTGGCATTTGTTGCTGCACATCCTTTCGTTGTATATATGTATAAACTCTATATATATATGTACAGTGTGTATGTAAAGTATGTAATACACTTTGTGCTGTATTTTATTTACACTTTGTAAGTGAATTTATTGTCACTGTCAACCACCTGCAACTACTCCCAGCCCCCAGCCTGGCCAGGACATGTTGGCTGATTCGAGTGAACTGCTGACTGTTGCTGCGGCGGCGGCGTCGTCGTCGTCGGCGCATAATTAAAGCCATTTGTTCAGGCCGGGAAAAGGTCAAGCGATTTATTGTATTTTACAATTGGTTTATGGTTAGTATCGAAATGGTGAAATGGGTTCCTTTAATTTATATGCTAGCACATCAATTTGCAATGATAGCAAAAGGGATACAACGACAAAGTGAACGGAGCACAATGTATATAATAAATAAGCAATTTTTAATGAAGCTTAAGCAGGACAGTCTGAATACGGATTAAGGGAAGGATTCCCATATTAAGAGATTAACATTTTTTGTAAAAAACTGCAGATCAAAAAAAAAAAAAACTTCAATCTAAATTTGTGCAACTTTGCAATACCTCAAGTTAATGGCTACAGTGAATACCCTAATTATAAACTTTAAGTAGTAGGCGCAACTTTCGGCAAATGATTACAGGAGGTGGATAGAATCTATGTTAAGAATTTAAATAATTTTAGTTTTTTTTACTTACATGAAAGAGAAAGGTTTGGTAATGTTGAAGCCCAAAGTATTTAATAAATAAGCTATTTTATTGAAGCTTGGGTAGGCCGGATAGTCGGAATAGGGATTATGGGAAGAACTTCCAGAATAATGGTCAAAAATTTCAAAACTTATTGTTGAATTTTTAAAGTCATCAAAACTAAAGTTCAAAAAAAAATAAAATTTTAACGAAGATTGGAGAAACTTTGCTATACCTCAACTTGGTAACACCCGTGAACACCCTTATTATAAACTTTGAGTAAAAGCTAGATTGTGCGTCTATCCGTTGATTGATGTGGAAAATTATGCCAGGAAGTCAAAGAAGCTCTTGTTCAAAATTTAAATAATTTTTGTCTTTTTTTTAATTTAGTATTTAATACTCTTTAATAAGAGTATTTATCCAAAAATTTATGGATTTTGAGATAAAAATGCTGTTTGCTTAGATTTCTACAGCATTTTCTGTTTGTGTTCCATTATCAATGTTCCATTGTAATTTCGGCATTACCAATAGTCCATGGTCATTCCATTCCATATTCCATTTTCATTGTTTTATTTTTATTTCGCCATTTTCATTGTTTTATTTAAATTATTTTATATTAATTGTTCCAGTTTCTTTATTCCATTTCCACTTCTTCATTTTCAACGTCAATTTTTATTATTACTTTTTCATTGTTTCATTTTTATTGTTTCTTTTTCATTGGTTTATTTCATTTTTTTTTATAAATTGTTTCACTTTCATTTGTCTATTGCCATTATTCTATTTCGCATTGTTCTATTTCATCATTCCATTCCATATTACTTTTTCATTGTTTTATTTTTATTTTGCCATTTTCATTGTTCTATTTAAATTATTTTACATTAATTGTTCCAGTTTCTTTGTTCCATTTCCATTTCTTCATTTTCAATGTCAATTTTTATTATTCCTTTTTCATTATTTCATTTTTATTGTGTCTTTTTCATTGGTTTATTAAATTGTTTTTATAAATTGTTACATTTTCATTGTTCCATTGCCACATTAATTTTCATTTTCATCGTCTACTTGCCACAGTTACATTTTCATAGTTGTTATTTCATTGTTTCATTTGAAATTGTTTCACTTTCATTGGCCTTTTGCCATTGTTCTATTTCACATTGATTCTTTTTTACGTTTTATTGCTACTGTCCATTTCAAATTGATTCTTTTTTCATTCCATTGCCACCGTTTATTTTAAATAGATTAATTTTCTTTGTTTCTTTTTATTGTTCCATTTACTTTGTTTTATTAGCATTGCTTCATTTTCTTTGTTTTTTTCTAGTTCTATTGCCACTGTAATATTTGCATTGATTCATTTTCTATGTTTCTTTTATTAGTTCCATTGCCACTGTTCATTTTAATTGAATCATTTTCGTTGTTTCTTTTTCTTGTTCCATTGCCACTGTTCATTTCACATTGAATCATTTTCTTTGTTCCTTTTTATTGTTCCATTGCCACTGTTCATTTTAAATTGATTCATTTTTTGTTGCTTCTTTTTCTTGTTACATTGTCACTGACCATTTCAAATTGATTCTTATTTTTATTCCATTGTCACTGTTTCTTTTAAATAGATTCATTTTCGTTGTTTCTTTTTATTGTTCCATTTACTCTATCTTATTTGCATTGCTTAATTTTCTTTGTTTTTTTTCTTGTTCCATTGCCACTGTATTATTTGCATTGATTGAATTTCTTTGTTTCTTTTTCTTGTACTATTGCCACTGTTTCATTTGCATTGCTTCTTTCTTTGTTTCTTTTTCTTGTTCCATTGCCACTGTTCATTTTAACTTGAATCAATTTCGTTGCTTCTTTTTCTTGTTCCATTGCCACTGTTCATTTTAACTTGAATCATTTTCGTTGCACCCTTTTCTTGTTCCATTGTCACTGTTCATTTTAAATTGAGTCTTTTTTGTTGTTTCTTTTTCTTGTTACATTGCTACTGTTTCATTTTCATGGCTTCACTTTCGTTGTTTCTTCTTCATAGATTATTACCACTGTTTCATTGTCATGGTCCAATTTCCATTTTGAGAATTTTCCAATTTCCCTCGGTACTAGCAACCACAATTTTATAAAAAAGTGTTGCCTACTTTGCGGCTCAGCCACAAGAGATATTTATGCTGCCAATAATTACAACGATTAATGTAAATACTTTAATTATTATTACAATTAAAAAAGAATTATCTGTTACTTGCGCAGCTTATTTAAAATTAATAACATTTTGCAAATAAGACCAACTATTAAAATACAATCAAAAATACTAGCGAAAGTTAAACCACAATTTTTATTTTTTTCGGATAAAACGACTTTTAAATAGGCATTACACCGAGTAAAAAAAGTTATTAAACTTTAATGGAAACATTATTCAGAAAATTATGAACCATGACTGCGGCGCGTCGAAAAAAAGTTAAATTAAAATTTATGCCTGGCATTGAAAACAAAAACGAAAAAAATGAAAGGAAATCGAAACAATGCAAAATGGCGAAAAGGCCGAACAGGACTACAACAATAAAGCGGTCCTCACATTAATTTGATTTACCCGCTGTTGCTTTTTTGACATTTTTATTGTTATTGTTGTATTTGGGCGCTATCAGAGGAGATGGTTCTACGCCGCCAGCTTTGGCATTGTTTTAAAATTCCCCAAAAGTGTTTTTGTTTTTGTATGGAGTATACACTGCAATTTGGGTGGGTAGGGCATATGCGAATTGTGCAAAAGGCTTTTGGGTGTAAGAGAGCATAGACTTTAAAGTAAAATGATTGGGAAGATCAAAGTTGTCAAATATAGATTATTTTTCGAAGTGCTTATACTGGGAGCTTGGAATTTTGGATCTTGATATTTATCCGTAAAGAGTTTCTTATAGAGTAAATCAAATGAATTGGAAATTTGTATTACTTTGGTCTGGCTTTTCTCGCCGAAGAGTTGGAGGCTTATCTACAAGATTCTCAAGTTCAAAAATTGAGAAATAGCCCAAATCTTAAAAAATTCTGCTAAAAAAATGGATAGTCGTAAAACTCTCCTTGTATAAGCTACTTTTATACAGAATCGTCGAGGTAAATCCGGAATATATTCGTGCGGGTCTCCTTTATTACAGCTTAGCACAAATCTGCAAAGATAGCGTTGTATTTCATGTTTAGGTGTTCCTTTTCAGTTACAGAGTAGACTTGATTGATAACGCGCAACGTTGAGCCGAGAACAGGACCGCAGGGCAGCGATACTGGAGTCACTACGCGCCGGGAAAACACCGAAGGAGATAATTCAATGGTTTGGATATAAAAAAATACAAGTTTATGAAATTAGCAAGATGTTTCGAGATGTTGAAAAGAAAGACGAGGTTTCTTCAGAGCGAGCAAGCCACAATAAACGATCCGACCGAAAAAGAACTTCAGAATTTGTCGATGAATTGAAAAAGAAGATTGACGCCGATCCGGGATGCAGTATGAACAAGTTAGCTAGTACTGAGATCAGTTGTGAAGCCTTGGATAGACCGAGTGACCGCTGGAAGCGAATACGTGTTTCAGCAGGACTGTGCACCAGCTCACAAGTCCAGAAAGACTCAGGCTTGGCTGTACGAGAATATGCATCACCACTGGTCCCCAGATTTGTGGCCACCGTCCAGCCCAGACTGCAATCCTTTCGACTACTACGTGTGGGGCGTAGTTGAAGGAAAGGTGAACAAGACATCTCACAACACAAAGGACGCCCTGAAGGCCAAAATCATGGATGTGATGACCAACATGAACAAAATAGAGGTGAAACGGGCCTGTTCTCGATTTCGGTCCAGGCTTGAGCGGGTAGTTGTGGCTGAAGGCGGCTATATTGAATAATTAGGATGTTCCATATATGTACTTACTATGTAAAAAGTATTACTTGAATAAATAGCATTTAAACATTATTATTGATAATATTTATTTTTCATTGAATTTTCCGGATTTATTTATTTAAATAGGGTTTCTATTTAACAGTCCCTCAAAAAACATTTGTATTACTTACTAAAAAAGAGTTAAAAATTAATGCAGGGTATATAAAAGTCAGTAGGGATATTCATAAACTCTTTTGCAAAGCTTCTATCAGATATGTTCAAAAAGATCACAAAAATAAAAACTTAGAAAGTTTTACAAAAATTTAATTTCTGTTTACAGGGTCTAGAATAGTCACTATGGATTTTCATCAGCTCTTCTTGAAAATTACTTTTTGAAGAAGATTACAAACTATAAACTCTTTATGATTCTTAGGTTACCATTTCCTATTACCTCAAAAAAAATTATTTAAGCTGCTAAAAAGTTTTAAAATTAATACAGAGTATACACTAGTCGCTATGTACCGCCACCCATTCCTTTTTTTCCCATTTTACTTCAGCGTATTTTAATCATTGTTTTTGTAATTTATTTGTTCGGCGCCGGACGACGCCATTGTTAAATGCCATTTTCATGCTTAAATGGCGTCAAATATGGCGGCCAATGAGGCAGTCCCAAAGCGTTCATTTCTACCCCGTTCAATGGACCGTGTTAAAATAAAGTTTTTGACACGTGCCCATGCCGGGGCATAAACATTCCTCTAGAGGGGGCGCAGGTGTATAATGTATCATGTTTTGTTTTTGTTTTTTGTTTTTTTAAGTTGCATAGTTTGTTTTTTTTGGCATTGGCATGTGCCATAAATAAAATATTCACATAGCAGTGAAAATAATTTTCAAAGTGCATTAAAATGCGCACAAAAAAAAAGTTAGTAACGATAAAACATTAAAAATTCCAAATATTATTTTACATGTTATTTTTTTTTATTGCTATTATTTTGCAACCACAAGTTTGTAAATATTTTTGCAATATTGTTAATAAAATATTCATACAAAAAGGTATTTGGAGATATTGAAATTTTTGCATTACTAATACGCAGTGTGGTCGAGAAATAGCTGAGGTGGTAAGGTTTGTTGGGATGTTGGGAGTGAGTTAAGGTTTTAGTTTTTTGGTTTTTTTAACGGATTTAGTTTGGCCATGAAAAAGTTTAATGTTAGATAGAATAAACATTTGTGGTAAATATATATATTTAGTAAATTTAACAAAACCGAATTTTTCATGTGATTGGAAACCGAATCTTTTGTTGCGCGAGGAATTCAGAAATCCAAAAAGAAGCCTTTTTATACTTAAATAGATTTTAAATATTCTTTGATGTTTTTTTTTAGATTAAATTTATGTCAACTTCAAAATAGATTTTTACAGACAGTAAAACTATTTTTTTTTCCGACTGAACTCAAAACTAATTTTGTTATCAATTTCACTATAACCTAATTTTTTATGTGATTAGAAACCGAATATTTTGTTGCTCGACGAATTCCGAGATTAAAAAAGAAGCCATTTTATACTTAAATAATTTTTTAAATATTCTTTGATGTTTTCTTTAGATTAAATTTATGCCAACTTCAAGTCACAATTTTACGGGCACACAAATTATTTTTTTTTCTGACTGAACTCAAAACGAATTTTGTTACCAATTTCACCAAACCGAATTTTTCACGTGATTTGAAATCGTTTCATTAATTTGTTGCACGAGTAATTAAGAGATTAAAAACGAAGCCATTTTGTACTGAAATCATTTTTTAGTTTAAATTTACTCACGATTTTTACTGACAAATAATTTTTTTTTATTTTTGACTCTAACCAAAAACAATTTTTTTTTGTTTTGTGCACTTGAAGATAGCTACTCCATTTTTGTTATCCCTTGTACCTTTTATTTACCTAATTTTTTTGCGCAACAATTCAAATCCTATTTCTAGAAAATGTTGCAATTGGGCGTGTCTCCATGTTTAAAAAAAAAAAGTTCTCCAAATAAACAAAAAGTTGCATGAAACGTCAGAGAGGAACTCAACTAAAACGCATAAATCTTCGTAAAGTGTCAGTGTCCATATTTTGTTGTTGTTTTGGTTGTTGTTGTTCGAGTTGTTTTTGTTGTTGTTGCTGTTTGCTGTCATTGTCAGCAGCAGTTTTTGTTGTTTATTTGATGTTGCTCTTATTACTCTATGTTAAAGTTGTTGTTTTTGTTGTTCATGGTCCATGCAATGGGTAATTTGTACGCATTTCTTTTGTTTTTACAACCATTTTAATACCCTATCAATAAGGGTCAAGGGCATATGGATTAGTGCAAGTTGTTAGCATCAAAATATGATACTGTTGCAGAAATTGATGTCAATTTGAAATGAAATGCTTTTCGGTTAAAAAGCATCGATTTATCTTTACAATTACTGTCCTTATACACATTCAGAGATTATGATAATTTGATGATCTGAAAACGCTGTTATATTTAAGCGTTATATAACAAATCAAGCTTGCAATAAATATTGGGAAAAAATAATATAAATATAAAAATACTAAAAAAGCCATATGGTCAAAAAACTTGAGACATATATTTAACAATTAAGTTTTCTATAAAATTGTTCAGATCGAATGAAAATTTTAAAAGATATTATATGGACCAAATTTGAATTCCTCTAAAAGCCTAAATTTGACTTTTGAGCTTTATCTAATCCATACGGAAGGTTATATTGCACAAATTCTTCGTTTCACTTTAAGGGGGTCTTACTATGTAATACCTCATTTCCGAGCGCTATTTTAAAAAAATGATTACTAGAAAACTACAAATGATTTCGGGAAGCAGTTTTTTGTATTGTTATCATTCTTTATAGAACTTTAAATTATTTTTTTGGTTTTACATAAAAATTACGTATGTGACTGGTACACGTCCTTAACTGCGTCCTTGTCAAAAGTGTCCAGGGCGCACGGGGTGAACGATTATGACCGATCAGATTATCAGAAACCAAAAAAATTTTAAAATTAATTTTTCTTATCCTCTTGGCTATGGATAGACACGAACTTTTTTAAAATTTCTAAAAATTCTTATAATAATAGAATTTTGAAAAAAAATAATTTTTTTTTGCAAAAATTTTCTGCTTTTCAAGGCTGTTAAAAATTTTTGGACAAGAATTTCAAAAAAAGCTCGTGTCTATCTGTTGCGACATGTTTTCTGATGATAAAAATGTTTAGTATGACAAGATATGTCAGCCAGATTTTTGGAAAACGTTCACCCCACCTCTAAAAAGACGACTTTCGGAAAAACACGTTTAAAGATTGACAAAGTAAGAAAATATATACAGCAGAAACACGAAAAACGACCGCGCGTCACAGTGAAAAATGCTCTGTCACTGCCAAACGAGCCCATCCACAATTAAATCCTTTTACCAGCGTATTTCTAACACTATTTAGATAAAAAAAATCGATTTTTCGAAACTGTTACATAGTAAGACCCCCTTAAGAAATATATTTTTTACTTTTAGAATCACGAAAATTTGTTTTTTTGCCAGAATATCCCTGTTTGGGACTTTTACTGATAAATAATTTCCCTTGAACATGCCAGCAAGAGTTATTTTTTATGCTTAATTCAATATCAATCAAAATTCATTTCAATGCTTCTAATTTTAGATACATTTATATAATAAAATTAAGCTTTAACATAATGGGTCACATTAAAAATTCACAGAAAGGCGGAATGGGCGTGTGCAGAGCAAGTATATCAAAAATTTAAATTCGGCACACTTAGAAATATTGTTAGCCCACCCTGGTGCGTTCTTTGAAATATACAAATACCTCAATACACTAAGAATTTCCCTTAAAATGCCGTAAAGCGATATATTTTTATATATATTATATATTTTTTTAGATAATGAAAGATATTGGACGTTTATAGAGTATCATAAAAGCTTAATTGGAGCCAGCAAGTAACGAAACTAATAATTTCGATGAAAATTCATATGCAACAAATTTTTTTAATAATGGTATATATTGGACGTTTATAGAAGATCATAAGATCTTCCTCATAAATTCTTACTTGAAACTAAGCCATTGGAGCACTGCCAATTCTCTTAGTATTTTTAAAAACCTGCAGAATTTTTTTGAATAACTTCTCGGAGATTGCAGAAAGAAAATTGAACTTCCTTTCCCGATTCCATTTCTTCCAAAAACTGAATTTGAGATGCCTTTAAATACGCTTAAAACAAACAAAGCATTTTCAATTACCATGGCAGATTGTCAATCAGAAGCTTAGAAGAAATACTTGAAAAAAACTAGGAGCGAAAGAAATTCCTTTCCTGATTCCATTTCTCCTTAAAACTGTATTTGAGATACCTCAAAATACGCATAAAAAATATTTCTACTGCATTTTCCATTATAGTGTGATATTTATGGTATAATTCTATTGAATGTCTTCTCGTCAGATTGCCAATTAAGAAGTGTATAAGAAAAAAACTTAAAAAAAACTGCATACATATACTCAACATCAAAAGAGTATTAAATTTCTTTTCCCGATTCCATTTCTCCTTAAAACTGAATTTAGGAACCTCAAAATACGCATTCAAAAATATTTCTGTAGCATTTTCAATTTCAGCAAGGTATTTTATAACTTAACTTTATATAATAAAATGGAACTTACCAAAATTGTGAAAAATGTCCCGACTTGTTTTTTTGTAGAGTATACCACAGTCGTGCACTTCGCCGATTGATTCATATTTTTTTCCGCTTATGTAGCTTTGGTTTTATTTTTTTTCTGCTCCTTTATTGCGTTTGTTTCCAAAAATTTGAATGTCAGCTGTATTTGTAGCTGTTGTTGCTGTTTATTATCGTTATTTCATTTGTTTATTTGTCAAGTGTCGGTAGCGATTTTTTATGTGTCCTAGTGTGAGTGCGCGTGCGAGTGTGTGTGTGAATAACGAGTTGCAAAGCGGAAATTAGTTGCAGGCCAGCAGCAACATTCATCATTAAACCAGAAAAAAGCAACAACAACAACACATTAAAAGAAGCAGCAAGAGAAAGTGTCGAAAAGGACAGCCAAAAACACAACAAAAACAATTAAACAATGGCTGCAGGGCGGAGCAGCAATTAAGCGCCACACGCACACTAACAGAGATATACACACAAACACAAATACACACTCAGACACACGCACATTGAGAGAGTAAGACAAGAAGAGCACAACAAGACAAATGCAAATGAGTTGTGGTGAGAGGCTTGAGTGGTCTCATTTAGCACATACGAGAAGCAGAGACAGATAGTGAGTGAGGTGGGGAGTTCTGTAGCAGGCAGCTTTTGCTAGAGACAGCGATTAGCAGGATTTATGTAGCCCAAAAAGTTTATTTTTTCGGTAGGAAAAACTTTTGAAGTTGCTGAAAATACGTTTGCCCATTATGTGGCCAGGAACGAACACTCGAACAATCAGAGAAACTCCGGCTCCGGTTTCGAATACAAAAAGCTTGTGGAAAAGTGAGGGGAAAGAAACCAAAGGGGAGTTGGACACTGAGAACAACTTTTGCCGTGTTGCTTGCTAAATGATAAATAAACAAGTGTATGCACTTATATTTATACTCTGTAGCAATGGGGTTAAAATGTGCAGCAGCGAATTGTCTATTGATATGGCAATGGCCAAATATACTCCCTACAGTTCATATGAACAATTATATCAAAAGAGCGAGGCACAATAATGCCTGTTCTGGTTTTCGAAATTTAAGAACGAAACCAGGGATGGCAAAAGAGTTATGGGGCTAAAAAAAATATTAGTAAGCAAAGTGATTTGGATAAATTTAGAAACCATAATGTGCGAGAAAAGAGGGAAGACACAGGTTATCAGTCTGACTTCTAAAAAAGCTAAAGTCTTAGCAACCAGATCACCTACAAGATATACCGTCAACTCAAACTGGCTTCCCACCTGCTTGGATTTTGCGGTCTACCAAGCTGTCCTGGATTAGCTCCTGACTATTACACACACTTGGGATCTTTCCAGTGATCACCTTGGGCTGATCATCACCCTTCATACAACACCTTCGCTCCGCCAAGGTATGCAATGACTCATCAGCCAGAAGACCGACCTAGAAGTCTTCCGATGTGTATTGTAAAACTCGGTCCACTTATAGATGGTTGAGATGTAGAACACGCGGTTGACCCTTCTGCGGCAGCAGCAGCCACCCCAAAACCACAAGTTGTCAGACAGGATGAAGTAGGTAACCACCTAACTCCTGAGCTAGTTCGACTTCTCTCCAAAAAGCGATGACTCCATAGAAAATTCGAGACCAACCCTCACCCCGAAGACAAGGCTGTCTGGAAAAAGACTGAAAGGGAATTTAAAGTGGCACTTCAGACACTCAGATAGTACTCGGTCGACAGAGGAATAGAGGCTCTGGACTATAAACTTGATGCTGGATATAGCCTATGGAAAGCGACCAAAAACATAAAAAGACAACCCTATCGAATTGTTTCATTTTGGCGTCATGATGGTACTTACTGCTCAACTACCGAGGAACAAGCGGATACATTTGCTAAGCACCTCGAAGATCGATTTACACCTTTTAAACTGGCCACGGATGAAGAAGTAAGATAAACTTTCAGCATCATTGACATACCACTCCAAATGACGTTACCTGTTCCACCGATTAGATGAGATTGAAGAAAATACAACCTTCCTAAGTCGAAGGCCCCAGGTCATGAAAGAATATGTCATGTTGCGAGCCTTGCCAAGGAAAGCTTTTCTTTTCATTACGTTGATTTTCAATGCTATAAAAAGAACACAGCCCAATGGAAAATAGCTCTCATTACTATGATCAGGAAACCTGGAAAAGATGAATCGGGTCCATAATCATACCATCTAATAAGCCTTTTCCCCACTCTTGCCAAAGTTTGGGAGACGTTGATGGGTAAGAGGATCAATGAACACAACAATTATTTACCCGACCATCAATTTGGATTTAGGGAAGTAGGGAAAGACACGGCACCGTCAAGCAGGTAAATAGAGTGGCTAATCATATTCTCAAAGCGTGCGACGACAAGGAATACTGTTTTAGGGTATTTTTGACGTCAAACAGGCGTTTGACAGAGTGTTTCTGATCGGTCTTCTAGCTAAAATCAACACTGCTTTATATTTATTATTTATTTCACTTTCACTTTATCAACTCTGCACTCAGCAGTTTCCTCAACATATCTGATCGTCTGATCAAAACTGACTCCGAAAATGACTGACCCATAATGCTCTAGGTCCAAACCAATCGTTACAAATCTCTAACGGCACTCTGCTTATTTTCCTATCTTTCCTAATTCAGAAGATAGAGTTCGTTGTGTCCCTATCGCCTGCTCTACACTCACTTGTACTTATCCTATGCTCCCGTTTATCTACGAACTATTACTCCCTAATGAGAGTAAATAGCGATTTCTCCTCTACGCTCAACAAGCAGTGCAAGCAGTCAACATATTGCCGCATTGGAAATCTAGGACAAATGTTGTAAAGACGGAAATTTGGCTCTTCATAACAGATTTGAATTTCGGTGACTAGAATTTCGATGCTAGAGAGCTGAAAATTTAATTTTTTCGGAAGATTCGTATTAGTTGAAATTTTTTTAAATTGGTTTGGCTTTCTTCTTTCGCTTCGCAGAAAGGTCAAACTTGGCAATAAAACAATTGTTTCAAAATATTCTTTTTCAAATTGCATGCAAATCTTTTAAAAACTGTTTAAATTCGGCTGGCTAAAGGGTATACAAAGGTCAGCCTACTCCGAACAATCCTTAGCTTTACAGAAAACTCAAATTTGCTAATAAAAATATTTCAAATGGATCTTTTCAAATCTTATAAAAACTGTGTAAGTTCGTAAGTCTAAAAGGGTATTTAAAAGTCTGTATATCCCGCCCTTAAGAATTCCATTCTTGCTGTTGTTGATTCTGCGTGCAAAATAATTATTTTTATCGTTGGACGAGTGAAAATTTTTAACGCAAATTGCTGCAGATACATTACAACTACTTTTGAGAGTATTATATGAATCTGTATCTGTATCTGTGTATCTGTATTTGTACTGGGGAGTTGTCCGTCAGTATTTGCAGAGAGTCCGAGCCAGAGATGAGCAGAAAAAGTTCCGAGTTTGAGCCAGAACCAGAGCAACAACCACAAGAGCCACACTAATGTGTTAATGAATGTGGGCCAGTTCTCGAAATCCATTTGACTTTTGCCCGAGAACTGACAACTTTTGGCTTGGACTTTAAGCCAAAGCTGTAAAACTTTTAACAACTGACAATTTACAACACTAATTAAGCGAATTTATCAAACTTAAATAAAATGCTATGTAAATAGCGTCCCACTCGAGAGAGCACGAAAATTATTATAAATATTTAAAGAAAAATTTGTGAAAAAATTATTAATGGACAGAAGAGGTCTAAAGTTAAGTTGCTAAGAAAGAAGCAATTTAAATTGTTGATGAGGATTAATGTACAGCTGAATAATGAAGGAGGAAGCTTTAAAAACTTGCGAATTATAATAATTAATATTAATATTAAGCCGCTAAGCGGCAAGTTTTAATGAGCTGATAATTAGATCTTGGCTTTAAGACAATAAATCTAAAGAAATAAATGAATAAAATTAATAAAAATGTTGGTAATTTATTTATTGTTAAGAAAAAAATTAGGACAAGAAGATGATGTACCAAAAAATAATACATAAATAAAAATGGCGTACGTAAAGTCGGGCGCGGACGACTTTAGGATACCCTGTACCACTAGCTTGTAATAAAGTCCGCTTTCTTCACAAAAAACCAAAAATAGAAGAATTTGTAAGCAAAAATTTTTTTGTTTGACCGATCGTTCCTATGTGAGCTATATGATATAGTCAAACCGATTTCAATAAAATTTGACACAGTGCTTAAATACCTTAAAAAGATCTGAATGCCAAATTTATTTCCAATATCTTTACAAACAAACGAAACACATCGAATTTTGTATAAAATTTTTTTTTGGACCGATTGGTCCTATGGGAGCTATATGATCTAGTCAAACGATTTGGATTAAATTTAGTACAGTGCTTAGGAACTCTAAAATCAAATTTGGTCCCAATATCTTAACAAACAAACGAAACACAACAAATTTTGTTAAAAAATCGATTTTTTGGAAAATCGGACCTATGGGAGCTATATGATGTAGTCAACCGATTTTGTTCAAATTTGGCACATTGCTTAAGTGGTCTAAAAATTTTTCCAAAAGCCAAATCTGGTTACGATATCTTTATTAAAAAACGAAATATAGCGATCTTTTCTTTAAAAAAGTTATTTTGGCCGATCAGTCCTATGGGAGCTATATGATATAGTCAACCGATTTCGATCAAATTTGGTGTAGTGATTGGGAACTATAAAAAACTTTTAAATACCAAATTTGGTTACGATATCTTCATAAACAAATGAATTATTCGTCTAAAACTCTTTTTTTTTTGGCGAGGTCGTCTCAAACACCCCCATGGAGCTATATGATTTATCCCCGATATCAAAAAAATATCGGGGATAATATATATATAATATGGGATCTAATGTGAAAGTTTGGTAACTCTAGCTCTTACCATCTCTAAGATCTAGGCGTTCACACGGACGGACGGACAGACGGACATGGGATATCGACTTCTCTATTCAGCCTGATCATATTTTAGGTAACTTTGGGGTGTCTCCGACGTCTCCTTCTATATGTTACATACATTTTCGGCTTGCACAAACTTAATATACCCTTGGTACCATACGGTACAGGGTATACAAATTTTTTTTTGGGAAAAGTATTGCATAAGAATAGGGAAGTAGAATGGATGGCAGAAAGAAAGATTTAGTATCAAAAAATAATAAATAAATTATTTATGGAATGAAGTCTTACAACTGTTAGTCCTAGATTTCCAATGCAGCATATGTGTACTGCTTGCACTGCTTGTTGAGCGTAGATGAGAAAGCGCGCATTTTACTCTCATTATTATTTAAAATAATTTAATCTAATTTTTGGACAAAGTGTTGCTTAAAAATATGGAACTGGAAAGAAATGGGAAGGCAGAAATAAAAATTTAGTGCCAAAAAGTAATAAATAACTAATTAAATCTCATTTTTTCAGGCAAAGTGTTGCATAAAAATATGGAAAAGAAAAAATATTAAATTCAAATTTTTATTTTAAGTCCTTAAAGCTTTGCTTTTATGTGACCGACAATTCCATTCCACTGCACATTATAATATTTACAACATTTAGCAAAAAAATGAATTTTCATAATGATAAAATATGTTTCAAAAATTAATTTTAATTGTGATGCACTTACTAATGCAATTAGATAATGCATTTATGAACACATAACGATACGTTGCACACGTTTCAAAATAAATAAATTTTAAATAAATAAATTTCTATTAAGGACTTTAATTTTTTTTTTGTGGCTTAAACAACAGAAACAGGTAATAAACTAAAACGCAAACAAATTAATCAAACTGAAAACTAAACAAATATGAGTTGGCTAAATTTCGTTGTAGTCCCAAATTTTGGATATATTACGTAAAACTTTTTTCCTCTTCTCGTTATCGGCTAATAAGCACTTAATTAAATTTACGCAGCACAAATGATGGCCAAAAGCAGGAACCTCATCCAGGATGGGAGTTGGGCATGGCAACCAGCAGCTCTGTTCCGGTTTTCATTATTTGGTTGAAATAATGTAATTAAAAAGTATTAAATTTATTATACACCACGATGAGGATGATGATGATGATGTTGTAGTGGATGATGGTGATGACGATGACGATGATGCTGTTGCACAAACAATTTGTGGTTTTGGAGCATGACTTAGTAGCTCCTCTCTATGGCCTGACTATGGCTGACTAACTAACAAACTGATTATGCCAATATTGTACAAAAATGTTGACTAATTATTTGGTCACTCTGGTTACCAAATTTAGCGCAAGCCAACAAACTAAAAATGGTTTATTAAAATTTCACAAATTTACTTAACTTTAATGCATCAAGAGGATATATTAGGTTTGGTATTAAATTTGCTTTTTTTTACTGCGGCCGCTAGATGGCGCAAACGAGCGCTTGCCGCTAGATGGCAAAACTTTTAAACGAATTTATACTAAATAATGTTAATATTTTATGTAAAAAATTCAAATAAGGCAGGATTGACATTTGGTAAGCCAAACTGGGCTTGGGTTTCAGCTCTCTAATTATATTTAAAAAGTAATTAATTGGACTCACACTAGGATGCCTGTGAATTTTATTAGGTGACTCAAAAATTCGCCCTAATTGGCAGCGCATGGAACTGGTTCACTTTTTATATGCCAGCTATACAAAATAGTGGACCTCATTTTGATCAAAATTTCACCTCAATCCTGGGTGACCAACCTTAGTATATGCGAAGACCCACGATCCCCTTCCTAGTTGCCACGTAGTAATTCGTAAGTCCCAGCAAGTGTAACAAAAAAAGATTAAAAATTATTGATCATTTTGAAACCAATAAGTAAAAAATAGGTCCATTTTTTGTGGACCCTGCACTATAAATGACTACGTGACATAAGCGTAGACCCCCTCCCTCCCGGTCGAGTGATCAAGAGTGGTATTTTCAAGACTCCCTCTCTCCTGAACGGGTCACGAAAGTTAGATATGTTTCCTTACATAAATACTTAGTCTAAAGCAAAATAAAAGGGATATAAATTTGGTCACTATGTTTTAAACTAAATATTTCTTAAAAGATATTAAGGTTGTATAATTCGATTTTCTTTGGACTACTGTAGCGTCATGTGCTGGTATAAATACCTAGATAAAACTGGTTTAAAATACTATTTGTCACCTTGCAAGATAAGGACCTTATCCAAATCAATGAACTTGAACTCTCATCAGAAATCAAATCCTTATCGAAAATGCCAAGAATACTTTTATCGAGCTTACTCGTAGTTCAAGAAGATGTCGTAAGTGAATGTATAGGACTAGTACTAGCGTTGGACAAGAGAAGTAGTTTTCGAAGACTCCGAATTGGATGAAATTGCTTGATGAAGACTCATGCCAAGCGCAAAAACAAATGTTAATATTATTGAGAGTTACCCAACATGTGATTTAAAAATCGAAAGTCATAGGAATGATTCAGAAAAAAGGAAATTGGTTTCCGAACGAGTTGCAGGCAGAGAGATGATGAGCGGCGTTACTTCACCTTGTGATCTATAAGCTGCTTCAAACTAGTGCAGGTTCGATACCGGAAAACCCTAATCAAAGTATTCAGTATTCAAAAGAAAACTCGATACTGATTCGATCCTCCCGAAAGAAATCGAAATCGGTATCGTCTTTGACGTTGTTCTCAAGAAGTTAATAAAGGAGAAGATTGCTCAGCAAAGAATCAAATTTCTAATGTTCATATCATCATCTCAATTTAGAGATAGGTCGTAGAATGAAGTTAATAAAATGCAAATCTAAGAACGAAACTATTTCTATCTTTAAGATTTTTTTCAAACCGAGTGGCGGCAGCTCTATTGAGAATGAAATCGTCATGGCGACGATGCCACCATAAAGGGACTTGATATGGAAAATCAATTGCAAGCGCACAGGTGGATCGATATGCATCCACATTCGATGGGTTGGTTTACGATGTTTAACGGGAATCGATTTGGGAAGTGATCGCTAGCTACCAAGATAGTGTTACAAAAGTAGCACTTATGCAAAATAGATAGCATGCACTAAATGGTAAGAAGTAGTTTTAAAGATTGATTATCGATGAAGGTTCTCTCCCGATTGGTATCAAGGCTTGGTGATTAATCGAGAATCGAAAATATCGGTATCGGCATTGCGACATTCCCGATGCCTACTCGAAACACACAATCGGATAAGAGTTGTAATATGTATTTGGCGACATTTTTACGATAATCCCAACAGCGAAAAACATGGGAAATGCCCGAACATGCTTCCTCAGTCCTCCTATTGGGGACGCTATGGATTAAGCTTTGCATTTGGTGAAATCAGTTTGGTGTAGTATACTTCGAGCTTCTAAAACCTGCGTGAAACCATCGCTGGAGATCGGGTATCAAAACGACTATAGTACAGCATGACAGTTCAGCAGGACCGGTCGAGACATACCTGCACACGCGTGAATGGGATGTCCTACCTCGACTCACATTCGGATTACCATGAGTTTCGATCTATGGAACACGAGTCCAGCTTATCAGAAGCTTGACGCTTACAAAGAATTCAAAAATGTCCAATTGTGAATCACCTCAAAATTCGTCTTTTTCAGTGGTATCGTACAAGAGATTGCTAATTAGGCCTAGCAACGGATTTTGTTCAAAACAAAATCTCAGCACTGAAAGCCCTACAACTGACGGATAATCCTACGTTACATGATCTACCTCACACGCCGCATCATCCAGATATTGCTGCTTCGGACTACCAGCGGTTTTCGACACTATGGGGCACAGTCTAGCTCACCGGGAACTCGACGATTACAAAGAAGTCCAAACATCGAATCAATTCGTGGATCGTCTGCAAAAGATTCATCGCTTTTTCGAAGTGGAATCCTGCCTGGGATAGGAAAAAGTTACTAACGTAGGGATTAGTTACACAAAAAACCTCAGGCATTGCAATAAGAACGGCAGAAAGTTCTACACCTTCGATTTGTACTTTTTTTTATCGATTGTTTAAAATAAAATCATATTTTAGTCGGTATGTGTCAAATCGAACTCCAAAGCTATTTTCATTTTTAGTGCTTGTAAGGTTATTGAAAATTCGTTGAACTAACCTACGCGTAGGTTTTCAGTTGTTTATTGAAAAATGGATTATAATTTATGTAATTAAAGAGTATGCACTTCATAGTGGTTTAAAGTTACCTAATCAACTGACCCAATTGAACCACTGGTTCGTTCCAACCCATTTAAAATCCCAAATGTGTAGTTCCGTTTTGAAACCATAATAAATTTCAGCAGGCACATTTTCGGCTTCCATTTTATTTTTTTTATAATTTTTGCCAGCCCTTGCACATTTGCAGTCATCTTGACTTTGGACACTGGACTGGAGGGTGCGACCCACAGCAAAGGGTCTGTGTGGAGGAGCGATGATGCTGCTGGAGCTCGCTTTGTTACGCTTGATTTACGTTAACAAGACATAAACGAATGGATGCAATGGAGAAGAAGCCTGCCAAGTCAAAGACGGATGTGGGGCGGACAAGCGGAGACATTTTAAATGTGGCGCAGAAGAGCGATTACAGGTTAAAGGCTGCAGCAGGAGCTGGAGCCGGAGCTGCTACAGTAGAACATGCCACAAAAACCACAAACAACAAGCCGAGCGACAGGCTAGACAATCAGTTGACTTGGTTGGAAAATGCAGCGCAAGGGGAGCGCCAGGATGGCTAGATAGATGAATGGCTGGTATAGTTGCTGGGTTAGTTGGTTACTCTGGATAGATTGTGGGCTAAGGGGTCAGCGAGGTGTAAGCAGTGCCAATTCAAGCGAAAAGTTGGCGCACTTTTCCATTTCCGAGCAAGACAAAATGCGTCTAACCGTAGGACACAGTGAGCTTGATTTTAGTTGGTGTGATTTGGTAGGAAGGAGGCAAAGCAAAGAATCCTGGGGAATATCAGCAAAAATGTCAGGAAATTACAGGAAAATGAAATAAATGAAGATGGATACGCAATTTGAATAGCGTTGAATTGCTTGGCGGTCGTGACAAAGTCGCTGAACAGTTATAGGAGCTGGGAGAGACAGGCCGAGATAACGATAGAGAGAATGAAGAAGGACGAGCGTAAGGAAGTTGTGGCAGTTGTCTGGCTAAAACGGTTACACTCAGACAGCTCCACTTAATGGTACTGACTGACATGGCAGCGTGTGGCTTTTAGAAAGTTTTTTTTTTTTTTAACTTGCTTATAATTGAGATGATGGTGGGTGCTGGGTGGGTTTGGGTCGTTTAGGGGGACAGTTCAGAGCGTTTTGGGTGATTGGTCTACTTTGGCAGAACTTTTGTGGTCATTTAAATGAATTGTTAGCATAGAGTGAATAGGAGTTCAAAAGGAGTGCTAAAACATCAAGTGGACATGAAATTAGCGTAATAGCAGCCATTAGTAGTAAGAACATGAAAGTTATAATTAGTTGGCTATCGTTGGTTTTGAGAGAGTAAAGTTGACTGAACAGGTTTTTCCACAAAGTGGGGTTTCAATTTATAATGTACTTCCATAAGTTGAAAATTGAGCAGAGAAAGTTAACTAGAGTTGATTTC
Organism: Chymomyza amoena; assembly: GCA_037043745.1. Classification (NCBI taxonomy): domain Eukaryota; kingdom Metazoa; phylum Arthropoda; class Insecta; order Diptera; family Drosophilidae; genus Chymomyza; species Chymomyza amoena. Next base: position 285,115 of record JBAMAX010004455.1, on the reverse strand, counting down.
CTGTTTTTTACCTGATTTCATTTAAGTCTTCGATATGGTTGAAGTGACTAAAGATATAGCCATACTTTGCTTATGAGAAGGGTTAGACCATGGCCTGCTCCTATAATAATATATAACTTCGAAGTAGGCAAAACTTATCCACAATTTTCTTAGAGATTTTGGAATAGCTTGATAGCTATTTGTTAAGTCTGCTTTTTGTATCCTCTTAAATACGTTTTGGCCATGTTAATCTTGAGCCTAATTTAAGCAGCATTCTATTTGGATATTTGGCATCGCAGGACTATTTTCTAATTTGAACCGTAATTAAATTCCTGCTGGAAACTCCAAAGTTTCATAGGTCATAGAGGCCACAAGTAGAAGAGGACTACAGAGGGTAGGTAGGTAGAAGTGATTGTCTTCCGACACACCTAGGCTTATGAATGGCCCGTTTTGATGCCGCTTGAGTTAGTCCTTACTCTTCTGTATCCTCTTTGAATCTCCCTGTCGATTTAATAAACGAATTAATCTTATTTATTCGGATTCCTGCGAATTCAGTAATATTACCAAAAGTTTCGGAACCCAGTGTATTCAGTCTTCTTCTGCATAGTGCCATGTATCCACACAGGAGGTGCTCTACTGTTACCACTTCTTCTACCTCCTGACAGCTTCTACAGTAGTCAAAATGCGGCATGCTAATCTACTGGCATACCTTCCAATAAGACAATGGCCAGCAAGAGCCCCTATCGTAGCTTTTATGTCTAGTCTGCTGAGTCTTAAAAGTTGATTGATCCTATTCAATCTCCATTGCGGCCGACTTTTCCTACAAATAAGACAGGTTCCAGTTTGCTCACATCTATAGTTTGCATCATGAATGATACTTCTATCTATTAACAATTTACACGTTGCTAGTGGTATAGGTACCAAAGCCTTACCCGGCTGAAGTGTTGAAGTTGTACCCAGTCTAGCTAGTTCATCTGCCTTGCGATTGTTCACGAAATCCGGTGACCTGGTACCCAAAGCAGATTTACGGTGAAGAATTTAGTATCATCTCGTAAAAGCTTGTAACATTCCATTACTGTTTTGGATGTGAGCCCAACTGACTGTAGTCCTTTTAAAGCAGCCTCTCTGTCAGAACAGTTGTAAATTTCCCTTTCGGTTAACACACGATTCTTAATTATGACAATACTTTCCATTATAACTAAGACTTCTGCTTGGAAAACACTACAATATCTGGTAAGCGAAAGGATTCGTTAATGCCCAACGATTCCGAATAGACATTACCTCCCATCTGATTATTAAGTTTAGATCCGTCCGTAAAAATGGTAGTCTTGCTATTGCAGTTTGGTATACCATTGTCCCAATCTTCACAAGATGGGAAACTTACACTGAACGGTTTGTCTAAGAATAACTCCATTGATTTAGAAAAGTCAGTGGTTATAGGAATTTGCGGAACTGCAGTAAGGGCCTTTAAGATGAAAATTAGACGGTAACCATAAGTTTCTTTTGCAATAATGCTTTTGCCAACCAAAGTTACGTCAGTTTAGCTTACTCTGTGAGGGGAGTTTTTTTAGAGGTCCACAACTTTGAGTTGGCAACACTTCTTTATCTGACAACCAATTTAACAGCTGATAGTTTCTTATTATTGAGTTTGCTGTGACATTTTATTTTGGATAGCAATACACGCTTGCCAATTGATGAGATTTTTTTATCAAAATAATGGCTCCGTTCGTCAAACTTATTCAAGAGTCAAAATTTTGTTCTACGATGAAGCCAACTTTTGGTATAAATAAGCAGAAAGTTTGCGAAAATGGGTGTACCAAATTGCGCCTTGTATGCGCTAGTAGAGCAGGGCTCAATCTTCAATATTCCAGAATCGATCTTTTTAAATGCCATTCTTGATGTGGTTACTAACTAAAAAGAGTACATACTGCTATGCCTTATATTTTTAAACTTATATCTAGCACTTATAAATAGCAAACAAGATATTTTAGTTAGTTTTATTAATAAATTAATTAATCCAATAATAAACACCAACTGCACAAATGAAAAAATATACAAATACAATAACTTCGCGCTTCCATAGACCACGTTGTGTTTGTTATATGTATATGTATGCATGTATGTATGTAAGCTCATGTCAGCGCTTTGACTACACGCCGCCTAATTCTAGTTCATTTAAATAGTTCTAAACGCAACTGCAGTTGTCATATTTAAACTTCTCTTCATCTTAAGTGCGTAAGTTGTTTGTGTAATTTTTAATCATTTTGCTTTCTCTTAAGAATTTGGCAAAGCTTTGACTCGTGCGCATGCTCGTTGCACTCTTCACACATTAGCTGTGTTTAGTCTTTCGTGATAAATCGAAGTGCGTGGGCGGTTTCGATTAGTGCGCTGATCTGCAAATATACAGTGCGTGTGTGTGTCTATGAGTGTATGTATGTGTTAGTGATGTATGTATATGCATTAAAATAGTGCAAGTTGTTTTGTTAGAATTATTTAATCAAATGCCGGCGGCAAAGCTGCTGTTATATGATCTCATGTATACTACATGTATATAGTATGTGTGTAAAGCTCAATATTTTTTTATTTTTTTGATATGTTTTTTATGTGTTAGTGTAATAAATTGCATGCAAGCGCGTATCGTTCGTTAAAAGCGTGATATCGTTTAATACGTTTCGTTAAGTTTCCGTGTCTTAAGAGCTTCAAAATATATGTACATATAGAATGGGCAACTAAAGGTAAGTTACTGCTTGTATATAATGCATTTTAATTATTTAACAAAATTATCAAGGCCTTCTTTAGTGCATTTTGTTAGGAATCAAATCATTAGTTTACATTTTACAGCAAATTTTTTAATGCGCATTTTCAAACTCTAATTATTTTTTCGCTTGCCATATTTTTTCAAATGATTTATTTATTTATTAAAGCTCTACATTTTTGTTAAGCGACAAAAAATAATTAACTGAATATTATTTTAATTTACTTTACAATTAATGGTGAATCGGTTGGTTCCAAACCCATTTGAAAAACTTTTTAAACGTTTCTTTTGCTCTCAACAATTGTTTTGGGGTAGTAGACTGAAATTTATTATTATTTTTTATTTAAAAGTGATTAGAATGATTTAAAAAACAATGGCGCTTGATTGCATGTAGTTTTTACGAATAAAAGAAATTCAATATATGACGACCTGATCGTTTCAATCGGTTTTTTACGAATTTTCAGTCTTACTATTGAGACTAAGAGAATTTATTCTAAATTTATGAAAAATTGAAACCGAAATATTTGGATAAATTTTAAAATTAAACAATATTTTTCATTAAAACTTAAATTGAGATCGACTTGTTAGTTTTTTGAGTGCGACTTAGATAATTATTTATTCATTTATATACATAAGTACCGTAAACGAATGCTCAAAGAAGACGTCTGATGAAAGCAAATATTTACTTTATGAAACTTTCAATATTTAATAAATTCAATATTTCTAAAAATTGTTTTCCATACATATATCATTAAATATTTATATATATTTTATTATATTATAAATATATTAGTATATTATAATTATTATTATATATTTAAACATTCTTTTTAAACCATAAGTTAAAATCGAAATTCAGAAAAGGCAGTAGTAAAAATCTTCAAGGTGTTTTTCAGTTTTAAAATTTCAAGTTGTAGGTGCTATGGCAGAGCTTAATGCCTTTACATTTTTTTATATTTTACACTTTTAGACTATTTATAGTTCAAAAACTTTTTCTTGTTAATATTGAAGCATTTACAGCATAGTTCGAGAATACAGTGTCGCTCAAAAGTTTTCACGCACTTGTTGTATACTTTTTTCTGGTCTAGCTTATTTTGCTGCGCTTTTAATTATTCCTATCATGTCACTACAAGACAACTTAATAACATCTTCATTTAATCAAAATAATTACACTGCTAAATTAAGTGACATCCATTTTAGCATTACCTCTAATCTAGAACTCCTGCGCGAATAAGACAAAATTATATTCCATCGGTTGGGCACTTGAATACCTACAATTTTTGCATACATATTTATACAAAAGAAGAGGCCAAATAAGACAGTTAGTCCATTTTTAACAATATACCCAAAGCATGAAAAAAATTAAATTATATTCCATCAATTTCCCATTTAAATTATTATAAGTTTTTAGTTTGGCTTAAAAAAATGTTTTAATTTAATTCAGTTTTAATTACTACTTTTTGTTTCACTCTATGTTTTAAATATATTTTTTGCAAAATAGTGAATATTACTCACTTGCTTTCGAAAATATTCAGAGTTCTTTAAAATAAATTTATTTTTCTGCTTAGCGCGTTTATTAAGCAAATTCATACGGCTTTTTAAATTCTTTATTAAAGAACATTTTATCTGATTAGTAAGTTAAAATAATACAAAGTTTTCTCCTTTTGATTAATTTTTAAATATATAAAAGTTCATAGGATAAAAATTCAAAAGTTGTGTGATCAGACCAGAATAAATAGGATTAATTAAGGGCCTGTAATTTTGTCTCCCTTCTTTGCGTGTTTCCATTTTTTGCTTTCGCTATATACTCATATTTGCCTTTCTCTTTGTGAACATAGTTCTACATTTTTTTTTACATTTGAATGAAATTACCTACGCCTCTGCTATTCATGTTACAAGGAAATTTTTTGTATGCAAGACATGAACCATTTTTTAGGCAAGACACGCACCATGTTTGTGTGCATTAAAATATACCAAAAAATTTTTTTTGCTTATGCGTTCTATAATTTTGTTATGATGCAAAATAAAGAATTAATATATTTATTAATAAAAATGTAATTTGAAATTGGCATAAATATTGTTTATTTAACATCAAAAAATACTTCAAAAATTAATTTAAAACGCGTTCACATTTAAATTCCTCGTGTAACAAAGTTGTCCTAACACAGTCGTTCGTATAATCAAAAATGTATTTCAAAAATAATGTGAATAATTTATTCGATTCGTTTTTCGGGAGTTGGAGGATTATTTAATTTTTTTATGAAAATAGGTACAAGGCCGTTTAACAGCGACCCAACTGTCTTAAATATAGCTTTTTGCTTTTCCATCTAACTCTTCGGTGTTATGTCATTAAAACTACTAAAATCACATTTAAAGCCATCTATACCTCCAGGGCCTTTAGTTTTCCAGCTTTAGCTATTACACCAGAGTTTTACTTATATACTAAAAGCCGCTTCATTTCATTTCCATTGAGTGGTTTCCCGCTAATTGGAAGCTTTTCATTCAACGGGCTTGCATCAAACTAGCAACCAGTCTAATCACTCTCGATGATTGTGAGTTCGAGTGCATCAAATCACGCACAGAAATCTGCACGAAATTACATGAACTAAGAATGGCGGAATTTAAAGTCGGGCAGTGACGAATTCTGAATACCCTGTATCACTACATTGCAATCATATATATTGCTTAAGAAAGCCAAAACATATTCAAGTGGCCAAATTTGGATACGATCGGACCCATGGGGTCTATGTTATATAGTCAACCGATTTTTATCGAATTTGTTAAAGTTAGGTTAGGTTAGGTTACGCTGGCCGGCCACAACAGAGTGCAGCCTAGCATAGACCTTTTGGTCCTTAGCTGTGCCAGATTCGAGGTTATTACGCAACGTTATGGTCAGTTAAAAATTTTACTTTTTTAGCGAAATTAAGTATCCGCCCAACTTGTAGCCTGGCCACCTCTTCTAGACCGACAAACGCTGGTTCTCCTAGGGTGGTCAGACGATGTCTAGAGATGGCTGGGCAGTCGCAGAGTACGTGTGCTAGGGTCTCAGGGACTTCTGGATCCCTGCAGATCCTGCATGATTCGCTTGCCGTTAGTCCCATCCTATGCGCATGCTTCGCTAAGAGGCAATGCCCCGTTAGCACACCCGTGATGGTCCTGCATTCAGTGCGTGAGAGTTTCATTATGAAGTTACTTTGTTTCCTGCCGTAATGAGCCAGCATGATTTTCGCTGTGTGACAGCTGTCTAGATTTTCCATCTAGCTTCAGCTCTGCGCTTCACGTTGCACTCCAGCATAACGTAGAGGTGTTTTATCGGTCGGCGTACGTCGTGTATTTGTCCCTCCGGAAGCCCAACACCGCTTTTGGCAATTGCATCCACCATTTCATTCCCCATTATGCCTTTATGTCCAGGCACCCAGTAGATATGCAGTTTACGAGCCGCAGCTAATCTCTGGATGGCTGCCTGGCATTCAAGGACTTGGAAGGAGGATGTACAGTGCGATACAATAGCCTTGATAGCGGCTTGACTGTCTATGAAGAGATTAATCTTTGTTCCAGTTGAAGTGTTGGTACATGCCAACTCAGCCGCCTTCATTGCGGCGAATACTTCAGCCTGGAAGATGCTGCAGTGGTCCGGAAGCCTGTAACTTTGACTTACATTAAGCTCGGAGCAGTATACTCCAGCACCAACGCCCTTTTCCATCTTTGAGCCGTCAGTGAATAGGTTATAGGTATTGTGACTGGGTATAAGGCCTTTACGCCAGCCGTCTTCCTCCATCGTCACCTTTACCCTTTTCCCAAATTGTAGCTGCGGTATGACATAGTCAATTTCGTCAGAGTGTCCCTGTCCTATTGAACTATGTCCGTAGCGAATGTTCTTAAAAAGACCCGCCGCTTTTAGGCGCCCAGCTGTACGAGCAGCTGAGTACTCCGCGTAGAGGTCAATCGGAAGTAAGTCTAAAATGATGTTTAGCGCCGCTGTAGGTGTTGACCGGAGAGCCCCTGTAGTGCACAGCGATGCAAGTCGCTGAACGCGTGCCAGTGGCTTCAGGTACGTCGTTTTGTTTGTCGCCTTCCACCAAACTAGGACGCCGTAGAGCAGTATCGGACGAACAATTGCCGTGTAGCACCAATGCATTAGAGTGGGTGAGAGGCCCCAAGTGCAGCCCAGCATCTTTTTACATGCGTATAGGGCATTACTGGCCTTTTTCACACGCTCTTCCACATTGGCCTTCCACAGCAGCTTGTTATCCAAAACCACTCCTAGGTATCTAGTTTGGGTTTTCAGGGTCAGTAGAGTGCCGTTTAGTCTAGGTGGGGTCCACTGCGGGGTTTTGTATCTCCTGGTGAAGAGCAGTAGGTCCGTCTTCTCCGGATTAACGTCTAGCCCTGCATTAGTGGCCCATCGGTGAATCGTGTCCAGTGACCTTGTCATCAGATCACTGAGAGTTGAAAGGCATATGCCTGTGACTACTACAGCGATGTCGTCAGCATACGCAATTAGTTTTGTGGCTCTGCCTTCAAATTGTTTTAGAATTCCGTCGACTACTAGGAGCCATAGTAGGGGAGAGATGACACCACCTTGCGGGGTTCCTCTGTTCGTTTCCCTAGAGATTATGGCACCGTTCCACTCTGCCCTTATCCTTCTGCAGTTCAACAGACTGCATATCCACCGGTAAGTGCAGCTATTCGTGTCAAGCGATTGAAGCCCCTCCTTGAGAGCTTCAAGCGACACGTTATTAAAAGCTCCGGCTATGTCCAGAAATACCGCAAGTGCGTATTCCTTGTGATCCATAGCACCTTCAATACTTCGTGTCAGCGTGTGAAGAGCTGATTCCGTAGATCTACCCTTCATGTATGCGTGTTGAGCGTCCGAGAAACCAGATCCCAACGAGGCTCTTATGTCTTCATCAAGGATTTTCTCGAGCGATTTGAGTAGGAAGGATGTGAGACTGATCGGCCGAAAGTCCTTAGGGTAGAGGTGGCTGGTCTTTCCTGCTTTGGGAATGAACACAACCTTTGCCTCTCTCCATGCTGTAGGCACATAACCAAGTCTCAAGCACCCTTTAAATATTGCCTTTAGCCAAGGGATCAGCAAGTCCAGGGCCTGCTGAAGCATGGCTGGAAAGATGCCATCTGGTCCCGGTGACTTGTATGGGTCGAAAGATCTCACCGCCCAGTCAACCTTGGCATGAGTGACTAAGCGCTGTATTTTGGCTTCGTCGCTGCTGTTAATCACATATTCTTGCGAGTTGATACCTGTAGGTACGGTATTTCCAGGAAAGTGTGCCGAAACCAGAGCTTCCAGCGATTCCTGACAATTACTCGTCCAGTTACCACAGCTATCGCGAATTAGGCCAGGAACAGAAGGCTGCTTTGATAGGAGTTTCCTAAGTCTGGCCGTCTCTGTTACCTTTTCGATACTGCCACAGAAATTCTTCCACGAGTTTCTTTTGGTGGTACGGACCGCTTTTTTGAATTCTTTGAGTGAATCTTTGTACTCATCCCAACACACTTCACTTTCTGCCTGCTTCGCAAGCTTGAAGATTTCCCGTACGTAGCGTCTTTGATCGCCCAGCTCCTTGTTCCACCAAGGTGGCTTGGACTTACGCCTTGCACGGGCAAGAGGACATGATACAAGATAGGCGCTATTAAGATGAGAGGTTAGGGTTGCAACGGTTGCTTCGAGCGCGACCGTAGAGCTACTAACCATAGGGCTACCAAGTTTACGCTGCAGTGTGCGTCTGTACAGGTCCCAGTTCGTATTCCTAGGATTTCTGACAGGCGTTGCAGCGATTTTGGGGGTAAAAACGAGTGAAAAGGCTAAATATCTATGGTCAGAGAAAGAGGGTATACTAAGTACCCTCCAGTTCTCGACACCTATATCTTTTGTATGGAGAGTTATATCTAGCACGTTACTGGAGGTGGGCCCAACGAAAGTGGGTTCCTCACCCCTGTTGGCTATATATAGGCTACTACGAATTATGTATTCTAGTAAAGACTCACCTCTTGTGTTAATGTCACCGCTGCCCCATGCTGAGTGATGAGCGTTCGCATCCGCTCCAACTATCAGCTGCTGCCTCCTCTTCGTGGCTTCGTCCGCCAACTTTAGGAGCTCAGGTGGTGGCGCTTCGACGTCGTGGGCCATATAGCAGGACGCGAGGAGTAGCACGTCATCCTTGCCGTCCTTTATGGCCACCGCGGTTAGATCTCCTGTGGAGAAATTTGTTATTAGAAACGAGTAGACAGATTTTCGTACAAGGACAGCAGTCCTTATCTTGCCTGTAGTGTCAGGAACGTATAAGTTGAATTGCCTCGATTTTAGGCCAGAAACCAGATCTCCTGATGCCAACCATGGTTCCTGTATCAAGGCAACGTCGTAGCCGCCCCCCTCTATGTTGAGGAGGAGCTCGGCTGAGGCAATTTTACTTCGGTGGAGGTTGATTTGAAGGACCTTCAGCATTCGCTTCTGGGACCTTCATGGGGTCGACTGTTACCGCCGGTTCACCCACCTCCTGCTCGTTCCTCAGCGTGAGGGAAGCTTCTAGGATTTGCTCTATCCCAAGATCGCCTTCCACTTCACCTGCGGCCAGTGTGTTGTCGTTGTTGTCAGCAGGATGGCGCTTTTTGAGACGCAGGTACACACTCCCTACGCCCCACGCCATCTTCCCGAACCTAGGGTAGAGAATATCCTCGGCCGTCTTGTTGATCTGGAGGATGAAGTTCTGGCCTGCGTTCTTGTCAGCTGGCTTAGAGACGTGCAGCACCCTCCAGTCATTCGTCGGCACATCAGGATTCTGTCGCTGTAGTAGACAGAGTGCATCTTCCGGCTTCACCACGCGCGGTATTAACACCTTCGCCTTAGGTAAAGACGGAATACTGTATCTGTCTACTACCTCGAGAGAAGCCCCTACCCATAGGCCCCGGAGTTCGACAGCAGCCGTTTTCAACCACTCGAGGGTCGGGTCATCCTTACATTTGACGAGTTTAACCCCGTCAAACCAGCCCGCGCCATCAAACGACGGCATCGGCGCCGTGGGCTCTTCCCTCATTTTAAGGAACATGGCCTCCAGGAGTTTCATCTCCACAGCCGACCACTGCTCCTGCGACATCTTCCCCTGCGGTTGGCTACGGTCAATGAGTGCCACGGTTAAGTGCCGTTTGGCCACTACACTAGCCGTAGCCATCTTCGAAGTGGTGGGCTTCATGGCCGCTTTCGAAGTGCTGGGCTTCTCATTTCTTACGCTGTACCCCTCCTTGTGCTTCTGCCGCTTACCGCTTTGCACTTCGCACTCGGTTGATCTTAGTCTTTTTACTGCAAGGTTCTCCTCGACCCGGTTTGCGAACTTCGAGTCCGTCGGAGCACACCAAGCTTTTGCCGCGAAGTGAGCCCGGCCTTTCTCCACGGTGTCTTTCGCCCAAGCCAACCTTTCTTCCTCCTCCTTCGTCAGGTTGGACTTGTTTTCAAGTCTACCGCAGATCTTGACCGCAGCCTTATACTGTGCTTTTGCCTTAAGCCCCTCCTTGCTCGGCTTTGACCTCGGCCCTTTCTTGCAAGCAGAAATGGCACCTCGGTCATCACCTGGAGAGCGCAGTAAAGCTTCTTCATCCGCTGTGTTAATGCTGTCGTGGTCCGAGTCTTCTTGGACTTCGGCATCCGCGCGGAGCATCTTTCTCATCGTTTTTTTGGCAGTAGCAGTACAACTGTTGGGACCTGCTCCAATCCCAGCAGAGGTGTGACCGCTGGCGACGCGACTTATGTCGTCGCGCCCGCCGGTGGTAGCAGTCACGCCTTCCACCGACGTTTGAACTGACATCCCAGTTCTCGTTTGATCTTTGTCAACCTCCATTGTGCATGATTTTTGATTCAGGGGGAGCGCACCCCATAGCGTTTTATGCCTAACCGCCAGGCACCACTCAGTAATGATCCGTAGCAAGCTGCTCACCGATCTTAGCTAGACATTCACTTCTCTGCGCTGGCATGCTAAAAATGCAACCAGACACAGGGTCGCAAATGCCCATTGCCCGGTCGGCACCCGCGTGGAGGGTACAACTGAGTGGATTTTTGCCGACCTTGTTAAAGTTAATGCGAGCTCTAAAAAATTTCCGAATGCCAAACAAACGAATTATTTATCTAAAGATTTTGGGGTTTTCAATGCCCTCTGAAACACCTTAATTGAAGCTATATAATATATATAATATATCCTTGATGCCAAAAATATAAAATAAACTTATCTCATCTGACATAATAAGTATATATTCTAAAAATTTTGGTGCTCTAGCATTTAACATCTCTGAGATCTACAAATGACTTTTGGGGCCTATACGATATAGACTACCGATTTTGTTCACATTTGGTAAAATGATTGGGAGATCTAAGGAAATTTTCGACTGCCGAAGAAACCAATCATTCGTCTAAAGCTTTTGGAGTTTTTCGATGTCTTTTGGAACACCCTATACCTTGAGCTATATAATATATCATTGATATAAAAAATATTAAATAAAATTATCTCCTCTGACATAATAAGACGTCTAATTTGAAAAGTTTGTTGCTCTAGCTTTTACCATCTCTGAGATCTACAGATGACTTTTGGGGTCTATATTATATAGACAACCGATTTTGATAAAATTTGGTAAAGTGATTGGGAGCTCTAAGAAACTTTTGAATGTCAAACCAATTATTAATCTCAATCTTTTGGGGCTTTTCAAGAGAAACATCCCTATCGGAGCTATATAATGCTTGATCCTTAATATCAAAAATATAAAATAAAGTTTTGTTGCCTGACATTATAGCTATTCTAATTTGAAAATTTGATTACTCTAGCTCCTAGCATCTCTGAAATCTAGCCGTTTATATAGACGGACTGACATATCTAGATCAACTTCTCTAGTCAACTTTATGATACTTTAGATAATTTTGGGAGATCTCCGATGTTGGATGTCTCCTTCAATTTCTGTTTGCACCAATTTAATATACCTCTTATACCATAAGCTACAGTGTATAAAAATCAGTCCAATATATAGAAGCTAGACGGCTGGCTGGTCAGAGCGCATTGTACCAGAGGGCTTGACCATTTAAACTGGAACTAAGCTGGACAGCACTGTGGGGCAACATTCTGGGGGCTTTGCTCAAATCAATTTGAAAAGGTAATTAGCATGAACAGTAAACAGCTGTGCGATGGCGTCGGGTGCGGAGATATTTTGTATTAAAATGGCGCCCTGCTGTTACTAATAAACCAGGTCAACAAAAGGCCGCCTCGAAATTTGCAGATGGTCAACACTTGGAGGAGGCCATTTGTGATTATGGATGCCAATCAATTGATTGTTCAGGCAAAGAATTGCTAATTAGGCATTATGTGAGGGTGCCAAATGGCAACAACAAATTGGTATATTGGAGAACCTTCTACCTAGCTGGGCAGGGGCACTCTTAAGTGTTTATTATTGACTTTTTGTTAGCCACAAAATTAAATGATAAACGCAGCAGCAACCATATGTTGCAAGTTGAAGGGTTGCAGCAGTTGCCAGAACTAGTTTAGGGTTAGTTAAGCCAGATAATTGTGCCAAAATTGGCATTTAATAAAGTTTTGCAATGCTTATTGGCAATTAGTTTGCCCATTGATAGCAGTCGAGCTTTCACTTTAAATGGTCAGCAAAAGTTTTCAAATAAAATTGTTGGAAACTTTGTACTTAAATGAAAAGTTGGCTAAAATAGCTCAAAACAGAAAGTTTGCCATTAGCTTTATTTATATTACATTTTATATAAACACACCTAAAGAATTGCACAACATGGCGTATGAGCAATATGTGAATGTTAACTAACTTGTTTAATATCTTGCTAATTTGGTTATTTTCACATCATAATTAAGTTTTTAGCAAACAGTTACCAAATAACAGCTGCCAACCTTTGTTGATAATCCCCTCAAAAAATGTTTCAAATTATGTTGCATATTTTCAGGCGAGCTTAAAGCCTTATGTCATAACTATGCAAGTAGGGCTTAAACAAGCTTATAGCCGAACAATGAAACAGCTTTGTTAAAAGACAAGATGGATTTGTTGGGAGGGGGGAAACTGGGGCACATGTAACTGGGCTATGTTTCGGGCGAGATCTTAATTCGCTAAGTCTTCAAATGGTAGGGTGTAGAGGGGGCGTTCTCAAAAACGTCAACGGATTTAAGCAAAAAACCATAAAATGTGGAACTGGAAATGACAGAACTAGCATCTTTAAAAAATTCCTACTAAAAATTTCCTTACAAATTATTTTAAGATGTTTTCTATCTGTTCATCAAATTTGACCTAAATAAAATGGCAAAAATCATATTGAAAGAAAAAATGATAGGAATATAAAAAATAAAGCTAATACCTCAGGTTGTGAAAAAGTTCTATAGATCCTGAATAATTTAGAGAACTTTAAAATCTTATTTTAATCAATAGAAAATGGTAAAAGCAGATTGTTGGATGGAGAAACAATGCACCCAAAGTCTAAAAGTATTCTAAAATTGGAAAAAGGAAAATGAGAGATACTCCAAAATAATGTCTTAAAATGTCCAGGACGACAAAACGTTTCTATCTGACAGTATTTCTCGTTTCCCCATCCTGCATTCCTCAAAGACCAGAGGGTTATAAATTCAGTCTGAGGTTGCAGAGTATATAATATTTCAGCTTTTGTTCCATTATAATTAGTCCGATTTAATTGTGTTACCTGCAAATTCAAATATACAAAAATGTCTGCCTGTGGCTTCCGATACCTTTGCAATAAAAATCGCATTAAAAATTCGATTTCATTTTCAATCTCGTTAGTTTCGAAGTTAAGAACACTTTAAAAATATATTGCCATTGCCAGGCAAAATGTAAGCTAATTGATATTGAAATGAAATGTGTGTTTGTGTTGTGCGGTCTTTAGTTGTTATTTTTTAAAGCATGGTAAGCTCTTTTCGGAAAACAATGGCCATGAACAGCTGGTTACATGTCGTCTGTAATTCCTCTACGGCCCCTTCCTGCTCTTATTATTGTACTCTTTTGTTTTGTTAGTGCATCACTTGTCGGTTTTAAATCCATGCCTGCCAGCAAAAACATTAATTCCATTGACAATTGCCCGAGGAGATTGCAAATAAGAGCAAGGAACAATATGTGTGCATGGGTGTGGAAGGGTTGTGTGGGAGTACAAAAGGGTAGATATTGGGAGGGCAGGTTGAAAATTTAGCTGATGCTATAAATTTCTTTAAATGGGTAACAATAGTGAGGATTATCATTTTTAAGAAATTCTTTGGAGTTTTTATTGAAAAGTAATTTTTTCTGTAAATCGCTCACAAACACCAATTTTCATCATATTTATACAATGAGCTCCCTACTTTATTCCCATAAAGCAGAGCACTGCTTGCATTGTGAACTGCTTTGTTCGGGGTTGCTCACGTAGGCAGCGTAGGAAAAAAGTGGGGCTTATTGTTTTCTCTAAATGTGAGGTTATTGTCGTAGAGAGATATGGCTAAGAAATAAGTTGGTATTTTTTTCAACAAAATTTGGGATTGGACTCATACTACATTAAAGGATTATACTGTCACATAAAAAATAGCTGAGTCGAAGGCCCTGTTGCTAGAGCTCAAAAAATTAGTATTAAGTTTAGTATTAAATACTAGATTTCAATTTGTTAAAATAAAAATAAAATAAAAAATAACTAGTCCAGATCCAGGGGTCAGACTAGAGTTTGTTTTCATTTTTAGGATTGCTGAATCCGAGATACTAGGGATGCCAAATACCGATTCGATATTTTGAATATCAAGAATATCGAAGTCGATATTGAATATTCAATATCAATATTGTTAATCTGATACCAAATCGGTACTGAGTAAAATTTCGTTTTACATTGGGGGAATGCAATTATCGGTCTTGGCCATGGAAATTATCCTACGCCAGCGGTTTCTGTCTTGCGCTTGCTGGCTGGCGTCCGTGTCGAAGTCGACCTTTCAGTTATCTACGCTTGGCTTTGACGTCAACGAAGAGTGGATGTATGTCGATTTGCTTTTCACGAGTCTTCTCCAGACTTTGACGCAATGGTTTATTGTTGACTTCCCAGGCCTCAAGCCATAGTGATAAGGTCCAATCATTTCTTTCATGTAGGGCTTTAGTTTATCGCACATTAAATTTTTCAGGGCCTTGTTGTTTATGGATAGGGCAGAGTACGCTAATACAATCGATAGGCATGCTTTCTTCCGATCATATCTTGCACAAGAGCTGATGCATGCTCCTGATCTACTCTTCGCAGCCTGTCTTGAACAACCCGGCTGGCAGGCCATCTGCCCCTGCTGCTTTGCCATTCTTTTGCCTAGATATGGCTGATTTGACTTCGTTATAGGCGGGTGTTGGTATGTTGACACCATCATTTGAGATTGGGAGTGGTAGGATACTCCTATATCGGTGGAATTTGGTTCATATTTACCTGCTAGCAGCTAAGAGAAGTAGTTTCTCCATCTTGTTAGCGATTCCTCTGGGCTTGTGACTATATTTCCGCTTTTGTTTTAACAGAAAGATGGCACCGACTTATAGGCTTCAGTTTGACGTTTTAGCTTGTCGTAGAACTTTTTGGCATCATTTTTGTTTCTGCATGATTCGATCTCTTCCCGTTCACGCCTTTTCTGCTTCTTTTTTTGTCTGAAAAGGCGTTTCAATTCCCTTCTCTTTACCTTGTAGCGCTCTGACACAACCAAAAAAGCTTTAAAAAGGACGTGAAGTTATTTTGTTGCTTTAGTGTACTCACATAGTTTTATCATCTACGATTGGAAACATATCGTTTAAAAAAATTGTTTCAAAACTTCGTAACGCATCAGCCTACCCTCGCATAAAAGTGTTTTATGGCGCTTTTTTGACCTCGGTATCGAATCCATCGACCTACCTAAAAATGCTTTGAAAAGGACGTGAAGATATTTTGTTGTATTCACCTAGCTCTATCATCTTATATTGGAATCATGCCGCGCCCAAAAAATTGTTTCAAAATTTTTCTACAGCAACTTATTAGTCTGCCCTCGCATAATAGTGTTGTATGGCTTATAGCTAGTTTGCACCGAGTTTGCTGCCAAACCGATTGCATTTGCTGCAATATTTTCATAATAACTTTGCAACAATTTCAATTATATATATTATATAATGACAAGTGCGTGTGTGTGTGTGTGTGTGTGTGCGTGTATGAACTTTGTTAGTTCTCACACACACACTCAATTATGAGTACAAGCTGCATTTGTGTTGCTTTGTCTGCTGTTTTGGTGGCAGCAGAAGGCCGTGCCACACGCTACTCATATAATAGTTTATCAAGCAACAAAATGTTGCAACTGCTGCGCCATAAAGTATGCAATGCCATACAGCCCAAAATTGTTGGTAATAGTGATGTGCGAAATCGATACGATGTGTTACATATCGAATATTTTGGCTGCGATACTGAATATAAAATAGCGATATTTTGGTGGCCGATGAGTAAGTTAACTTGGTATCAAGAGCAAGATTATGGGCAATTAAATTAGCGTGGTTTTTGAGGCGGAAGATGCAGAAAAAATTTTTTATTGCCTCCTTTAACGCATTATCTTCAGTAAGCAGAGTCCAAAAAAAAACTTCGGTTATTCCTACATTATTTGGTTTTAAAATGTATTTCCAATAAGAGTGTGACTATTAAGCTTGGAATGGCCACGAAAGATTTTAAATAGCTTTGGTTAAAAATTAATCATAGATTTTAAAAATTAAAAATATTCATTAAAATTAACTAATGATGCAACCTTTGCAGATAAAACTAAGCAACCAATATTTCACGAAACAAAACGAAAATTAAAAAGTTAATAAATAAGTAAACAGAAATGGAGTATTAATTAAACAAATTGTGACAATAAAAAATAAATTAACAAATAAAAATGACGGAAGCTTTATATGCATGCGTTGCTTTAACCAGTTATGAATTATACGCTTGATTAAAAAAACAAAATGGTATAGTGAAATAGCTTTCACATATGTTACGTTTTTGTTGATTTACTCAAGTACCTGAGATTATCGAAATTTGGAAAATGTGCTCTACTTAGAGGTGTGAGAAAACCAAGAGCCGGGTCAGGGTAAATATGTCTTCTGAGGATTAAACACTTCAATACCAATAAAGTCTACGTCAATTTTTTTCTTAGTATCGAATAAGTATCGATGTTTTTCACTTGGTAACACACATCGCTACTAACAGACTGCCTGCTGTTGTTGCTTGCCGCATTTGGGAGTCGAGTTGTGGCAAGTCTATAAATTATATTTTCCAGAGCGAAGCAACAAAAGAGAGACAAAGGCACAATGGCAAATTGTTGTTGCTATCTCAGTTGTTGTTGTTGTTAATATGTATTATTATGCTCGTACATAGTTGTTGTTGTAATTGTTGTCATTTGTTTGTGCGTGTTGTTGCGTAAAGACAGAGACCGCTCTCTATCTCTCGCTCTTTGTCTATCTGCATGTAATATTGTTAACCAGTGCGTATGAGTGATATTTAATTATTATGACCTTACGCATATTTCTGTTGGCCACAAAGCGCCAGCAGTTAGCCAGCTTGCTCGACTTGGCTCATTTGCAGCTTGTCCGGCATATATGAGGCAACTTACATTTATTGGTTGCAACCGCTGCATGCCACAACAATACCCACAGCTCAAATCATTGCGGTTGTGCATGTTGTTAACTTATTTAATTATCACAATCAAAAATGACCTTGGCCCTTTTTTTTGGCACATAACTTATGGGGTATATTTTTAATTAAAATGAAAAGTTATTTGTCTAGGGGGATGGCGGGAGGCAGTGGCTAAGGATTGGACTGAAAAATTTCAGCAACATATGGTAGCAAATTTTTGTGGCCATTGTTGTTGTTAATTATGAACCAAATTGCAATTTCGTATTGATATAAAAAGTAAAAGGCAAATGGAAACAAATGTGGCAAAAGTTTAAAGCGAAGGAAAAATTTGGTTCGATAAAAGGTCAGAATAAAATGAAAAATATTCGTAACTAGAGTTGGTAAAGCAAGCAAAGTAGAGAGGTATTGAGTGCTAAATATTCGTTTACAAATTCGTTTTTAATTGCAAGCTTTTACTTCAACATAATGCAGCAATAAAATGTTTGAAAACGAAGCTATATTTCATTTATTAATTATTATAACACAATCATATTATTTTCAAAAGCAACTTAAATTAAATTTTAATTAATGTGACTTTTTGACTTGTTTTAAAATACTAGCCCCAGATTTGTAATTATCGACTCCGTAAACCCATATTTGCATATCTAACTCGAAGTTAAAGACAAAAATGAAAGACACATCTTAAGTCGGCGATTTTGAAATCCTAAGAACCTAAAATCAGCCATCAAAAAAGTGTCTGAATAGCATACAAGTGAGATTGCAAGAATGTTTTTCTGATCATAAGATTAAATTAATAATTATTAAGGATTTGGCAACAAACGTTGATTTATCTTAAAAATTAAAGTCTGAAGTGGCTGGTTTGAGAGAGAACGATCCATATATGAACTGACGATGAATTTTTATATGGTTAATCATTGGCCTAGTTTACAATCTTTGCTAACTAAAAAAACCGCAAATAGGCATAAGAAATGATTTAGTGTACAAAATTGTTCGAAATAAAAGATTCTCTTACTGAGTCTATACAAGTTACGAATTCCAAAGCCTTAATCGAAATGCTGACTTTCGCAAAATCTTTTTAAAAAGTAAAAAGCAAGTAATCCTTTAAGCAGAAAATTTCAAGCAGAAGTAGAGACTTATAATGTTTCTTCAGAAGAATAGCTAAATCAATCGCTGGCTATTCCTCAAAGCCACAGCTATTCCTTGAAGACATATCAATGGAGACAAAAGTTGTGGAACGCAATCCAAAATGGAACAACATTTTCTGTTGAAATGGCTTATGGATCATGCCGGACTAGTTCGAGAAATGGTTGAATCTCAGAAATACGGAATCGGAATACGAAACTAAAAAGTGAAAACAATTTCATTTTGAGTTTTGTTGTTCTTGATTCCAAGAAAGTTTTCCAATTTCGTATTAATGTTCGTTTATTTTCATTCAATAAAATTTTTTTATTGACTAAAAAATCGGATTTTATGATTAAGCACGTGGTTGCTACACTGAGAGATAAAAATCAAGTATTCTGTACTAAAGCGCACTATTTCGAACTTGATATCAAGCGAAATACGGATTTGCTCATATGAAAAACTTCATACTAGATTCAGTATGATTTTTTTGAAATAAGAAATACTTTTATTAAGAATGAATAAACTCGAAAAAAGCACGAATTTCGTACTTCAATTCAAGATCACTTTCAAACTTATTTTGAGTATTCGAGATCTTGGAGAAAGTATCTTAGATCTTAGATCATATATTTTTTAAAAATGAGTCAAGTTTTGTAAGTAACTCAAAATGAGTGTTAAATATCTTCAAGGAAGAATCTGAATCTGGATTTAAGAACGATTGCATCTTAGATCAAGTACAGTTATGCATCTAATATTCAGTTTCAAAATTCTTGTGATGAGAACGTTGAAACTTACAATAGGAATATACAAGTTTAGTTCAGGCTTCTTTGCACTTCATTTATTTCTTGGTTTTCCTTATGAATATTTAATTACAGCTATTACTAAATACTTATAAATACTTTTTTCCAAGTGAGAAGCTTTTCCTGAAAACAGAGAGCGCATGAGAGAGCTCAAAAAACGTAGATAGGATCTTCAGAATTGTTTTACTTCTTGGAAGATGCTAGCATTTTTATGCCTGTACCGTATGGTACCAAGGATATATTAAGCTTGTGCAAGCTGAAAATGTATGTAACATATAGAAGGAGACGTCGGAGACACCCCAAAGTTACCTAAAATATGATCAGGGTGAATAGAGAAGTCGATATACCCATGTCCGTCTGTCCGTCCGTCCGTCTGTCCGTCCGTGTGAACGCCTAGATCTCAGAGATGGTAAGAGCTAGAGTTACCAAACTTTCACGGTCCAAAAACACGTTTTTTATACAAAATTCGATGTGTTTTGTTTGTTTGTCAAGATATTTGAAATAAATTTGGCATTCAGATCTTTTTTAAGGTATTTAAGCACTGTGTCAAATTTTATTGAAATCGGTGGATTATATCATATAGCTCCCATAGGAACGATCGGTCAAAAAAAAAATTTTTGCTTAAAAATTCTTCTGTTTTTAGTTTTTTGTGAAGAAATCGGACTTTATTACAAGCTAGTGGTACAGGGTATCCTAAAGTCGTCCGCGCCCGACTTTACGTCCGCCATTTTTTAAGGTGTCTTTTGCCAATTTATTTCAATTTCGATTATTAATTGCAACAATTTGAAACCAATTTCGATTTCACATGCTTTTTGTATTTGGATACGCTTAAGACGTCCCAGTAAGCGTCCCTTATCATATCGAGGGATTCCGTCGCGGGGGTCGCGCATATAATAAAGAATTTATTGGTGCAGCGCTGCTAAAGATACAAAAATATCGGTCTCACTAGCACATCTAGATAGGTTTAACCGTCCTGCCGAAATTCAGTCCTATTTCTTTATCATCCTATTATAATAAACTTATAATTACACTGTGCAACATTTCCGAGGTCATCGGCTGGAAACAACTTCTCTAATCGCTTTTTTTGGAGTACAAAGTATTAATGACTTTGAGTAAAAACCTTTGGGGGTTTCTCTAGTTTCAGGATGTACTCCAAAAAAAGCGAAAAGGGAAGTTGTTTCCATTTTTTGTGTTGCACTGTGTTGTTATTAAAATCATGTAGTAGAATCTTGCAGCATTAACAAAACAACATAAAAGCTGCTCTTTGATTAATTAAATCCAAAATACTCCCAAAAATGTTTCTAATTTATTAAATACTCCTTCAATTATCTTAAGTTCTATTTTGTTCTTTTGTTTCAACAGCTGCATTCATTTTATTTACATTTATCATTAGCAAATTTGAATATTTGAAATTATTTTGTGAGGCTTTTTGTCGGCTTTGGCGTTGTTTGTTTTGTCTGCGGCACAAACAAAAATAACTAGCATACTCTGCGTATACGTTATGCTTTTGTGCTACTTTATAGGTCAATGCTATCGATATTTTGTTATCGCCGCAAACCAAATGAAAATTAAAGCATGCATCATGGCTGCACAAATTTAATGAACTGTAGGTGCAACGTTGCGTATGCGTGATTTATGTTGGAAAAGCGAAAAATGCACAAACCAACAAATGATAAGAGATAACGAGTGAACAGGTTGACAGCTTTATAGATAAGGCTGATGATTTACGATGCCGCAGCAAGTTTTCTATTGTTGCAGTGGAAAATTTATCTGTAGCATTGTTTTAGGCACTCACACAGCTTAATGCATTTCCGTCAACATATTTCAGTCATATTTTAATGAAGACGCTGCCACGTAGAAGAGCGTCTCTCTGTGGCAGGCAAGGGGGCAAGTTGAGGCTGACATGCCGCGGAATTCCTTCAACATGCTGCCGGCACTTTATCAACTTCCGGCTTGGGTAGGGTAAGTGGGCGTGCAAGGCGTGGGCGTGAGCACAAGTGTGCCTTGCCAACTTGTTACAATATGTTGCAACTAGGTGGCAAGGTGGCAAGGTACTCTAACAAAATGCACATGTGGGTGATGAGTGTGCTTTGCATATTTTAGGAAGTGATTTTCGAAATGCATAACTTAATGACAAGCCGATTGAGTATGAGTTGTTGTTGTTGTTGCAAATTCCAGTCGCCAAGTGTTTAATAAACGTTTCGGTTACTGACTGTGGTTTTTGCAACCACACAAAACCACACAAATTTTAATCAAACACATTGATGTTAGTTCCATCAGGCACCAAAGTAGACTTGCAAATAATTTGCATTATTGTGCATAACATTTGTGTTTTGTGGTCTATTTGGCAAATATTTCTAGGAAGGAGCAGAGCGAGAGAGAGAGAGATGTTAAATGACTTTAATATTTATAGTGGAAAATGAGGTACAGTCTGCAATTTAAGGACTAAGCTTTGGTCTAAATGCAGTGAAATGTGAAAAAAGAGTTAGAAAACATTTTAGTCCCATTGTAAAACATCCTGAAGGCACTTTTCAAAAAAAGAATATAAAAAAATATGTGACCTACCCCCTGCGTGATTCGCCCAGTAGAGACCTTTATATTAATATTTGAGATACTCCGGGCTCTTTCCTTAATTCCTGCGATTTTCAAAATATCGTGACTGACTCCCGTCATGTACCAACGCTGAGCCTTCCTCCAGGTGTCCAACTTAAGAGCTCTCTTATCACTTATAAATAATATACGAGTATTTCCTGCTTTTTTGCTTTTTATTACTCCTATATGGAGCTTAGGGCTTCTACAAAAACTTTCCACCGGACTCTATTTGACGCAGTTTGCTTAGCTGTGTTTCGTCAGGTTGCCTTTGGCCTTTCCACTCGTCTGCTTCTTTGGGGGTTCCATTTAAGAGACATCCTGACAATGCTGCTTCGACTTTTCAAAGTGCATGGCCAATCCAACGCAACTAGCGTATTCTTATCTCAATGCAGATAGGAACTTCACTTGTACAGTGCCATAGTTCCGCGTTGGACATCTAGTATATCCCTCATCCTTATGACTGCTGTTTCGACATAATTCTCTATGTGGTCAGCCACGTCTCGCTGCCGTTCAACAAGATGGATTTGACGCACGCATTGAAGATTCTCAGCTTTGTTTTTTTTGGTTATTTGTTGGTTTCTCCAAAAACTGATCACGCTTTGTTGAGAAAATTCTCTATATCATCATCTACCCCACCGTTGGTGGAAATTGTGGTTTCAAGGTAGGAGATGCGATAGTGTTCCCGCAGATGGTTATGCTACTTTGGCTGGTGTGGTTGAGACACACCCCTTTGGTTTTGGATGCGATTATTCAAACTTTATTGAGAATCCAACTTTGGTGGCAACGATCTCGAGATCATTCGAAGAAAAATGGACCGATGACGCCGCCAGACCAAATTCCACACCAAACAGTCACTCGTTGTGGCTGCATTGGCTTCTCCTGGAACGCTTGCGGATTTTTTGAGCCCCAGATGCGAAAATTTTGCATATTAACATAACCATCGTGGTGGAAATGAGCTTCGTCCGAGAAGGTGATTTTCGATAAAATTCGTCATCTTCGGCCAAACGATCTTCCGCCAATTTGCGAACCGTAGCCGTTGTGAAGGTCGGCGGCTTCCCATTTCGTAAATGTCAAGGTTTTACTAAATATTTACCAATATATGAATGACATTTGACGTTTTAAAAGTCAAATAATCGGTAGTTCAAATTCCAAACACTAGATGGACTACCCTGTATTAAAGAGTAGCGGTGATAGGGGGCATCCTAGCCTGACACCGGTGTTTGTTTGGAAAGGTGCACTAATTTTCCCATTGTATAGTACCCCCTAGTCCGCATCAACATATATGGCTTTTATTATCAATACGATGTTGACAGGTACTCCTTTCCTCACCAATGTCCGCCATATCGCTGCTCTGTCTACGGCATCGAAAGCCTTCTTGAAGTCGATGAACAGGAGGTACAGTGTGCAGCTCAACATATGCCAACCTCAAAGACCTGTCCCAGCCCTCTAATTTTAGTTTTATTTAGATTTTAATTACATAATTTTAGTTGGTCTTTTTCCATTTAACAAACTCTTTTATACTATGACAATACAATTCTATAATTTTTTGAAGTTTTATAATATAATAACTACGTAAAAAAGGAACTCTAACGTAAAATCTTATATAGAGAATTTAAGAGCTCAGTTTCTACTCTTCAATCCTCTTTTATTGATATCATGTTCACTATAAATATTAAAAATTAAAACCATGAAATAAATTGAATTGCATTGAAGTGAAAAAGTGTGATGAATAACTAAATAATAATAAATAATAAATTAAAGCAATTATTATTAAAAGATTATCCTTTTTATATTTATACTATTCCCATACTCTACCTGAACGAAACCAATTATTTCGATGCGAAAAATTAGGCTTTTAATCAATTTCGCACTCATTTTTATATTGATGTCAGAGTTAATAATTTTAACAGTGCTGCCAACTGCACAAATTTAAAAATGAGCCGTACATGTATGAAATATTAATATATTTATTATTGTGTTCATATGTGTAGTAAAATTTCAACTGATAATAATTAAATAGCACAATTAATTTGTACATTCTCTGTCAAACCAGGTAGCTCCACTTCACACCTCAATTTTTATGTTTTTGAGTTTGAAACCTTTGTTTGCTCGTTTGCTCTTTAAAGACGAATGGCAATTTTTCATATTTCAAAATGGCGGAGCTACAATGGCCGCCAAAGCAAAGTAACTCCTTAATTTAATAACTATTTTTAATCCTTTTTGCTATTCAGACACTTTTGTGGTAGAAGATTTTAAGTAAAGTACATACGACTTGGTTCATAGTTCAACAAAAGAAAAAGTCTCGAATGAGTAAAGCATAATTAAAGAATAGTATTACTTATGATCATTTATTTAACAAGAAATACAAAATGTTTCATTGTCGAAAAGACAAAGAACTTACATTCAGTAATTTTTAGTGTACAGTTCAAAATTGTTTCCAAAATATATGTTCACAGACGCTAGTTCTAAGAAAACTATTTGGATATTTTTATCTCGACAAAATTCAAAATGGCGGCTCTTGTCTGCCTCTGTACAAATTTCAGCTATCCAGCCTCATGTAGTGAAATGAAATGAAAAATGTTTTTTGTTTATTAATGAAATACAGGAGTTTTGACGAAAAATTATCTGAATCATGAACGTTTGAAAATAAAAGGTTTCACTTGTTTTGTGATTTGACTTTGCTTAAAAATAAAAATTTTTAAATTTTCATGTATATTGCATGAATAAACATTCTTACATGCTTTAAATGAATGGAATCGGAACACTAGATCAAGAACTGAGCTTCAAATTCTGATAAAAAACATGTTTCCGAGAAAAGTGCTTAAAGTTTTAATTAGTTAATTAGTTAGATAGAACAAAAGAAATTGATCCAGATTAGTCATCCATACCATCTGTCCGTCTCTCTAAACACCCAGATCACCCTTAGCTGTTCAGACTTCGTTTATACTTTCACTTTTATTAGCACTAAAACAGAACAGACGGAATTACTGCTGGCGCCATCTAGATGTCTTGTAGCCTACAAAAAAATGGGCAGCACTGGCGGTCAAGCAGGCTGCGTACCAAAGAGTTAAAATATATTAAGAAATTTAACCCATTTTCGCTATTTTCTCGAGAATAAAATTTCATTGAAATGATATCAATATAGGCGGGACATTCGCCACAAAAAATTTATTTGCACAATTTTATCATTTACCAGCACCTAGGAATGACGTAGTGTCATGTTGCGTATAGGAAATGCTGGCGCATATTTCGACAAATGAAAAAATCTCGGATGAGTAAAGCATAATTAAAGAATCGATTTTCATGATTAATATTATTAATATTATTAATATTAATATTAATATATATATATTAATATTTTTACGTCGAAAGACACAGAACTTACATTCAGATATGAAATTAAAATTTTTGCCTACTACTTTTATTTATGAAATTGTTGTACTCCAGAAATGCACTTTAAGAAAATGAAATTAAAATAAATATATTCGCTTATAATGTAATAATTTTTAAATTTAAGAATTTTGACCATAGAGCAACGTTTGCAAGACAAAAGCCAGGGGTGCCTGGCCCTGCTTGTTGTGCTTGAAAATACTAGTTCCGCCTTCTTTATTGACTTAGGCATATGCAGACAAAAATAGAGCTTGGATTTCATTTCCAGAGTGTCGCGCTGCTGATATTCCAAATAAGTTCCAAAAGTCATTTATTAGAAAGTATCTTTTGTACTCTAATCGAATAAATTTTCCAGTCTTTATCAAATCTTCACTTATCACA
This sequence comes from Chymomyza amoena, assembly GCA_037043745.1. NCBI lineage: Eukaryota > Metazoa > Arthropoda > Insecta > Diptera > Drosophilidae > Chymomyza > Chymomyza amoena. Next base: position 259,470 of record JBAMAX010004455.1, on the reverse strand, counting down.
CAGTTGATTTATAGCCAAACAATGATTCTTATGAATCCTACTTCAAAAATAACATAAAAGAACAACTTTAAGTACCCTTTGCAGCTGTCTCTTTCAAGAGCCAACAGCTGTCTCTTTCGAGAGCCAACAGCTGTTTACAATTTATCGATTACATTTTTTAAGCAACTCAAAATAATTGCCTTTTGCAGCTCACACACATAAGCCACAAAAAAAAAAAAAACAAGAAGATGAATAGCCAAGTCAAAATGGCGTCCATCAATCACATCGAATTGACAGGCAATTAAGCGTAACATAATTGAGTATTCACGTGTAACATATTCATAAACATATTCAATTCATTTGCAGCCATATTAGAAATAACTTTTTTTTCTGCTCTCCTCCACATACAACATATTCAATTTTTTGCTATTCCAATTTGCATTTTCACCGGCCATGGCTGGGGAATTGTGTGAAATTAAATGTGTCATCCGTATTGAATGCAGGGAAGTTCGAACCAGTAGCCAGCCAAGTCACGACACGCACAGCTTCAATTCCCTGCTGCCAGTGTCATTTCTATTCAGCTTGACAATTTTCAAGTGACAATTCTCAGAACATCACATCACATCACACATATTCCCCACACACACCTAACCCCTCGCCCAGAACAACCTGTGTGCTGCCAAGTTCCAAATTATTCGATCCATTCGACAGAGACGACAAAACGAAGAAGCTGCAACAGCAGCAGCCCTTGCAAATATTTTCACTTCGATATATTCAAAATATCTTTAGACTAGTCGTTGTCAATGCCACTCAAATGAATGTCGTCGTAAGTAGTCCTTTGCACTGCTCAGCTCCTTAATGCTCCTGCTCGACTCGGTATTGTGCTGGCTGTATTGAATAACGATGATGAGCTCGATGCTTTGACTATGACGATGATGAATCGTCAGCTTTCCAAACCTTGTGATTCCGAATGATTCCTATTTTGCAATACTGCAAATTTTTCTTCTTTTTTGCTCATTTTACTTTACAGCAATTTCAATTTCACATTCGACATGAAAATAACTTTGAATTCTTTGCCAATACGTTTTGTACTTTGGAACTTTTCTTGTGCTCATAATGTGTGTTAAATTTGATTGGAAAAGTGCTGCCAAGTACGTCAAATGTGTTTAAGTTTGGATGTTTTTGATGGCTGGATATTATGAGTACAAAAGCTGAAAATGTTGCCTGCTTTCCTTCCTGGAACACGTATTCAAATAAACCAACAAACTTCAATTAGTACCAAAAAGTTGATTCTATTGGTTAGGCGTTCAGAAAGACACGCTCTTTCATGCGAATTATATTTGCAACTAGAGGCAGACGTCTATCCGAAAAATTGATTTAGGGGAATGGAAATTTTCACACAGAAAATTAAAATATTCTGCTGGAAACGAAAGTCGAAAATGAATAAATTTTTTTGGAATATCTTACCGGGGGATGAGACCCCTTGGAAAAAAATTTTCGTTGTTTGATTCTACGTCAATCTGACCTGTCGTTGAGATACTGACTGGCCCAGATCTATTTCAAATTGAATTAATTTTTTTTTATTTTTTCGATACAAGATACACTAAGGGCTATTGATTGATAATGAGTATTGATTGATAAGATGAAGGGCAGATTTATAGTTTCAGAAGATAAATGATATAGAAATAACAATCTATATAAATGTAGGCCGCCCCTAACTTGGAGGGCCATCGCCTACCCGCTGGCAACTCGGCTCCCAAATAGGAACTTCAATTTGATTTGTTGTGGATTAATCAGAGACTGCTAATCGACTTTACCGGCATGGGTGGCACTGCCAGTAGTTTTGCTTTAGTTTCATTGCTCCTACTGTGCTTCATCACCACATCAAGGTGCCAATCCCCGAGAGAGGCTCTAAGCTCTTTTAGGAGAGAAGAAATATATCCTCTTTAACGGAATTTTATTTATTTTATTTACGATACCCTAGGTGGCTTCCATAAACTATCCAAACACTCTCCTCATACGCTGTTCCTTAAAGGTATAGTAGGTCCGAAATATTTTTAGTGTGCCTAAACAAAAAGATTTTTTCTATTGATTTATTTTTAATGCATATAAAAATCAAGATTTTTATACCCTGTACCGTATGGTACCAAGGGTATATTAAGTTTGTGCAAGCCGAAAATGTATGTAACATATATATAGTCGTCGGAGACACCCCAAAGTTACCTAAAATATGATCAGGGTGAATAGAGAAGTCGATATACCCATATCCGTCTGTCCGTCCGTCCGTTTGAACGCCTAGATCTCAGAGATGGTAAGAGCTAGAGTTACCAAACTTTCACATTAGATCCCATATTATTCCATAGGAGACAACGTTTATTTTATTTTTTTGATATCGGGGATAAATTATATAGCTCCCATGGGGGTGTTTGAGACGACTCGACAAAAAAAAAGCGTTTTAGATGAATAATTCGTTTGTTTATATAGATATCGTAACCAAATTTGGTATTCGAAAGTTTTTTATAGTTCCCAATCACTGTACCAAATTTGATCAAAATCGGTTGACTATATCATATAGCTCCCATAGGACCGATCGGCCAAAATAACTTTTTTAAAGAAAAATTAGCTTTATTTCGTTTTTTAAAAAAGATATCGTAACCAGATTTGGCGTTGGGAAATTTTTTAGAGCACTTAGCAATGTGCCAAATTTGAACAAAATCGGTTGACTATATCATATAGCTCCCATAGGTCCGATCTTTCAAAAAATCGATTTTTTAACAAAATTTGTTGTGTTTCGTTTGTTTGTTAAGATATTGGGACCAAATTTGACATTCGTGAGTATTTTATAGTTCCTAAGCACTGTACTTAAGTTAATCCAAATCGTTTGACTAGATCATATAGCTCCCATAGGACCAATCGGTCCAAAAACACATTTTTATACCCTGTACCGTATGGTCCAAGGGTATATTAAGTTTGTGCAAGCCGAAAATGTATGTAACATATAGAAGGAGACGTCGGAGACACCCCAAAGTTACCTAAAATATGATCAGGGTGAATAGAGAAGTCGATATACCCATGTCCGTCTGTCCGTCTGTCCGTCTGTCCGTCCGTCTGTCCGTCCGTGTGAACGCCTAGATCTCAGAGATGGTAAGAGCTAGAGTTACCAAACTTTCACATTAGATCCCATATTATTCCATAGGAGGTAAGTTTATTTTATTTTTTTGATATCGGGGTTAAATTATATAGCTCCCATAGGGGTGTTTGAGACGACCTCGACAAAAAAAAAGCGTTTTAGATGAATAATTCGTTTGTTTATAAAGATATCGTAACCAAATTTGGTATTCGAAAGTTTTTTATAGTTCCCAATCACTGTACCAAATTTGATCAAAATCGGTTGACTATATCATATAGCTCCCATAGGACCGATCGGCCAAAATAACTTTTTTAAAGAAAAGTTCGCTATATTTCGTTTTTTAATTAAGATATCGTAACCAGATTTGGCGTTTGGAAATTTTTTAGACCACTTAAGCAATGTGCCAAATTTGAACAAAATCGGTTGACTATATCATATAGCTCCCATAGGTCCGATCTTCCAAAAAATCGATTTTTTAACAAAATTTGCTGTGTTTCGTTTGTTTGTTAATATATTGTGACCAAATTTGACATTCTTAAGTTTTTTATAGTTCCTAAGCACTATACTAAATTTAATTCAAATCGGTTGACTACTTCATATAGCTCCCATAGGACCAATCGGTCCAAAAACACGTGTTTTATACAAAATTCGATGTGTTTCGTTTTTTTGTAAAGATATTTGAACTAAATTCGGCATTGAGATCTTTTTTAAGGTATTTAAGAACTGTGTCAAATTTTATTGAAATCGGTGGAGTATATCATATTGCTCCCATAGGACCGATCGGCCAAAATAACTTTTTTATAGAAAAATTCGCTATATTTCGTTTTTTAATAAAGATATCGTAACCAGATTTGGCGTTTGGAAATTTTTTAGAGCACTTAAGCAATGTGCCAAATTTGATCGAAATCGGTTGACTATATCATAAAGCTCCCATAGGTCCGATCTTCCAAAAAAACGATTTTTTAACAAAGTTTCTTGTGTTTCGTTTGTTTGTTAAGATATTGGGACCAAATTTGACATTCGTGAGTATTTTATAGTTCCTAAGCACTGTACTAAATTTAATCCAAATCGGTTGACTATATCATATAGCTCCCATAGGACCAATCGGTCCAAAAACACGTTTTTTATACAAAATTCGATGTGTTTTGTTTGTTTGTAAAGATATTTGAAATAAATTTGGCATTCATATCTTTTTTAAGGTATTTAAGCACTGTGTCAAATTTTATTGAAATCGGTTGACTATATCATATAGCTCCCATAGGAATGATCGGTCAAAAAACAAATTTTTGCTTAAAAATTCTTCTGTTTTTGGTTTTTTGTGAAGAAATCGGACTTTATTACAAGCTAGTGGTACAGGGTATCCTAAAGTCGTCCGCGCCCGACTTTACGTCCGCCATTAATTTCTATTGATTTATTTTTAGGTTAAAAAAAAATTCAAAAGTGTATAAGGTGGATTTGAAGGCACTCTCGCCAGCTTATTCTAAAAATAATGCATATAAAAATGAATTTTTCTCTCCTCAACCTGTTCAAAGTTAAAGTTGACTGCCTGCCTTAAATCCAAAACTTAGAATTCCTTCTAGCTAAACCTTCGGCTTCAAAGCACGTACATAATAATAGACATACATATAGATATAAAGTTCGTCCTCTGTAATTCTGGAGAATAATTTTTTAGGTTTTCGGCGGATATTTTAGGTCCGCTATTTTGTAATTTTTAAATTTAAATTTCAGATTCTCGATACTAAAAACCCATATTTGCATACCTAACTCAGAACGTTAAACACAAAAATGACAAACATATCTTATATCCGCCATTTTGAAAATATGGCCTTGTTGATCACCAATGCTGCCTTTTTTTGCCAGCAGTAACTGCGTCTGTTCTGTTTTAGCACTTTAAATGAATAAATAAATGAAGTCTGAACAACTAAGGATCCTAAATTCCTAGTTTGCTTATCGAACTTTTCCAGAGAGACGGATAGACAGAATACGGGTCATGTCTGGATCAATCTTAGATACCTTTGGTAAATCGTCGATGTCTCCTTTTGGATATAACATATATTTGCACAATTTTTATTAGCTTATGATATAGGACGAAAAAGATGGCATCTATAGAATTAAACTTTATTTTAAAATGTTGGCTTTTGAATAATTAGAAAACGTTATTTTCAAGCTCTTGAACTCATTTTTTATACCCTGTACCGTATGGTACCAAGGGTATATTAAGTTTGTGCAAGCCGAAAATGTATGTAACATATAGAAGGAGACATCGGAGACACCCCAAAGTTACCTAAAATATGATCAGGGTGAATAGAGAAGTCGATATACCCATGTCCGTCTGTCCGTCTGTCCGTCCGTCCGTTTGAACGCCTAGATCTTAGAGATGGTAAGAGCTAGAGTTACCAAACTTTCACATTAGATCCTATATTATTCCATAGGAGGCAAGTTTATTTTATTTTTTTGATATCGGGGATAAATTATATAGCTCCCATGGGGGTGTTTGAGACGACCTCGACAAAAAAAAAGCGTTTTAGATGAATAATTCGTTTGTTTATGAAGATATCGTAACCAAATTTGGTATTCGAAAGTTTTTTATAGTTCCCAATCACTGCACCAAATTTGATCAAAATCGGTTGACTATATCATATAGCTCCCATAGGACCGATCGGCCAAAATAACTTTTTTAAAGAAAAATTCGCTATATTTCGTTTTATAATAAAGATATCGTAACCAGACTTGGCGTTTGGAAATTTTTTAGACCACTTAAGCAATGTGCCAAATTTGAACAAAATCGGTTGACTATATCATATAGCTCCCATAGGTCCGATCTTCCAAAAAATCGATTTTTTAACAAAATTTGTAGTGTTTCGTTTGTTTGTTAAGATATTGGGACCAAATCTGATATTCGTGAGTATTTTATAGTTCCTAAGTACTGTCCTGAATTTAATCCAAATCTGTTGACTAGATCGTAGCTCCCATAGGACCAATCGGTCCAAAACCACGTTTTTATACAAAATTCGATGTGTTTCGTTTGTTTGTAAAGATATTTGAACTAATTCGGCATTCCGATCTTTTTGGAGGTATTTAAGCACTGTGTCAAATTTTATTAAAATCGCTCGACTATATCATATATCTCCCATAGGAACAATCGGTCAAAAAAAAAATTTTGCTTAAAAATTCTTCTGTTTTTGGTTTTTTGTGAAGGAACCGGATTTTATTGCAAGCTAGTGGTACAGGGTATACTAAAGTCATCCGCGCCCGACTTTACGTACGCCATTTTTATTCCTGATCCTATAACATTCTCATTCCAATAAACTCATCTCAAATTTAACAATTAATATCGATTGCTTTTTCGCTTTTTAATTCACAAAAGTCGTACCTTATGCAATTAGTTGCACCGCAAAAAATAATTTCCAAATTAATAATTATGAGTAATTTGCAGTTATTGACTTAAAGCCCTAAAAATTTGAACTGAAACTGCAAAAATTTTCCACATTATTAGAATTCAAATGCGGGGGGCGGAGTATTTTGCATTTCATGCCCCAAAAAGCAGCATGCCACAATATTGTTTTCGCGCCTATATAAATAAAGGCTCGGCTAATTTGCATATTATAATTTTTAACGTAACATATTACAAACATAATTTTTGCTATTGGCCTAATTAAAAGTGGCTTAATTTGTGCAAAAAGCGGCCATAAAATATTTTACAGTCATTTTTAATGATACCGTACCATGAAGTTCTGAAAGCCATTAAAATATATCTACAAATTTTTAGTACGCTAAATTATGTTAATTGATTGAGTATTGAAAGTGCTTTGGCACTAACAAATACAATTTTAAAAATGTATATAATGTATATATAGATATCTTATATACTGCTAAGCAAAGACAACGTCGGATTGAGTGACGTTTTATGTTTGACGCCTGTCAACGTCTCGCTCTCTTGGGAGAGCTGAAAATGACATTGATGACGACATTGGGACATTGGCCATGACTCTTGACACTGACAGAGTTTGTCAATATAATCAGCCAGTCAATTTTTGAAAAAAGCACTCCAAAAAATTAAGACAGACAGCTGTTTTGTGTATATAATAGATTTGTTGTATATAATGTAAATATTTTGAAAGACTGTTCTACAAAGATTAAGTCTGACAACTTTGAGGTTTTTCTTCTTTAACATTTGGCTAATGAGCTGCACTTGTAAGCTTTTCTTTTACTTGTCTTAAGCAGTTGCAATTAGTTAAAAGTTTAAGCCATTTTCACTGCGCTTTGTTCTCATTGATAGCCAACTTACAAGTGACCAAAGTATTTGTTGTTTTTGTTGCAATTGGAGTTAGGAGAAGCTTGTCTTTGGTTAGCATTTAAGAAGTTTATAAAAGGTATAAAGTTTTGAGTAGATAAAGATGAATTGGCTTGAATACAAAGTAAAACTTAAAATTTATAAAGTTTTAAAATTTGTTAAGTATTTTTCTTCTTCGACTTAAAAAGTTCTTTTACATCGAATAATATAAAATAATACTGAATATAAATACTCACATTTATTCGTAGATGAAGTTTGATCCAAATTGTTGCATTATTTTGTATACATATTTTTATCACCAATGCTCTCATTCATTGAGACGAATAACGAGCCTGCACATGGCGTCACCTTTTTATACCCTGTACCGTATGGTACTAAGGGTATATTAAGTTTGTGCAAGCCGAAAATGTATGTAACATATAGAAGGAGACGTCGGAGACACCCCAAAGTTACCTAAAATATGATCAGGGTGAATAGAGAAGTCGATATACCCATGTCCGTCTGTCCGTCTGTCCGTCCGTCCGTCCGTCCGTCTGTCCGTCCGTCCGTCCGTGTGAACGCCTAGATCTCAGAGATGGTAAGAGCTAGAGTTACCAAACTTTCACATTAGATCCATATTATTCCATAGGAGGCAAGTTTATTTTATTTTTTGATATCGGGGATAAATTATATAGCTCCCATGGGGTGTTTGAGACGACCTCGACAAAAAAAAATCGTTTTAGATGAATAATTCGTTTGTTTATGAAGATATCGTATTTGGTATTCGAAAGTTTTTATAGTTCCCAATCACTGTACCAAATTTGATCGAAATCGGTTGACTATATCATACAGCTCCCATAGGACCGATCGGCCAAAATAACTTTTTTAAAGAAAAATTCGCTATATTTCGTTTTTTAATAAAGATATCGTAACCAGATTTGGCGTTTGGAAATTTTTGAGACCACTTAAGCAATGTGCCAAATTTGAACAAAATCGGTTGATCTTATCATATAGCTCCCATAGGTCCGATCTTCCAAAAATCGATTTTTTAATAAAATTTGTTGTGTTTCGTTTGTTTGTTAAGATATTGGGACCAAATTTGACATTCGTGGAGTTTTTATAGTTCCTATGCACTGTACTAAATTTAATCCAAATCGTTTGACTAGATCATATAGCTCCCATAGGACCAATCGGTCCAAAAACACGTTTTTTATACAAAATTCGATGTGTTTTGTTTGTTTGTAAAGATATTTGAAATAAATTTGGCATTCATATCTTTTTTAAGGTATTTAAGCACTGTGTCAAATTTTATTGAAATCCGTTGACTATATCTATAGCTCTTATAGGAACGATCGGTCAAAAAAAAATTTTTGCTTAAAAATTCTTCTGTTTTTGGTTTTTTGTGAAGAAATCGGACTTTATTACAAGCTAGTGGTAGGGGTATCCTAAAGTCGTCCGCGCCCGACTTTACGTCCGCCATTTTTATTGTTGGATCATGGATTATATCAATCTTTTGAATCTCTAGTTTTGTTGGTAACTGAAGTACCGTATAAACGGTCTATTACAGCTTAAAGTTACAGGGTAAAGAAAAAATATCTTCTGGCGAGAGAGAGACTTAGAAAATATTAACAAATATTCACTGGTAACATCTGTGTGGAGCATAGTTATCTAAAGCCATTTTTCGAATTTTTTGCAAAGAAGCTTAATTTATGTATTACAAATCCAAACTAGTGAAGATGGTATACATATTAGGTTGTCAAAAACGTCCTTGATCAAGGTATTTCCGCAACGCTGTGTCTTAGTGGCAAGCGCGTATTCTACAGTCTGATATTAGTCGCATCGGTTCACGCTATGAGCTTTTTGGAACGTAGCTCTTAATTCACGTGCTAACACGTGTTGTGATTACATTGTTGTTTGCTTTTAGTCGTTCGTGAGTTATAGCGTCGCAAACATGGAGCAAAATAAAGAGAAAATACGGCATATTTTACAGTACTACTACGAATCAAAGGCATAAAATGCATCTCATGCTGCACAATAAAATTTGTGCAGTTTATGGACCCGATACAGTTTCCATTTCCACCGCACAACGATGGTTTCAACGTTTTCGTTCTGGTGCAGAGGATGATCGAAGATGCGCCACGGTCCGGAAGGCCTGTTGTCGAAAATTGAGATAAATATCGCTGAATTGATCGAAAGAGACCGGCATAGTAGCAGCCGTAGCATCGGCCAAAAGCTGGGCATGAGTCATCAAACCGTTAAAAACCATTTGAAGAAGCTTGGATTGAAAAAGAATCTCGATGTATAGGTGCCACACGACTTGACGCAAAAAAACATTTTTGACCGTATGGATGCATGCGAATCGCTTCTGAATCGCAACAAAATCGACCCGTTTTTGAAGCGGATGGTGACTGGCGATGAAAAGTGGGTCACTTACGACAACGTGAAGCGTAAACGGTCGTGGTCGAAAAGCGGGAAGCTGCCCAGACGGTGGCCAAGCCTGGATTGACGGCCAGGAAGGTTCTTCTGTGTGTTTGGTGGGATTGGCAGGGAATCATCCACTATGAGCTGCTCACTTATGGCCAAACGCTCAATTCGGACATGTACTGCCAACAACTGGACCGCTTGAATGCAGCACTCATGCAGAAGAGGCCATCTTTGATCAACAGAGGCCGAATTGTCTTCCATCAGGACAACGCCAGGCCACACACATCTTTGGTGACGCGCCAGAAGCTCCGGGAGCTCGGATGGGAGGTTCTTTTGCATCCACCGTATAGTCCGGATCTCGCACCAAGTGATTACCACCTATTTCTGTCCATGACGAACGCGCTTGGTAATCGGAAGTTGTCCACAAGAGAGTCCTGTGAAAATTGGCTCTCCGAGTTTTTTGACAATAGGGAAGCGAGCTTCTATAAGAGGGGCATTATGAAGTTGGCATCTCGTTGGGAACTCGTCATCGAACAAAACGGCGCATATTTGACTTTTTTGACAACCTAATATTTTGAGCAATAGAAATGCATTTTCCAAAGTAATGAAAAACCAAATGGCGCCCTTAGAGAACTACGAGTATATGACTAATTTTAAGAGAGGCCTCCATGATTGCTGCTTTATGACGTCAGCATTGATCTGAACCATTTTAAAAATATTTTCCAATTAATCTATGGACCAAAACAAAGTGACCCACGTTGTAGTTTTAAAAAATATTAATTGAAAAAAATGGTTAAAGTTTGACAAAAAATGTATTTTTGTCAAAAAATTAAGAAAAAAAAATGATTTGTAAAATAAGAAGTTATTATTTTGACAAAATCCTACGTGGTTGAGTGGAAAAATATGCTATAAAGATTGTGTCAAAATTTTGAAATCGATCGGATTAAAATAGATTGGGTTAAAGCAGAAGTCATTAAAAAAAAAAATTTCAAGAAAGACGCGTCTAAAGACTTAAAACTGAATCGACCGCTCTCTGGAGTGCAATGCTAATTATTTCTTTGTTAGATCTCTTCGAGACATTATTTTTTGCATTATTGTCTACCAATTTGGCTAAAATACATCGACCTTAATCAGGAATAGCTTGATAGAGCTCAGAATACAGACAGGAGAGGACACACCTGAAGCTACTGGTACATCTGGTTAGAGTGTCCATAGCAAGAACATCTTTCTTTCTTTTATTTCCCTTTTTGTCTTGCCTTGATTCGGCTTATAGCCAAGGCTTAACGTTCCAGTCTCCTTCAACGGGAAATCTAGGTAAGTCCGGCATCTAGATGGTCTAGTTGTAAAAATTTATGGTTATATTTTTGACGACCTCGGTTTATCCCATGCCCAAAATTAGTTGTAAAATAAAAAGTTTTTATAATTATTTAGAAATAGCCCATCTTTGTTATTATTTAGAAATCAAATTTTTAAGATTGCGTCAAAAATTTCAAATCGATCGAATAAAACTTATTTCTGGAGCTATTCAAAACAAAAGTGGTTTTGAGAAAAATTCGTTTAAAGTTTTAAAACTGATTCGACCGCTCAGCGGCTTCCCATGCAATGCTAGAAAAGTTCATTCAACTTACTCACTACAACTTAATTTAGCTTATTAAAATACTAAAAATACTCAAAGCCATTTCTTAGTTATATATTTAATTCATTTTTATTAAAAAAATCACTTTGGCAAAATGCCAACTACGCTCTTAAAAATAAATGAACCGCAAATAATTCAAAAAATGCACCCCAAAAAAAAAAATAAAAAATTTAAATCATAAAATATTTGCAATCGAAACAAAATGCCAAGAGCAGTCAAATAGCCGGAAATGTAAAATAAAATCTATCTATATAAATTTTTACCACAGAATGTTGCAACATTCTGGTCAAGATGTATTTTGCTGCTGCAAAGATAAACCAAATATAAACTTAATGTAAAATAGAGCTAACAATGGGGTATCGAATTTTGAATACCCTTTTTTAAAAATGAAGATATTAAAGTCGAATATGACTAGTATAAAGCAAACTAGTGCACACTATACATATGATACACAATTAGAAGGTAACGCAAGGCGCAGTTCTGTTGTTTCTCTGAAAAGGAGGAAATTTTTGTATGAAAACACTAATAAGCAATTTAGCAAAAAAGTCGAAATTGTGACGTCACTAGAGCATCTTGGCGAGAAAGCTTAAACGGCCCCAGACTAGGGATTCTCGAAAAATAAGTTTTATGTTCTGGGCAGAACGAGAGCTAGGCGAAAAAAATAGTGTAATCCTGATGGGTCTTGACTGCTTACAAAAGGTTAAAAAAAATGTACAAATTGCATTTTAAACAACTTTTTCTGAGATTAATCGTTTTTGAACTAGTTGTATTCTGTAATAGTATAAACTTTTGAAAAATTTTATCAAAATTAGTTCACTATTTCATATAGATGCTAAACAAAAATTCCTATTACTATAATTTAATAAAAAGTGTCTATAGTGTTAATAAATATTAGTGCAGCGTTTACCAATGCTTAAAAGCAAAAATCGTTTAGGATTACTTGTAATGCAAATATTTCCTGGGAGCTTTTTCAGCAAAAAAGTCGTAACTGTGACGTCATTACATCTTTGCTAGAAGGCTTAAACGGTACAAGATTAGGATTATATAGGGAGGGCCATCTGTTGGTTTTTTGTTCGTTGAAATATATTAGTGTAATTTTCATCAATATTGGGCAGAAGTATATACCCAATGCAAGTTTAAAACTACTCGTTTATGTAAGAAAAATAATATCGTCCAAATGGCCGCCGCAGCTGGCTCTACAGGACCTTATGCGAACATTGGAATTTTCCATCACTTTTTTTTTATAAATAAAAATGGTCCATAGGCTTCAATTATTGCGTCATTTAAATCTTTTAGGCGTGCAAGTGCAGATCGGAATGCAAATTCGCCAAAGAGTGGTCCTAGCAAGATGTAAAATTTGTGAACGATGGAGCGTCGATGATCCCGGCGAATAGTTGACTCTTGTCTCAACTATACTTCTTACGCATCCTGCGTCCACTTGCGACGGCTATATTTCGAATAATGAGTGTTTAATGATAAAACCAGAAGATGGCTCACCCTATAGATTGGAAAATCTTAAGCCGTAGCAACGTCATAATAACCAAAACCCCAGATTCCAAAATGTTTCTTTTAACTCCTTTAAAGCAATACTAAGGAAAGTTTGTTTTTTTTTAATTTTTGGTAAAGTCAATCTAGTCGAAATCGAAGTTTGCCTATCATAAATCTTCGCAGTCTTCAAGAAGCAAACACGCCTCATGACAGGATTGCCAAACTTCATAAAAAACCATAAATACTCTCCATTAGTGTATAAGAAGAAATGCAGAATGCATTAAAGAAATTAAAGTGCAAGACCTTGGTTGGGCGTTTTTGTGGGTTAGGTAATTTTCAATGCTGGGCAAAGAACTTTACAGAACTCTCGCCGCAGGACCTACGGTTAAGTCAACGATTCGTTTCTTAACCAGTCGTCTAGCATATTTATGTTTTCCTGGCAGCACAGGGGCGTTCGGAGGGGGAGCTGGTACGGCTTGCACGCCCAACAGCTTTTTGTCAATTTCAGAAACGGCGCAAAAATTGCACGCTTGACTCTGGCGAATTGCTCCTGCGGGGCAAATATCCTTTTTTTGCATTCTCAAAACGTGCACAAGTTGGAAGCCAAAGCATTGAAAGAGATACATAGCTAAAGCTGACGAGATACGTGTGTATCTATGTGAGGTTTAGAGTGTGTGTGTGCAATGGCAACAAACAAACATTCAAACAAACAAACAAACAGCTGCCAAGCAATGAACTTCATCTCGACCTTTTCAGGATTTTTGCTATTATATCATCTCAACTGGCTGCTTTTCGGCTCGACAACGCATGAAAAGTCGAGCAAGTCATCAAAATTCATAGCTTGTTTTTGTTGTTATTGTTCTAGCTGTTGTTGTTGTTGTTGGTGTTTTTATGTGTATATATATGTATATGTTCTATATGCATTACCTCAATGTAGCACGCCCCCTCCAACCGCCACAAGCAACTGCAACTTGCAACATTGCAAAATGTGATTTAATGGCATTTGGTGTCGCATGCTAATGAGGCAACTTCCAAGCAGCTAGCTAACTTTCTGGCACTCTTTTGGAGTACTACTCCTAGCTTTTATACTTCTATTTCTCTTTTCTATTTTACTTTTTCCTTAAAACTTCCCTTTGGGTTTGTGGCACGTGCCGTCGTCGTCGTCCCTGACAGCAAGACGCAAAAACTGCGCCTAGTTATGTGTCAGGCATACTTAAAACTTGTATGCTAAATAGTTTTCTCTGAGTCAGCTCTGATTTATAGACTCCCCCCAGATATATGTATAAGTGTAAGTGTGTTGGTGTGTGTTTGAAAATGTGACCACTTTATACATGTGTTAGTAGTGCTAATTGTGTTGGAATATTTTCAAAGGAGCGACTCCATGAATGACTATTGAAACGGCATATAAGAATTCCAGCTGCATTCCAAATGTGAACTCTTGGAGCGAATCCTTTATTTTGTATGCAATTGACGTTTGGTATAAATGCTTGGTGGCTACTTGGTGTGAGTTTGAATTCTTCGGGGTTGACATATTTGACATAACGATTTGTGACTGTACTTTGGTAGAAATGGTTCGAGGAAGCTTATCAAAAGTGATTAATTGGGATAAAAGGATTGAGCTCAATGGGATATTTGCATAGAGACACTGGTCTTTAATTTTTCGATATATTTGTATCAGCTGAACTACCTAGATTGCGGACTTAACTAGATTTCTCATTGGAGAAGACTAAAAACGTTGAGCTTTGGTGAATCAAGGTGAGATAAAAGAGGAAAAGGTTAACTGCTTGATGAAAAGAAAGGCAGACAAAAGGAGCACCTAGATTTTGAGCTTACCTAGATTCTTCAGTGGAGGAGACTGATACGTTAAGCCTTGGCTCTGAGCGACTCATGAAGAAATGAACTGGTAAACTGCTTGACCAGGAGAAAGGCAAAAGTGTTGCTGTAAATTTGTACAACTATGTTAGATTACCAAGAATCCGGAATTAACTAGATTTTTTATTGAACGAGACTGGAAAATTAAGCCTTGGCTATGGAGTGAATCAAGGAGTGACAAACAAGGAAAATAACTATTGAGCTGCTTGTAGAGAAGATAAGCAAAAGTGTTTCTGTAAATGTTTATCATGTAGACTGACTAGATTCCGGACTTATTTAGATTATTTATAGGAGGAGACTGAAACGTTATCCTTTGGCTATGGGTCAAATCGAGGAAAGAGGAGAAGAACTGGTGAAAGGCTTGAAGAGAAGAAAGGCAAAGTGTTGCCAGAAATTTACACTAGCTGGACTATCAAGCCTCCGGAGTTACATAGATGCCTCATTCAAGGAGACTGAAACGTTAAGCCTTGGCTAGGGAGTGAATCAAGGTGTGACTAAACAGTAAAAGAACTGGTGAACTGATTGAGGAGAAGAAAGGAATATATGTTTCATACATTCTAGACTACCCAGATTCCGGAATTACCTAGATTCCTCATTTGAGGAGTCTGATCCGTTAAGCCTTGTCTATGGAGCTAGTTAAGGTGCGACAAAAGAAGAAAAGATCTGGTGAAGTGCTTGAAAAGAAGAAAGACAAAAGAGTTTCCATACCTCTTTACCAGCTGGACTATCTAGATTCCGGATTTACATAGATGCCCCATTGGAAACCTTGGGGTGGATCAAGGTGCGACAAAAGATGGAAAGAAATTTTGAGCTGCTTGACGGAAGAAAGAAAAAAGTGTTTCTGTAAATTTTTACCAGCTGAAATACCCAGATTCCGGACGTACTTAGATTCTTTATTGAAGGAGACGTGAACATTCTGCCTCGGGTATGGGGCGAGTCAAGTTGTGACAAAAGAGGCACAGAACTGGTGCACTGCATGACGAGAAGAGACGAAAAAGTCCTTGCCATGAGCACTTCACCCAGATTTCCAAGTAGCTTCAGGCTTCTCCGCTCCTGTCTGTATTCTGAGTTCTATCGAGCTATTCCACATAAGGAATGGGAAAATTAGCTGTAAAAACATGCTCCACACAGGTGTTACCCCTAAACTGTAGAGCATCATGGCTTCGTTTAAGCTCTCCAAAGACTATCTTGGCTTGATGAACACCCACTTATACTCTTCCAAATCTTAAAGCGGATCATTAACCAGAGATAAATCTGAAAAACCCTCTTTGAGTCTTAGAAAATTCAACAGCCAACCCACAACCAACTGCTGTTGTTTTAAAAAATTACCAAAAATCCTCTTTTAACTTCCGAAAATTTGTCCCAAAAACCAATTTCAAGACTCCTCATCAATTTTCCGCATCATTTTTCATCACAAGAAAATACAGCATAAGTCTCCTTTTTAAACGCTTCGGCTTTAGAGTTGCCACCTACCAATTATAAATATAAATATTTCTCAACGCTTGCTGCTTGCCTCCCACTGCCAATTAATTAAATATTTAAACAATTTCGTCATGGATACTTTTTTTTCAATTAAATTCTTTCTTATGATGCCCAAACATGCATGGACCGACTACTAGTAGTAAAATCTCAACAAGTGAAGGTTCATTAAACTGGCAACAAAGACATCTCTTGGCAACAACTTGGCGGCTGAAACCCACTTACCAATAAAGCATGATGGCCCTGGCCAAGAAGTCGCTCTGGCCATGAGCTCATTTGCCGTCTCGGGTCTGTGTATAATTAAAGCACATCAAGGAATTTAGCATATACAGTGGGGGAAACAGCAAAAAAATCTGGGTATGTGTTTAGTTCCCCCCGGCAGGCAAAGGCAAAGCCATGGCTAAAACCAAAACCTAGTTCTGAAAGTTGGCTATTTCGCTATTTTAACCAGGTGAAGTAAGCTCTAACCCAAACGCAAACTGATAATCACTCAATTTGCTTGAAGGCAAAATGTATGTATGAAGTTCATTCACTTACTTGCAACGTGCAACGTGCAACTTGTGACTTGCAACTGCCGCGCAACGAGAAAACAAAATAAACCAAAGCAGCGAAGCTAACGCCTGGAAGCTATTTAAAACAGCCAACAAAAAAAAATGTTAAACAAGCTAGGCGCGGATTGAGAGTAGAATTTCCTATACTCTTTTTTACGGAAAAATAATTACACTAGTCGACAAATTTCACACTTTTTTTTCTCCAGAGATGAGACTTATATTTTATGTTAGGGCAATGTTTCAGCATTCAAAATCCGTATTTTTTATTATCCTCTTATACCCTGTTTTTTTTCTAGGACTATTTTAGTGAAAAAGGAGCTTTTTCAAAAAACGGTTTCACATATGATGTCATAAAATCTGTACTGATTCGAATTTTTTCAAATTTTTTGTTTCCCTGAAAAGTAGAATAAAGTACCTTTCCATAATGTCCCAAATCATAAAAATAATAAATAATAAATAAAAATAAAGAAAAAATACTGTATTTATTTGGAAAAATCATAATTTTTCGTGTTCTCTTCATGATGGATTCAGCTTGTGGTGTTCAATGGGCAGCTCGAATTCTTCGAAAAGTTGCTTATTTGAAAGCTGCTAACATCTACTTTCAAAAAAGATTTAATTATAGAAGAGTGAACCACTTTTCAAAGGTTAAATGCAGTTAAAAGAGACAAAAAAAAATTTACAAAAAAAAATTTTTTTTTCTAATTTTACTAAAAATGCAATAAGTCGGTCATCTTTTATCATAAAATATAAAGTTATATAGAAATCGCATCTACATATCATGACCAATAACTTAAAATAATAAAATTTTCAGGTGTCTAAGACTTTTTCTAAAATAAATGGCTTTTTTTGTAGAAAAAGTCACCAAAATGCTGTGTTTTTTGGCATTTCGGGCTCACAGTTTCAGCTGTAGTTTTTTCTTTAGACATCCGAGATTTATGATTTGGGACATTATGGAAAGGTACTCTATTCTACTTTTCAGAGAAAAAAAAAATTTGAAAAAATTCGAATCAGTACAGATTTTATGACATCATATGTGAAACCGTTTTTTGAAAAAGCTCCTTTTTTCACTAAAATAGTCCTAGAAAAAAAACAGGGTATAAGAGGATAATAAAAAATACGGATTTTGAATGCTGAAACATTGCCCTAACATAAAATATAAGTCTCATCTCTGGAGATTTTTCATCGTCGACTAGTGTTATATGTGTAATTATGGAATGATAGATTAAATAGAGTCAGAGAGTGTCTTTGTTTTTTTTTTGGGGGCTCCAAGAACTTGTTGGCCACTTAAACACCCGGATATGGCTTAATCGCTTTTTGGTAGAAAGAGCTATAGTTCCCACATCTTTGTAACGCTCTTGACCCTATGAGACCGTACATATAATAGCAGCTTTAGTTTGAGATCTAATTCCTTGAACAAGTTCAAACTGCTTGTAAGCAGTACAAAGCAGTATCCAATTGCCAACTTTTTTTTTGAGGAATGATGTTGTAATCGATTTTGAAATACTTCCAAAATTTAATCAAAACGGATTTTTCGAATATTTTTGAAACTGCTTATAAACCCTGCTTTAAGCAGTGTCAATCAGTATCCATTGTATACATTTTTTGTGCGACTAATGATAATTTAACTGATTTAGATGTGTTTCAAAGCATTTCTTTGAATAGCATTTTATTGAATATTGCAAACTATTTATAAGCAGTATAAAGCAGTTTCCAATAGCAAAATGTTCTTTGTTCGACTAATTGATATTTTATACGATTTTGATGAGTTTCGAAAATATATTAAAATCGGATTTTTTAAATATTTCAATATGTTTCGAATTGCAAAATGTTCTATGTGCTATTTTACATATTTAATGTGTTTTCCAAATTTTGTCAAAATTGATTTTAGTCTTCCAAAATGTTTTAATCGAATTTGATATGTTTAGTATTTAGTAAATTCTAAGTTATATAAAGCAGATTTCAATTGCAAAAATGTTTAATGTGACTAATGATATTTTAACCGACTTTGATATAAATCGAAAGTTTGGTTAAAACGGTTTTCTTAGTATTTCTAGCCGCTTGTAAGTAGTTTCTTATTGCAAAAATTGTTGGTGATGATACTTTGAGCGATTCTAAAAATAACGAAAACTTAGTTAAAGTGATTTTTTTTTCATATTTCAAATGAATAATGATATTTTAACCAATTTCAAAAATGTATTCAAATTATTTTTCAAATAATTAAACTGCTTATAAGCAGTATAAAGCAGTTTTCATTTACAAAATGTTTATTGCCTCACTAATAATATTTTAATCAATTTTGAGGGTTTGGAAAATAGAGTCAAAACGATTTTTTCGAAAATTTCAACTTCTTGTAAGCATAATCATGCAGAGTCCAAATATAATTTTTTTTTAAATTTTAAAATTATATTTTAAGCAATTTCGATGTGTTTTAAAAATTTTTTAAAGCGATTTATTCGAAATTTTCAAACTGCTTATAAGCAGTATAAAGCAGTTTTCATAATATTTTTTTTTGTGATATTTTAATTGATTTGACGTGTTCGAAAAATTAGGCAAGTGAATTTTTTCAAATATTAAAGAAAATACGCATATTTTGAGGAGTGTGGAAGCACGGTGCTGCAAGGTTCTAATGGCAAAGGTCTATATGTTTTTGTTTATTAAAATTCGGCAAACTTTATTCGAAGACTATCTGCTCTACAGCCTGTTACAAACGTTGCACAAATCTAATATAACCCATGTACACGACGCTTGCAGTGTATAAAAACTGTGACAGCAACAACAACAACAGCAACAATAGCAAAAACAATAAGAGAGCCAAGTAAAGTGCAGAAAATTGGCATTACAACGTGCCGCAGAGAGTTAGAACATTGTAAAGAGAGCGGCAAGAGCGGGGAGGGGTGGCATGCAAAATAAATGTTGGTAAGAAGCGGGCACATTTAAGCATAAACATTGCTTAGCGCACGAGAACAATGGCGGCAGCGAGTTGACTGCAACACGTTGCAAGCAAATGCATTATGCAACAACAAAAAAATTGGAAAGAAAAACGGAGTAAAAGAGAGAAAGAAAAAATGGAGTGCTTAGAAGTTGTCTTACTCTATGTTCTGGCTCACTTTTCTATGACCTTTCGATTTGGGAAGTCTTAGATATGTAATAACTATGTAATAGGTTTTCATTTATTTATTCTGTTTGGGTGGAGAGGAGGTGGAGCCAGAAACAGGTAACTCAATATCAAAGGTCCTGTCGCTTAGAGACCCTAGGCTATGTACCTCGTTTTGTTTCAAGGTAAGTGAATCTCCTCAAAGTACCTACTTCTAAACCTTTCTTAACACAACCCTCTGAAATCCAGTCCCGCGACGTTCAATGTGTGATAACGACCTGTTAATTTGTCGTTGAATGGTTTTCCGTATCCGATCTTGAAACAAGTTAGAGTTCCCCTGGTACCAAATTAAGATTCAACCACCGAATCTCTACATCGCCTCATTAAAGATTCTCCCCATAGTAAGAATAACAATTTTAAGACAATTCTAGCGAGCAGTTCTTAGGAGGGTCAAGTTAAGGTGGTTACTCAAATTCACATAATCATACTCCCTTTAAATTATTTCAGGAATAAGATATAGACTTAAACAAATGTATTATAGGAACAATCAGTCGAGAGTTCCTGGCTAAAGAGTAAGCAACAAACCTTTTTTTGGGCGAATCAGGCCATATTCTGAGTTCATTCACTACTACTCTATATAGGACACTACCGTGTCTCTAAGAAATAGGAATCGTCTCAATTTTCTTAGCCGAATCTGGTCAAAGATCTTCGTAGTTTTTTCTCTGAATTCAAGAGTTTATTAACTACTACTCTGTATACGACACTATCGTGACGCTAAGGGCTTTAGTACCGTCCCAAATCTTCCGATAGCATAGCTGCAATATTATTTTTAAAAGGCGTATTAACGAATACTTAAGTAAAAAATTTCCGAAGCTTTACCCTCCTCCGAACTACCGAATCACTACTCCAGCTATTTTAAATCTCTGTCCCCATTGCGCTGCTCCTTAAATCGCACAGTTTACCCATAACTAATAAATATTATTAAATGCATCGCGGAGAAAGGACTCCATGTAAAAGAGAACCAAACTAAAGACTTCCATTTTACTACGCTATCCCTACAATCGCTTATTCTTCCGTTCACAAAAGCTAATATACTCTCTGAGGGAGAACAAAAAGAACTGGTGGAAAAACTAAGCGATGGAAAAAAAATGAAAGCACAAGAGAAAAATTAGTTACGCCAAAAGAGTTGGAAAGACGTTCGTTGAATACTATGCTAAATGTCTGTAGGGCACGATTATCATGTAAAGCAATGGCGAAGGGCTGCCAGAGCGGGGGTATCGGGTGGACCACTACAAGTGATGGCATGAAGGCTACCTACCATAGATTCAACATGCATGAGCCACTGCATTAGCGGCAGCCACATCAACATCAGCTGCAACAACATTCACTGCAGCGCTCAAGAGTTTGAGAGAGAGAGAGAGTGGAGAGGAAAAATAGTTTATTCGGGTAAGCCATTTTGCATAATTCCCCTTCCGCTGCGAGCTGCTGGCGGCCATAATGTGGCCAAAATTGTTGGCTTCCATTGGTGACACATGCAAAACTCCAAAACGGTTCAACGCCTCATTGCGCCTAAGCTGCGTTTGATGACTGACTTGGATGCGGATGCGGACGTTGGAGTTGGCGGCTGCCGCGACTATGCAACTATGTTGTGCGCCATATTGCAACACTTCATTGCGCGGATTTGTGGCGACATTGTTGTTGGGTTTGGGTTCAAGATTTCCAGCTGACGACAAGTTATCATGACAAACGTGACTGGCTTTCATGGATGTTTTGTTCCCAAATGTTTCGAATGCAATGTGGCATGCAGGGTCGGGTCTCTCTAATATAGAAGCTACTTAAAGCAACACTGTGTGCGTGGGTGTGTGTGTGGAGCGTGCGTGATTTGCATCCTAGGCTAATGGGTGACACTGGTGACGGCGACGGTTATCTCTTAGCTGGGATTTTACTCCTTTAGTTAGTCAAAGCAAAAAGTATTAAAGCAGCCACAGAAAAACCACTTCATTAAAAAGTGGGCGAAGGAAGCAGCTACTTGGTTATTTTTAATGGAAAATGCAAGACAAAGGAAGAAGCTGGAAGAGCAATATCACTTAGACCAAAGAGTGGGGTTAATGGGGGTAACTAAAAATTCTATTTGTATATTTTTTTTAAGGCTACAAGCTACAAGCCAATTAGTATCCAACAAAAAAATTGAATTTAGTTTGCGAAATTTTTTAAAAAGGTAAAAATTTTTATAAAAGTCAGTTTTCTGATTTTGAGATCGCCAAGTCAGTCTATAAAGCTGAATATAGCCCAGACGGGTCACGATAAGGTACCCATCAGAAGGCTAAGCTCAGGGCATCATTCTCATTACAGAAACAATTAAACAAATATTCAATTAACAAATTTTTTTTTTGTTAAAAGAAAAATAGAAGCGAAATCTGTACTATACAAGGTGTGTTCAAAAAGTATCGCGAATTTTGATTTTCGCGGGCTACGTATATTCGAATTTCAATTTTTTTGTGGCGTTATGTTGGTACTCATGTCTCTCACTTATGCCGACAGGCTCGGCCATTTTGAATGTTCACTTAATTGCTGACAGCTGCTTTGCTTTCACGTGTTTTGGCTCGTCTTCGATTTTTACCCATTCAAAAAAATTGATCAAAGAACCTATATCAAATTTTGTGTGAAAAACGAAATTAAGTGCGCTGATGCATTCCGAATGTTGACTGTGGCATAATGAGAAGCTACCTTGGACCGAAGGAACGTTTATTGGTTTATGATGTGTAGAAAATGGTATTGGCCAATTGTCATCATCGTTAGAGAAGTTACTGAGGATCTTGACATATCGATTGGCTCGTCCCATTCGATTTTTATCAGTGATTTGGGGATGAGACGGTTCGCCGCGAAATTCGTACCAAAATTGCTCAATTTCAACCAAAAAAAGCAGGAGTCTGTCCGCGACGAGGGTCATAACTGATGACGAATCGTGGGTTTATGGTTGTCCCGACTTAAATATACTCTCTACTTTCGCTAATTCGCTTATTCGAGAGTTATTCTAAGTAGCACTTCTGAGTAAAATGGGTTCATTAAGCATTTTTAAATATAATTCCAGGAGTATTTATGATTTAAGAAGTTATGACAAAAAATATTTCGAGAGCCGGCTTAATTTTTTTATTATTGGCGAAAACTCCTGAAACTATGCGAGGGAATGGGGGATTACAAATGAAGAACTAGACCATAAGTCGTTCAGACAGATGAGTCTCTCCTAAATGATGAAATTCATTATTCCCGAGAGTACAGGCTAATGCATACCGCAGGAGCACTTCATAACCAAATTTAAAACCCATATTCCCACCAGGGAGGGGTGGAGTATAAGTGTACCAGGCCGTGATGGCTCGGTAAAGATATACACGGATGGATCCAAGCTAGACGGCCACGATGCATCGTGCTCCTAGTCAGTGGATAACTGTCACTTATCTCTGCAGGAGATGGCTGAGCAGTCTTCAATTAACCTCATAAGGGTTCCAGGATATAGGAACATCGAGGGTAACAGACGGCCTGTAATCTGAGAATACGAAATTACTTCGCTTTTTGTGGCCGACATACTGCAGTAAAAGAACTAAGGCCTAACAGGAACTATCTGAATAGAGCCCAGTGCTCAACTGTCATTGTCATCCGTGCTGCCACAGGACACTGGCTGGTGAGGAATCATGCATCCAGGTTGAATGGAGACAGTCGATCACTTTTTCGGTCACAGCCCAGGGCTGGGCAGGAAAAGATTCCGTTTCGTAAAGACACACTTTCTTGATGATTTATCCCAGCTCTTCGAACAATAACCAAAATTCCTATTAAGGTTTATTTGGGCTGCTGCAATGCTGCCTCACCACATATAGGGGACCCCTTCAGTGGGGAAGAGTGGTGAATGGCCCACTGTAGCAGTATCACAAAGAGCTTATTCTTGGCCTAAGTGTGTAGGGACGTCAGTCTCCATTGCCGCCCTAACCTAACCCAACCTACAGCTAGCTCCGAAACAATGATCTACCTCTATCCCCAAAGCTGGTGTCCTAGGCAATAAAACTCTTGGGGCAATCCATCAGTCTAGACTTCCGAACGTTTACTAAGTGATCGGGAGAATGAAACACATTAAATTTGGCTTCAAATTGTGCTGGATAATCAGAACCCGTCGCCATGCGATTGTCAATCACGGTTAGGGTTTGTTTAAGTGAACCACATAGATCATTCATATCACACTTCATTCTGGAGACCTTTGAACAAGCTTTTCTTCCTCTGCAATGAAGTGAAGCTCATGGACCCATATAATTTTGTACTAATACACTTTTTAAAAGATTGTTTTAGTTTTGTAAAGATTTAATTTTATCGACTAAATAATTTCTAAAATGAAAAAAAAACAAAAGCATGTCTATTATTTTTGTCATGAGTGTATGTATTTTATTCATTTACTATGTATTGGATTGGGTATTTAATTTATTGATTGGGTTTTTAATTTATTGATTAACTTAATCACGCTATATACACGATGTGAACTCAAAGCTGCCAAACCCCCCAAAGTCAAATCCAGGCGCCTCAATGGCTGAAATTCGTAGAATTGACTTGAGTTTGTTTAAAAATAAGCTCAAGCTTCCCACACTGTCACTCTAAAACAAATGCACAACCTTTAGCTTAGATCTTCAATAGACTTTATTTTTAATTTTTAAATTAATGAACTAGTTCTGTGGCAACTTTAAGCCGCTGACCTAGTTGCCATTTGCAGCAAAGACAAGCAGAGCCACAATTGGCTTGGCTTACGAGAGCCTCCGGCGTGTAGCTCAAAATAAATTTGGAGCTGTCTTCTGGTGTCTGTCATTTAATACACAGCCAGGAGCTGTATGCCAAAGGTTAATGGTAACCCAAATTAAGTGGCATGCATGAAGGAGGCACACAACACAATACAAGCTCATTAAAAGCTCAAATTGCAAAAATAAAAAATAAAAAAATTATAACAAGAAAAAAATCTTATTCAATAAATAATAAATACAGAAAATTTGCTATATTTGTAGAGAACAAAGTTGGCGAGGGGGGTTGGGTAAGCATTATTACATAAAGAAACCTGAACATACAATGAAAGGGCACTCAAAACCAAGCGAAAAGGTCGTGAGCATAAATTTCAAAATTGTTTAACAGACTTGAGGCCAAAAGAAGTTTGAGTAGTTATAGAAGAAGTTGGATTTGCAGCCAAGTTCCCCAAGTCCCAGTAGAAGTCTCAAACTTAACGTCGAAGTCAGAACGTTTCCAGGCAAAGCGGGAAAGCATTGATGAAGTATGCACATCAAGTCTGGATACTTTGGCTCATATGCCACAGGCAACTGCGAAACTTATGGCTGACTACAAGTTGGGACAGACGGGACCAGGAAACCATTGTGCTCAACAGCCTCACTGCCTTCCGACGACTGAGAGTTGGAAGATTTTCTTTCTTTTTTTTTTTGTTTTTTGTTGCTTTTATGCTGCGATGCTGTGCGGGTGATAAGTTACATGAATCACGTTTTATTTTTGCCTTTGGACTTTAACGATGCAGTCAACAACGTTGTCCGGGGACTGGGCGGGAGCAAGGCATGGGGCGGGTACAACGCCAACGACATCGACCACGATGCGACGGCGGCGGCGGCTCTGGTCGTCTGGGTGACTCTAGCTGACTGACTCTGACTTCGACGTCGACTTTAACTCCTACTTCGACTTCAAGTCGTCGTCGTTCGTCCATACAACACACAATCAGAGAACGGCTGGCGGCAAAGGTCAGACCATCATCATCTCCGCATCTTAAGAGAGACCCAGCATCCCACCATGGCTGCAATTTTTATTTACCTTTTGTGTATGAGTTCTGCTCTGAGGGTTTTTACTTCGCCTACCTACCCACCCCCCCAGTGCCCACACGCCCCCTCATTCTACTCGTGTTTCTTTATGTTAAAACGTGAGAATTTAATATTTCTTTTCATTAGCCTCGACGACGTCTTGCAACCAGCCAAATAAATAGGCTCAAATTTGTTGCAAGCAGCAAGCACTATGTAGTACTTTGGTATATAATGTCGTTACTTGTTTCAGCAAAATGGCGACATTTACCAATTTAGCCATGAATCTTCTGCCTGGCATTATTACTTACCCCAAAAGGTCGCACCGCAATGAGTATCGAGTACATATTGTTTGGAACGTGCAACAAAATGTGAAACAAACGCCACATAAATTATGTCAAAAGGCCAATGGCAATTCGATTTGGTTCCGCGATTTCATCCATCGAAGTCAAGGCAAACATCGCACAGCAAAGTTCTGGCTTACATGGCTGGGTGGATGAGCAGAGTTGCTGTCTATTTATATAAGTAGCTAGCCATTTTTTTTTATGGCCTAAACAAAGGAATAAAGTTGTAGATATTAAAGACATTAATCGATAGAAATCAGCGTTTAAATGCAAGCCAAACATGCGAAACGCTTAAATAAAATGAAAAGAAATTGTGTTATCGATTGAATCGCACATTCGATTGAACTTTGAAAAAATGAACAAATTATTTTGTATAAAATATAAAGTCGGCGCTTCAGCCTTTGGACTCGAAAGATAAAATTCGTAAGAACCGTTTTTTTTTTATGATTTAGAAGTTTACAGAAAAATAATTAATTTTATCAGTTTTGTTTAACATTTTCAAGTGATAAACCATAAATATTTCTTCAGCCTGAAGGCCTTGTTGCTCTGGCTTCTTTCTTTATATTTTAGAATTAAATTCTAATTTATAAATAAATTCAAAAAAAAAAAAATAGTTTTATACAAATATGAAAAGTATGTTAATCTGCAATACGCAAATGTGCTGACTTCATGCAATTATTGTTTAAGTTAGTTGTGAATTTTAAGCTACTAATGTGTGAAATTTGTGCTTTTTCATGTATGGATCGATAGCTTAAATCAGTTCAGTCTTTCTAGCTGTTGTGTTAAGTAGCTGGTTTTAGGTATCTTAATTGAAATATTCTTCAACGCTTCCACTACATGGAACACAGGAGCATGTAACAATTTTGTTGGCCAAGCGATTTAATAAGAATTGGAACGGAAGGAATTGCCTTCAGCCTCACCAAAAAAGATACTGCCGACTTCTGTAACCAAATGATGAAACTCAGCACGAAAGATGCCTGAACATCTCTTACAGCAATTTACCCAATAAAACCACAAAAAATAAAGTGGTACGTAGGCAGATCCCTCACCGATGAAGGAAGTAACCTAGGGGCACTAGGACCCGGAGCAAATATCACTAACCACTAAGTGATTCCAAGCTGAAGTCCGAAGGTGTGCAGAATTCAATCTGCAAAAGAACTACCATGACAAGGATATCTCCTTCCTGTCTCATAGTCAATCAGCGATAAAGCCACTAAGAATCGCTAAGATCACATCTAGGCTCACGAATAGATGGGTTCCAGAACATTGAAGTGAGCTCGCAGATAGACTAGCGAGAGCCGGTCTGTCTGATTGGAAACCATGTGCTAAGGGACCTAATGAGAATGGTGGGGGAAAACAAACAGGACTTAAGCACCCAAAAACTCTCCTCTTTAACTAAAACCGAAAGCGGTTCAAACTCAAGATAACCCACGGGAAAAACACCGTGAGGATTCTGACCCCCCTCTTCACGGGACACCTAAACAAAATTGGCATAGCGGATAGTGGACTATGTTACTCCTGTAGCACGGTGAAAGGAACTTCAGCGCATCTACATATGTCATATAGATGTGTCAAAGAAACAAGCTCCTGGGCATGTACGTTCTCTTACCGTAGATCGTTGTCACCCTAAGTCCAAAAGAAATATTGGAATATATGCAGGCAATTGGACTTTTGGGAGAGGTCTGAGTCGTGAAGGGGCTACAATAGATTCACTTTGATCGCGGTTCATCTTTACACACAATATTAGCCTGCGCCATCTAGCGACCACACAGAAGTGAAAAATAAGTTATGAAGGTGACGTCACGAATTCAAATGATAGAAATGATTTAAATGACACTTTTTCATTGTTCAGCATGTACATCTGCATCTTATTGCTGCATCCCGGATCCATACCCAAGTTTAGGTTAATTGACTTGCTAATTTTACTTGACAGTTTAAGAAAAAAAAGCATTTGGTGTGCAACTTTGCAAGCCCTCAACTCAACCGCAAGCGTGAATACCTCAAATATTGCGTTGCAGATAAGGCTACACACCACATTTAATAAAAATTATTTTAAACACCATGGTCACCACAGGTGCTAGCCATCCTTGAAAAATTTTAATCGATTTGCAATGGGTACAGTCCCAACAAAGCATATTAAACTTTCTCTACATCTGCATCTTGTTGTTACATCCATGCTCCATTCTCAAGCTTGTGCTAATTAACTTGCTAATTTTTCTGCATAACATAAATCTTGTCTCCAAATAGAACCATTTAAACCACTCTTAAAGCCTTGGTCTCTTCCGTTCAAGGCTGCAAAGAAGACTACAGTTTTAGCAGGTTCTGCTCAAAATCTACTTTGAACTAAAACTAAATGTGTTTCTTTTATAGATGCGTTAAAGTGGTCAAGGTATTTTGTTCCTACGCCATAAATTAAAAAAAAGACTTCGTAGCATCCAACATAATATAATGGTTAGACCACATGCCGTCAGTTCTGAGCTTTTTTAGCCTATTTGTATTAATTACCAAACTCAAATCGTAAATTCTGAGCCGTTTTTAATGGCTCTCCAAGCTGCGGAAGAGAGTCTTTGGGTTTACCCTTCTTCTTGCAGGCATTGACAGACACATTACTTTTATTTTTATGCATAGTTGCATTTAGTTTATTTGGGGCTCGTAAGCTCCACAGCGTGTGGTCCTTGAGCGTTTTATGGCCTAAGATGGGTAATAAAAATTTGTGCGGTTTTGCATATAACATAAATATTATTGTAAATAAATATATATAGATGTAGGATATGGATGTTTTCATCTAAGGCAGTAAAAAAGTAAAGTTTCTGTCATCATAAAAACTTTAGTAATATAGATAACTAGGCACAAAAGTGTTTTTTTTTTTTTGCATTTAGTGAGACGGAGTCAAAAAATATGTGGCTGTGGATGCACTGCACTCATTTAAGAAATTAAAAAAATAACGAAAATTTTTTGAACATATTGAAGGATAAAGGAAATCATTTTGTACAGATGACAATTAGGGTTGAGTACTTTTGTAACAACAATATGCAAAGAGCTGAGTTGCAACTGTCTCAACAATTTTTATTCCAGCCTATTTCTTCTAAGAATTTTCCACCTGGAACATTGTGTGTTTGGTGCAAAACTGTATTTGTACTTAAAAGCTCTGTAAAATGTCGATTGTGACAAAAATCTAGAGTTACTTCAAAAAATCAGTTTAAAGTATATTGGGGAAATATCAAATTAATATGATGAGTGGTGTAGGAGACAACACGATAAATCGATTACGGGGGTGGGGGTCCGGACGGACAGACGAACATGGCTCCATCGCTACCCGAGATTATGATAAGCATTCTAGGTACAAAGGACTTGGGGTCTGCAATGCCTCCTTCTGTTTGGTGCATACGTTGCACAAATCTAGTATACCCTTTCTACTTGTAAGTACAGGGCCATAAATATATTAATAAAAATATACTTATTTGATATAAAAAGCGGCAAAAAATAAATGGAATGAATTAACCCTCTAACTCCTAATAGTGCCCCGGCATTTATTGTATTTTTGCAAATAATTTAAAAATTATAAGTTTTTACTTCTTTTAAATTTGAAAACTATTCAAAGCTGATAAAGCTATTTATTTTTTATTAACACATCACATGAGATTTTTTTCGGGTTTTTTGTGGGGTCAAGTTGACAAAAAAAATTGTTTTTTAAATCACCATAACAAAAAAATTAATAGGAATTTTTTAATACTATAAAAGCTATTCAATATTAAATAATAATAATAAATAAATAAATATTTGTTCGTAAATAAACTAATAATAAAAATTAGAATTTGATTTCTAAAAAATTCATAAGCAACTTATTTTTGACTTAAATTCTTAAGGCCATTTTTCAGACGACCAAATTATTCATAAATAAATGAATAAATAAAATCAAAGTTTAAAAATTTGAAAGGCGATTTATTTTTAACTTAAATCCTTAGCGACGTTTATCAGATTTTCACACTTCACAGTTAAACAAACAATCCTACATAATAGTAAAGGTTGTTTTTGAGTTTAGGAGCCGAAGAGTACATTAGAAAAAATTATGCGACTATTGTTAAAAAAATATATACAAAATTTGCATTAGAGGGTTAAGCAATTTTTACTTTTAAATAGCTTAGCTAATGAGAAAATGGCGTTGGCTGCCAAGAATCACAAAGTCAACCACTAAACTGTTAAACGAAAAAAAAAGGCTTTGGTGTGCAACTTTGCAACACCTCAACTCAGCAGCAAGCGTGAATACCTCAAAAATTATTTGCTTAGATAAGGTTAGACACCATTTTGAATAAAAGAAAATAGAATATTTTGGAAAGATAATTTTAATTTATTCCTATATTTAACCAAATTTTCATCATTTCTTTGCAGCATTTTCGGATTATATATATGACTTTGTCCCTTGATCGCCGAACTTTTCTGGTCTGGATGAAAACTATGAAAACACTTCCGAAGAAACAGAAAAAAAAGGAATTGACATAAATCACGGTGCGGAGAACACCATTTCTTCCAGGTCTGTGGACCATTCTATTGAAACATTAATGATGGTAAGTACATATTGGTTTCATTTACAAGCTATTTTGAAAAATTGGGAAAAACCCTTTATTCGATTTTTTTGATTCCTCAAAACTTTACTTGAAATAGGGGTTGATAAAGGGTATTTTTTTTTCCTGTTTAGGGCACACCTAGTGTGACAGCCTAAAAAAAAGGCCATTTTTGGGAATTAATAAAAACAACTAGTGAATCCATCTATTTAAAATTTTGAGGGAGCTGTTATACATGTTTTGAGAATACACAATAAAATTTTTTTGAAATAAAATATTGAATATTTTTGTTCCTATATTTAACCAAATTTTCATCATTTCTTTGCAGCATTTTCGGATTATATATATGACTTTGTCCCTTGATCGCCGAACTTTTCTGGTCTGGATGAAAACTATGAAAACACTTCCGAAGAAACAGAAAAAAAAGGAATTGACATAAATCACGGTGCGGAGAACACCATTTCTTCCAGGTCTGTGGACCATTCTATTGAAACATTAATAATGGTAAGTAAATCTTGATTTCATATACAGGCTATTTCGAAAAAATGTGAAAAACCCTTTATTCTGATTTTTTTTCCTAAAAACTGTCAGAAAAGCGCTACGGTAAGCTATTTTTGATGTCGGGTCACCTCAAGGTTGATAAAGGGTATTTTTTTTTTCCTGTTGAACTCGTCTTGAGAGGTTAGAGCTCCTGCAAGAGTTTCCATGGAACTCTAAATAAGAGTATAGTGAATCAAAATTCTATATAGTTAACTATATAAAGGGATTGATAAAGGGTATAAATAAGCCACTTTTTTTGCGAATATCTCGACAAATTGTAATATTAGAAATTAAATATAGATGAAAATGGTATAAGATCTGTATTTTTTTGATGAAAATCGTATAAAACGAGTTTACGTGTATTTCCAAGATAACGTCGATTTCGTAAGGCTAAAAGTCTCACTTATACGGTTTTGACCCAAGTTCTTCATACTGAATAAAATACAAAATGTTTTCTAGCTAAATTTTACAATGACTTGAAGTAAGGTTACCCTTTTTCCCAACGTGTTTTACAGCTTATAAAAAATACACTGCAAAAAACAGCATTCATCCTTTTATTCCAAGATGGCGGGATTTTCGTAAGGCCCATAGTACCGCGTATTTGTTTTTGACCTAACTGTTTTTACTCCCTACCTTATAAAATACAAGTCTTATCCTAGCAAAATTTTACCAAAGATCCTACATTTGGTTACCCCTTTTTTCTCTTCGTTCCCAACGCCTTCTACAGCCTATAAAATACACCGCACAAAACTAAACTTGATTCCATTATAGCCAAGTATAAAAAGCCAATTTATGAGTTAACTATAAAAATTTATAGTGGCAACATTTTGCATAGAACTCAATTCATTTGCAGTTAAAAGTTTTCCAGTCGTACTCAGTCTCATCATTAGCCGAACTTCACCCCCGAAAAAATTTCAATGGCTGCATAAACAACTCGAAAAGTTTTTCACTAGCAAATTTACAGACGATATTTTCATTGTATTATTGGCTTTGCCATTAAAATCGATTTTCTATGTATTTTCCGGCCAACCAAAATAAAAAAAGTAGAGAAGAACTTTTCAACTGTCATTAGCGTTTGTGTATTCGGGTTTGTGTGGGTGTGTGTGTGTTGAAAACTTTATCAATTTGATGGGCTGCTGTGGGCCAGATTTGTGCGCTAATAATTTATGCTGTCCAAACGTTTGCCACACCCCTTTTAGGCCGCCTCTGACCAGGCTAATGGCGCTGTCTTCTGGACCCACAACATGACTCATCAGACTCCTGCAGTCACCACCCCCCTTAGATTTATTCGCTAACATTCATTTTCGACGATTGTTTGTCTTCATTTCCTATGCTTAACTGTGATTGACATTCATGCCCCATCATTTATTCATTTTGCAGCATTTTCACGCTTTTCGAGTTCGCCGAAAAGTTTGGCCTCAATTTCACTCGAATGCCTCGAATTTAATTGACTGCGGTGCTTGTCAAAAATTAGCAGCTATCTCTTTGGATTCAGGGGCGGGTTTGTGTCCTCGCTGTAATTGTCATCACTGCTGATTCTTTCGCTAAGTCTTAGTCTTCCAACGACTTATCTACTCGGTAAATATTGGCACAGTAATTTGGGGCGTCATTTCAAGTGGTTTGGGTTATAGCCAGTCACGGGGGTGAAAGTTTTACCCACTATTTGCACGGAGTTTTGGCCAATCTGGGGTTGGGAACTGCGTCAAGTGTGCTTGCACTTACTACATATTTGGCTTAGTTGGCCAGCAATTAACTTTCTTTTATTAGTGGCACTGGGGGGGTCTCCTAATGTTTTGTGTGCATAGTTCTGATTTGACCAAGTGACGTAGGAATGGCGAAATTTTCACAGGGTAATGAAATTTCATTGAGCTGTAGTTAAACACAGCTGTTCATATTTTGGGAATACGACGGAGTAGTATGTGACAAGAAAAAAATGCAGATAGTTAAATATAATTGGGATTGCGGCGAAATATTTGTTTTCCTTGAGAGTTGAGTCAAATGATGAATTATGTGTTGGGAGCCATACAAATGGATCTAGTATAAATGCAATTAATAAAAATGGAACTGTTACTAAAACTACAACTAAGACGAGCTATTTTGGAGACTATCTTAGAAACCTGATGTGTTGGAGTTTTTTGACATCGAATTCGGACTCAGAAACTCCAAGAATTTTGGAGGTTATCTTTGAAACCTGATGTGGTAGAATTTTTTTGGCATACGGCTCGGATTCAGCAACCCCAAAAACATGTAAAAACCATCGAACCATCGAGAAAGCTTTTTTATAGATTGTTGAGATTATACTACAAATCTGTTTTTCTGTTCGGAGACCAGAACACCCTTTCTATAAGTTTTGGGTGTCCATTAGTCCTAATTCGATGGTAAACACGTCGGGATTCTGGTATAACATCAAAAAACTCACAAAATGAGGTTTTTTGGAGGATATCTTACAAACCTGATGCGTTGGAGTTCTTTTGACATCAGACTCGGATTCAGCAGCCCCGAAAACATGTAAAAAACATCGCCGGTCACAAAAAGTCGAAAAACATTTTTTATGTATTGTTTTGAGGTTATGATACAAATCGATTTTTATATGCAGAGACCAAACCAAGTTTTCCACATATTTTTGGGGTCGCTGAGTCCTAATTCTAGATTAAAAAATCCTCATACGTTGGGACTCTGGCATAACATCAACAAATCCCACAAAATGAGGTATTTTGGAGGTTATCACAGTGTTGCCAAGGTCTTTTTGATTTAGGATTCGAGTTCAGCGACCTTTTATCGATTAACCAAGTCCTTCCTAAGAAAAAAAGGTTACCCCGTCGCGAACGTCCTTTATCATAAACACTTCATATTTGGAGCTTTATGGTACAACAATATGCCAAGGATTTTTTGACTTCGGATTCGGAATCAGCGACCCGAAAAACGTATAAAAAATGTCGCCGGACAACATGATGGACATCGTAGATTATCACACCTGTAGGTTCTGTGAAATGAGAGAGAAATCCGCCCAAAACATACTTACGGAGTGTGACGTTCTCGCCAGAAGAAGGGCTTCCCTCTTCGGCGATTACCGAATATCGATGCAAGATGCAACTGGACTAGAAACATCCCAGATAATTATATTTATCTCCATAATTGGACAGGCCAAGGAGCTCTAGAGCTGGTAGGGAGCACAATAGATCCAAAGGGTCGCAGTGCAGTTTTTTCATCTACGGATGGCTTTCGGACCCTCCAGAAGTTAGAAAAATGGGTTGAAAGGCTTTTGCAAGCTCTTAATATATAGCCACACTTCGTAGTGAACATCCCCTCCCAGTGACGAAATCCTAGATCCGAACCTGACTTTGACCAATTCGGATTCTGATTCAGCAGTTAAAACAATGAGATAAGAAAACAAGTGCTACTTCCACAGACCACCATACTACCATTCTTCAAGTAAAGAGCCGCAAGTATAAGACCCCAGAAACTCCTTGAAGCTAACTATCAACTCTTATGCACCAATCCCAGAAACTTTGGCCTAAGCCGATATTAGAGAAAGAAGCAATAGCAATAAAAGAAAACCATCAGATGTTATCTGAAACTTGAGACGGAGAAGCGAATCATAAAGCTTCAAAAATGCAATGTTGGTGATAAAGGAAGTTTGCGAATGGATAATGGTTTTCGTGGGAGGGAGCAATGTTAGAAACAGTATCGACTTTTGTCAATAATTTTAAAGAAATCTAAACGAACTCACGAAAAAAAATTTTTTTTAATAAGATAAATAATATGATAAATTAGCCAATACTTTATAATACAGCGATATTTTTTATGCAGAAAGTTTCTTAATTCAATTAATATTTATTAAAAAGTAAGTTCCTTACAACTCATTTTTCCCTGCTAATAACTTCAATGAGCCTTTTATATCATAAAATGTAAACTTTTAAATAAGAATATATGCTTTGACTGTGCTTATATTTCAATTTAATATCCCTCGAAATATAAGCTAGCATCTGTGCTGATTATTACTTTTATAAGTACTTATGGCTCCTTAACAAGTCTTGGAAACTTTTATCACTTTACTTTTCGTTGGCCATTTTGCCGCAGTTTGTTTTTAGGGCACCACGCACTAAACTTTCTACATTTAGCCGCATTAAATTCAATCATAACTTGGCAACACCATCCAGCCATATGCTCACATTACCGCTCACGTATCCCTTCCAACGGATCCCAACACACTCAGCCAGTGTTGGAAAACAACAGCAAAGTTCCTTAGGCGCCGCTTTACACTTGGGCCAGATGCCCAAAAGCGTTGAAATTTACGAGAACTTTTCACACACGCCCATATAATTTTGATTACACTTGTTTTCTAAATACTGTCCGCCCGTATACACACACACACACACACACTCAGAATACACACTGCGCCATAGAAACCACAAATACACATGTGTGCATAAAAATGAAATTCTGGATTCGCGCTACGGAGCAATGTGGAGTGCAGAGAGTTACGGCTAAGCTCCTGCGCAACAAATTGCAGTTAAAAACATCGACGTCGACTGAGGCTGAGGCTGCGGCTGAAGGCCGTGGCCAACGAATCTGCAGCCAGCGGGTGGTTAGTTGGTGGAGGGGTTTCCAAGGAACTAAAGCTCACGCACACAGCGAGACAGCGGCATATATACAACTTGTACATATGTATATGAAGGATATTTCGCTGTTTTACAAAACACGTTTGCGATTTAACAAATACACGTACAAATGCATCCCATACGGATAGCTGGAAAAAGTTTTCACTATTTTGTGATACTCTATAGTCGAAGGATATAGGGGTATGTAAGAACAGACGGATAAAACATAGAGTCTAAGAGTCATAAGTGTCTTAAGTTTTCGAGAAGCCAGAGCCAAAAACAACAATCTACGATAACTGAAAAAGTTACACCTGGATGAGTACCCGGTGTAATTAATATTTCTGGGAGCGGAAAGGGACCTTTTTTAAAGATATCGAGAATATAAGAATTTCATACTGAATGCAGACTGAATCAATAGTATAGTTCAGGTTAAGCAGCTCCAAGGCTATCATTCCTTCGTAGACTCAAGAAAACCGACCAGATGGACAAAACCCAAAAACTTTTAGGTCTATCGTTTTTTAAATAGCTTCCATTATTTACCACCTGTAGGTTTCCGGAAATTGAGCTCTGGTCAGCCGTTGGTTGTTATTATCACTTTTGTGAAGATCGTCCAATATCGGTATATATCGTGGGCGAAATAATGAAGCAAAATCGCCATGCCATTTTTTTTGGAAACTTTGCCCACTTGAGAATTAGTTCCAGCAGCGTATGATCAATATGATAGTTTTTTTTTGAGTTCACTGAGACCTAAGGATCTGTTGCACCATAAATCAATATGATATATTATACATATAGTCGTTGACTATTATAATTTACCAAAAAATTTCATTATGGTCGTCCAATTTAGTTCGTAATCGCAGAATTAATCTATGCCGTGGACGAAATAGTAAGAATAGGTCGCCATGCGAATTATTTGGAAACTTTGGTTCACCCGGGATTAGTTCTAGTAGCGTTTATTTAATATGACTTTTTTCTTTGGGATCTCCCACAAAGATAGATTACAAGATCTATTGAACCATTATTAAATATGACAGGATATCACCAAATTTCAAAAGAATACTGTTTCCGCATCACTTTTTATAAAAAAGTAACAGGCGATAAAGTTTGGATCTAAGCCTATAAACCTGGTATTAAAAAACATTCGATAGTTTGGATGTGTACTGGCCAAGGAGCTCTAGAGCTAGTCGGGAGCAGAATAGATCCTAAGGATCGCAGTGCATTTTTCCCCTTACAAACAATCTAAGAAAATGCGTTAAAAACGTGTCGAAATTAATCGACAGCCGGTCATGTCGCCATGGTATCACTTGAGCAACTTAGGAACGAACTACTCAAGCGAATCATTCTTTATTTTGATAATGTAAGCCCTCCAACATCGAACCAATCGGGAGAGTTTTTGAGAGCTGAGAACATCGAATTGATGGAGTATTTACCCAATGTCTTTTTTTGTTTCCGCACATCAAAAATAATCTACGTGGTCATCGTTATTTCGCCTACGAAGAAGTCCAGTCGATGAGCTTTAAATGGTATGGAGACAACTTAAACAGAGTGAAAAAAGTGGAGTATGCTTTCGTGGAGTATGTTTTCAAAAACAATATAACCATTTCTCAACTTATCATTCCTACATATATCACACTTTCCATTTCTGAGCGCATAATACTTATCACCTTGACCATAAAGTTTCCAGAATTTTTTCAGAAAATGCAAAATTGAAGAATTTTCAATTGGATGATCCAATTCTATAAACATTTTTTAAATCGGTTTACGGTTGGTTCTGATGGCCAATCTTGGATTTTTCCATGACCGATTTTTTGAGTAGACCGAATAAGAAAAACCTGCAGGGATCAAAATCAGGCTAATTCTGTGGTTGTTGGATGGTATTCATTCCGTTTTTGTTCAAAAATGGAAATCATGTATTATTGTTTTGACATATGAATCACAGAAGAGCTGTCAGAACAATCAGGCTAAAAAACGAAATAGAAAAAGAATCACCATTTAGAAACCACTAATTTGGTACGCGATAATAGTAGTTTAGAAACATTTAGGCAAATAGGGGATTGCAGTTCTAATTTTTTCCAGAAAAAATTTAATTTTAAAACTATCTTTGATAGATCGTGAACTCGTTCCCTTTTAAAGGGGTTCCTTGCAAAAAAGCAAAAGAACTGTACAGTTCAAATTTTAAATCATCATATTGTATAGTGTATTTGACAGTCGATACACACAGTCAGTAGTTCTTCCATCTGTTTTCTTTTTTGTAGTGCACACGTATGGCAACTGGAGAGTTTTGTTGCGTTTTTTTATGGCCGCCATAAATGTTATTAATACGCGTGAGCTTGTGTGTGTGCGTGTGTGTGAGAGGATATGTGTGCATGTTTGTGTGTGTGTGAATGTATGGGTTTAAAAGACAAACAAAATGGCGCGGGCGTGTGGAAGCGTTAATGTGGCAAAAATGTTCATGCAATAGACTTTTCTATTTGGCTCAAAACATTTTTATTTTATATTTTTTGGGTATATTTTTGTTGCTGTTATTGTGGGGAATATTGTATTGAAATTGTTTTTTTTGTATTTTTTTTGGTAACCCACAATGCGTTAGTGTGAAAATCCTAAAGCAAAGCAAACGAGTGAATTCAAAATGGTTGTTATTAAAACCGAACTGGTACAACAAAATTGTTACATATTTGGGATTTTTAGCCATATATAAATTACTAAGCTACAGGTAAATATCAGAGAGAGTTTATTATTTTTATTTGGACAACATATGTAAGGATTTAAAAATATTTTTTCTATAGTTTTGGGTGCTTTGTAATAGAATTGTATAGAAAATATGTTCTCGTCAAGAGATTTGAGTCAAAATATATATTGGGAATGTCTGTATGCTTTAGGAAGTTTAATATTTAAATACCTATTGCTTTTAAAAAAATTTTAAAAATTTTGATGCTGGTATTAGGTAGCATAATATACGATTTAATCAGACAAATTGATAGAATTGGAAAAAAAAAAAAAAATTCTTCATAATCGCAAAGTAGATTAAGTTTTTTTAAAATGGAATCTGAAGCTTGGGACAGCGTAGATTCTAGCATTTGTAGGTTCTGCGAAATGAGGAAGGAATCCTTACAACCAGAAGAAGGGATCTCTCTTCGGCGATTACAGAATATCGATAACTGACTTAATTGGAATGGATCCATCCCATATAATTACATTTCTGGCCAGAGAGCTCTAGAGCTGGTAGGGAGCACAAAAGATCCTAAGGGTCGTAGAGCAGCTTTTCCCTTACAATTTTTATTATTATTACATATAAGCTTAATTTTTTTAACCTCTGTACCTTAAGGGAAGAGGCTTGTTAAGAGAGACCTCGCAGCTGTTTCTTATAGGACCACGAAGACGATCGAAACTTATCTAGACAAATCCGTCCGTCTGTATGAACGCCTGGAGCTTCAAGATCATAAGAAGTATGCTTAACTTTGATAAAGTCGGTGAAGTATAAAGGAAATTGCTCTAGACATATTCATGCGTATATCTGAAAGCCTATTTCTCGGAGATTTTAGGAGAATTTGAATTTCTTGTACGAGCTGCCAGGTCAAGTCAATTTTATTTCTTATATCAGACTCGCTACGATTTCATTCCATTCTTATATTCATTGGGTATAGAAATTAAGAGATACTGTTCGGAGGAGCACAAAAGAAATTGCTCTAGACACATACATGTGTATGTCTGAACGCCTAGATCTCGGGGATTATAAGAGATAGGAAAACAAAACTTAGCAATTGAATATCTTGTGAGAGCAGCCACGTCAAGTCAATTTAATATCTTTTATCAGGCTCACTTCTTATCCATTCCAACCTTATATTCATTGGGTGAAGGATTGAAAAATACAATTCGGGGGAGTACAAAAGAAATTGTTCTAGGCACATCCATATCTTGCAGATTATAAGCGATAGGAAATCATTTGGTTTGGCAATTGAATTTTTAGTGTAATCAACCGAATAGATTTCTTCTGTCAGGCTTTCTTCCATTTTATTCCAACCTTATATTCATTAGGTATAGTAAAAAGTTTACTTACTATACTTCAACGACAAAAAACTGCATTTAAATTCAGATCCAAAGAACTAATTGTAGAATTTTACAAACACAGTAGACTTATTTTTCTTGGCATCAAAGTAAGCTACATTCAAATATCATTTCTAAACAAATAGGAAAATTAATCATACCAACAAAAAACTCAGACAAAACATATTAAAAACTTTTTGATTTAGTATATTTAAAATTCTTCCTTTTCTTAAACAATTTACCAATGTCGACTTGTACATATTGGATCTGCATGGCGCTTTTGGCCATGATTGTCGCCCACACCTATGTTTACTCCCACAACATGGGGCCAGTCGATCGTAACCAAGATCTTGCCGAAGCACTAGCTGAGATGAAGCAGGACTTAGCCGAATCGTATAATATACTAAAAGAAGAAATGAGGGCGGTCCTGGAATACGGCAAAGCATTAACCGATGGAGCACGTGAAGGTCTGGCCAAGTATCGAAAGAAGCGCAATAAGGTCAGATTCAATTAAACAAAGTCTAGACCAAAATAATTACGATTTTTTTGCAATAATTTAAAAAAAAAAAATGTTCTTCCAACGTTTGTTTAAATTTTGTGTTAACCTTGTGCCGTGGAGCACGTGAAAATGCTGATAAAATGCAACAAAAAGTAAAGGACTTTCATTTAATTAATTGAAAATACTTTGGTGGCCAGCTGGACAGAAATAGCAACAAGCTGCCAGAAAGGATGCAGCCTTTATATCCTAGGTATCCAATGACAACGATGCATTTAATTGCAATTTTCAATTAGGCAACTCTGGCAACGTGTCTGCGAAAATGTGAAAGCATTTTAAGGATTCGCATAGTTTGGTTTTGTAGCGAAAAACAAAAATGTGTTCAAAGGATATATTGTAGTAGGAGATAGTATCGGGTTTTTGCGTCCTTTGCTCAAATATTTGAGCGGATAATGTCACAAAGTGTTGTGAAATATTGTGTAGCAAGCGAGAGTATAGCTCTAGCCTTACAAAGGATATGCCAGGTTAATATGAGTCGGTGAACAATATAAAAGTGAGTCTGTAGGAGTTTGGGAATAGATTGGAGTTAAATTTGATTGGTTTTTAAAGTAATACGGAGATTTACGTAGAAATTTTTATGGAAATTGTTGAAGGTATACAATAATAAATTGAAGTTGACGTTTTTTTTCTGACGTCATATTTGTTTTAAGTGTGGTCTTATTTGAGAAGTTTGGGAAAGATCTTCAGGTTCATTATTGAATTGAAACAACTTATCGGTCAGGAACTTTAAATTCAAAAATATCAGTGGTTATGTTGAAAAAGCTCTGGAAGACTCTTATGTGTAGGTTTAAGGCATTTTTGACTGCTAACAACAATCATATAAGACCAGAGAACTAGTTTATCGATTTTTTCAATAATCCAAAGATATTTTTTGAAAAGTATTTTTTTTTTTAAACAGAGCTCAATTTTTTTCTAAATGGCTATGTTAAATAAAGAAATTGTTGCAGAAGGACTTTTGAGTCGGTTTGGTCTGATATGTGGTTAGGATCCATTATGGACGCTGTAATTTAATATTAATAAAATACAAAATAGCGAAATATTTAAGTAGGGCTGCAAATGCCAAATTTAGTTACGATTACAGCATAAATAAAAGATTTTGGATTTAGGAAGTGCTTTATAAATGGCTCAAAATGGCCTATATCTTTCTATACCTACATATAAGACTGTCTAGCTGATATATATAATAAGTCTGTAATTTGGGTTGATCTAGCAATTTAAAGGTGACGCAATTAATGGCGTCCCTGAAAAAGAGACCGCTGATGAAATTTTTATATGGTTGCTATATGAAATATTGTGCAAATTTTGATCAATCACACACAAAAGTGTGAATTGTTAAAATACCGCAACCAAATTAATGTCAGTTGTATTTTGTTTTAGTCTAAACATTTGTGTAAAGAATCATTAAATTTGGTTGACTATTTTATATTTTTTGGGAATTCTTTATCATTATTTGCAATGCAAAATATGGTCTATATCTTTCTATAAGACTGTCCAACTAAAATACATATTGATGATGAATGCAATTATAAGTCTGTAATTTTGCTTGATCTAGCAATTAAAAGGTGACGCAATGTGCAATCAATAAGACACTATTAAAAAAGAGAGCGCTGGTTCAATTTGTATATGGTTGCTATATGAAATATTGTGCAAGTTTTGATCAAGCTTCACACAAATGTGTTTTTCCTTTTAATTTTTAAAATACCGCGAGCAAATTTATGTCAGTCGTATTTTGCTTAAATCTAAACATTTGTGTGAAGTTCCATCGAAATTGCCTCATTATTTTGTATAGATACAATACAAAAATTGAACCAATTTTGTGCACAGCCAAAAATTTCGCACTTCTTTGCATCCCTTTGACGAATTTATTGCATCCTGGTAATTTTGAGACTTTTCTTTCAATTTATGTGCTAAAAAGCATTGGATGGGCCACCCTGTATTTGTGAACTATTGGAAAATATCACATCGAAGTGAACATTAGAATGGGTCAAAGCTTGTGTAAGTACATTTCGGAACGTCTTGCTTTATAGGTGGCGAAAATTTCAACTCAAGTATTGCTTTATCCGATTTTGAAAATTTCAAATTAAATTTTGCGAAAGCAAAAAATTGAAAGGACTTATTTTTAAATTTGTATTCTTCAAAAAATTAAGGGGCTTCCGCATAATGCGTCAAGGTTTCCAGCTTTCTGAAAATCTTGGGTTTAGTATTTTATTTTCCGTTTTTTAAAACACCAAACAAAATTTTGCGAATTTAGATTTGAATTCTCAAAAATATGGATGGGCACCCTGTATTATAAAGAACCAAATCGACTTAGTTTTAAATTTGTATTCTCTTAAAAATAGATGGGGATTCCGTTTAATGGGCCAAAGCTTCCAGCTTTCAAAAAATCTTGGTT
This sequence comes from Chymomyza amoena, assembly GCA_037043745.1. NCBI lineage: Eukaryota > Metazoa > Arthropoda > Insecta > Diptera > Drosophilidae > Chymomyza > Chymomyza amoena. The sequence continues at coordinate 216,683 of JBAMAX010004455.1, read as the reverse complement.
CAAGTGGCGAAAATCTCAGGTCTAGTATTTATACCCTGTACCGTATGGTACCAAGGGTATATTAAGTTTGTGCAAGCCGAAAATGTATGTAAAATATAAAAGGAGACGTCGGAGACACCCGAAAGTTACCTAAAATATGATCAGGGTGAATAGAGAAGTCGATACACCCATGTCCGTCTGTCCGTGTGAACGCCTAGATCTCAGAGATGGTAAGAGCTAGAGTTACCAAACTTTCACATTAGATCCCATATTATTCCATAGGAGGCAAGTTTATTTTATTTTTTTGATATCGGGGATAAATTATATAGCTCCCATGGGGGTGTTTGAGACGACCTCGACAAAAAAAAGCGTTTTAGATGAATAATTCGTTTGTTTATGAGGATATCGTAACGAAATTTGGTATTCAAAAGTTTTTTATAGTTCACAATCACTGTACCAAATTTGATCGAAATCGGTTGACTATATCATATAGCTCCCATAGGACCGATCGGCCAAAATAACTTTTTTAAAGAAAAATTCACTATATTTCGTTTTTTAATAAAGATATCCTAACCAGATTTGGCGTTTGGAAATTTTTTAGACCACTTAAGCAATGTGCCAAATTTGAACAAAATCGGTTGACTATATCATATAGCTCCCATAGGGCCGATCTTCCAAAAATCAATTTTTTAACAAAATTTGTTGTGTTTCGTTTGTTTGTTGAGATATTGGGACCAAATTTGATATTCGTGAGTTTTTTATAGTTCCTAAGCACTGTACTAAATTTAATCCAAATCGTTTGACTATATCATATAGCTCTAATAGGACCAATCGGTCCAAAAAACGTTTTTTATACAAAATTCGATGTGTTTTGTTTGTTTGTAAAGATATTTGAACTAAATTCGGCATTCAGATCTTTTTTAAGGTATTTAAGCACTGTGTCAAATTTTATTGAAATCGGTTGACTATATCATATAGCTCAAATAGGAACGATCGGTCAAAAAAAAAATCTTTGCTTAAAAATTCTTCTGTTTTTGGTTTTTTGTGAAGGAACCGGATTTTATTGCAAGCTAGTGGTAAAGGGTATCCCAACGTCGTCCGACTTTACATACGCTATTTTAAAATTTGCATTCTTCAAAAAATGAATGGGCTTCCGTATAATGGATCAAAGTTTCCAGCTTTCTGAAAATCTTGGTTCAAGTGGCAAAGATCTCAGATCTAGTATTATATTTTCCGGTATAGAAAATTTCAGCAAGGCTCGAATTTTCAATTTGCTCAAACTATCAAAGAAAAACTCAATTTATTTCAGTCTTTAACAATAAAATAAAGTTTTATTTTGTAATTTACACTTATAATTGTTTTTGTTTTTACTTCTATTTTACACCAAGTTTTTATTATACATAGTTTTTTTTTTGTTTTAATTGTATTACATCATAATTGTTAAGCTTTAATATTTAAAGTCTTAAATATTAATAAGTATCTATGCATAGATTTTTGGGCTCAACTTTTAATAGTAATTAATAAAATGTAATTAAATGCACAGACAAAAAAAAAAATTAATATAAACAAATTTTCAACAATGGCAACAATAACAATTTGCCTTTTCTTTTAGTTTTAATTATTAATTATTTAATTAGCTTTTTGTTTGCTACAAATTTAAATGGCAGTTGATTTTATTTTTCTTACAATAAACTGATTTTATTTGCTTATTTAATAAGTTTAGTTTGTTTTTGAGTTGTCACAACAATTTGTACAGCAAAAAATTACAACAAAATTTAATAAATTTATTTAAATTAAATTTAATTATTTAAAATGTGTCCAATGGATTTAGCAAAGTTTCGTGTAGCAACAAGTGAGTGCACTTAATTATTATGACTACAACGTCATTTAAATTTAATAGAAATTGTTGTTTTTGATTATTTTGTTTTTTAAATAATGCAGTTTTAACAAATATAAATAATTTAGCACATGGAGTTGTTTAATTACATACTAATACATTGATACTTAGTGGCTAAAATGTTTTATTTTAATGTTTAATATTAAAATGCAATGAAAACATTTTACAATTTAAGCCATTTTTTTTTTATTTTTTTTTTGTGAAGTTTTTTTTTGCAAGTTTTACGTTTTTTTTGTTATGAAAATTATTTACAATTAATTTTCACATTTTTAGCCTGAAAGGAAGTTTGACTATAAGCTGAGAATAAAATTTTTAGTCCTGGAAATTTTGAAAAAAGTTTGCAGTCAAACTTCCAATCATTTTATATGCGCGACTTAAAACTAGATACATTTATTTATAAATATTTAAATATTTGTAGGGCACATTTAAAGCTTTCACAAAATATATTTAATAAAAACTACTTAAAACAAAATTAAATATTAATTAAATTATTTGATTTTAATGCGTCAGCGTTATAGTCAAATGTATTTTGTATTTAAACAAAAATATTATATAAAGCAATTAAAATTTACAAAAATGAAATGTATTTAAAACAAATTTTAATTATTTAATTTAAGTAAATGAAGTTAAGTTAAGCGCATTTTAAACTTAAACTTATTAAATATAGTTTTGGTTCAAAAACAAAGCAACATTTGCTCTCAGCTTCCTCTTAAAAGCTGGCTGCTATGAAACTAAACTACAACTACGACTGCAGATGCTCTACTTCTCTCTATATATATATTATATTGGACTCACACTGACACATATGTATATATCTTTATATCTATAACTACAAGTACAGCTCTCTAAGTACTAAATACTAGGTAACTCACATTGGCAGCTCCATCTGCCTGCTCATACTAGACATACGCTTGAGCACGCGTCCTGGGCTCCTTACCCTGCAGACGCTCTACAAAGTTACGCCAACTGACCATGGTCTTGCTGGAGTACAGCCAAACACTGGACGTCACGCCCACCAACATGGAGCACAAGTACTTGACCATATATATCTGAAAGATGGGCCTCGATTCGGCACTACCCGCTGGTCTGGCTGCCGGACAGGGTATGGAGAATGGCTTGCAAATATCCCGATGCCATTGTATCATCCACTCATCGAAATTATAATACTCGTACATCAGACAGCCGAGCAGACCCAGTGCCGGCAGTATAAACAGACCCGAGAAGAACCCAATGCGCATCATTAGACGTTCCAGTTTATCGGTTCGCTTGCCATCCGTCTTCATCACGGTGCGTATGCGGAAGAGTGAGATGAAGCCGGCGAGCAGGAAGAGCGCTCCAATTGAGAGATAAATGTAGAGCGGCAGTATGAGAAATACGAAGAGAGAGTGTGTGTCCAGTTGGCCCACAAAGCAAACGCCAGAGAGTATATCGCCTGGAAGAAAGAGAGATAAATGAGGCAGTTAGTTGAGTTGTCGAGAGAGAAAAAGACCAATTTATGGGAGATATATTTTTTTTAATTTGTGTTACAAAAGAAATCTTATTGATATCTGAAATTAATACATTAATAAATCTGAAACCCATCATCTTAAAGATACCAAGTTCGCGATATTCTGAAATTTGATTACAATATGCGGACTTAAAAGAATTTGAAATGAACTGCTTGATACGAAGTTTTCCAAACTACTTGAATCTGAATGGTTGAATGGGTAAAAATAAATCTTCAATTTATGCTTAATTATATATGGTATAATATAATATTCTCTCAGTTTGGAGACTAGATCTCATAAAAAAAAGACGAGAAGACGAGAAGAGAGGCGGATGATATGATCCAACAATTGGAAGGTACTCCTACACAATTATAACAACTTGAAGTGAATTTTTTGCAAACAGTTAATTTGGTCCAAGTAGTTGAATATTGGATAATATTGGTGCATTTGGTTCAACTTTTTTCCTTCAGCTTTAGTTATACTACAAGGGGCTACCTTTTCCATATTTTCCAATACTATCTTGTGCTATCATGTGGTTCTGCAACATGAGAGACTTAGATTAGAGATGTCGTACAGTTTTTGAAAATTCTCAACAATCGCTTCCTTTCTTTAATTATTTTCCTCCCGATATTTTTCTTGGGTTGAGCCAGTTGGAGTTAAATGGGACTGACGGCTTGGCCCGTAAATACCATTATTTCTGGATATCAAAGAAACCATCAAGAATGACCTCATTGAATTGTTCGTATGAGCAAAAGTATAGCATGGCGTGTCATCTTGAAGGAAACAGCAGTTCCATTTGCAAGCGGAATTTCTGACTCGTTGCTTAAGACTTTCAGCTCTCTAATTCCTACGAATGACATCTGATAATCTGGCTCATTTGTTGTATGGTAGCTACATGAAATAGTCAACCAATGAAACTTTACACAAATGTAAGACTAAAAAAAATACATAAATTTCGTCCCGATATTTTCAAAACTAATAAATATATAATAAATAAATAAAATAATAATAAACATTTCTATGACGTTTGATCGAAATTGCGTCATTATTTCATATAGCTACCATACAAAAATTGAGCCACATTTCTGTGGAGCCAAACTCGAACACTTTGCTTCATTACATTACCGATAAACGATAACAATATCTGTTTTAATCCTTAGACAATTTCATAATGGCATAAAAAGAAGGTACTTATTTCGGCTATATAAATTTGAATGAACCATGAGCACAAAGAACTAAAATGTTTTAAATTACACTAGCTTACAAATTTAAAGGTCATTGAGTGAAACCTCGTAAAAATGTATTGTTTGGGTCGAGAAGCACCGAAAATGACAACCTCTTTTTTTTTTCTTAAGCAACGTTTTCGAGATTTTTCGAAAAGCATGTTTTTAGGCATTTTTTTCAATTATTCGTTACAACATGAAAGTCGATTAATTGATGGCATCTTCCTTTTCTTCCACAAAAGTTTTTTTTTTAATAAGGTTTAAGCTGAAAGAAGTTTCAATTACGAACATTTCGAGTCTAAGAGCTTTGAAAATTCACTTTTCTTGTAAGCTAGTGTAATCAGCTACTACAAAAGTCTGAATAGCATATAGAGTGGTTATAATAAGATTAAAAATAGTGATAATTAATTATGGAACTACATTGCTTTGGTGGCCATTGTAGCGCCGATATTTTGAAATATTAAATTCGCTATATTTAAACCCAAAATTTTGTATTTATTTTAAAAAATGAAGTGTGGGGAGGACGCGGCTTGTTTGACACAGAATGACCCTCATATTTATATTATATCGTTAATATCGATCCTGCAAGGTTTTGAAGGACATTATGATGATAATGAAGGTGATCTGTGTAAACAAAAAATTACGCCAATGTACAAATTGGGTCAAAATTCTTGAAGTTATAAACAACCAAAAGCGTTAAAAGTGTAATTTTTCGACAATTTTCTAAATTCGAAGTTTTAGCTGGCTTTTTACTAAGATTTTTTTGAAAACTATGTTAAGCTTTAAGCAGAAAGAAAATTCTCTTACGGACACTTTGAGTCTAAGATCTTCGAAATCGGTTCAAGCCTGTAGATATTATGGGACCATGAACAAAAAATCAAAGATGCAGCTGCATACAAATTCGTGAAAATTTGGAGTGAACAATTTTTTTTTCATACAAAAGTGTGATTTAGTGAAGCTTGGAACTTCCGTACACGACTGGTTAATAAAAACCCTAGCTCATTAAGCTCGGTCATTTAGGCACAATTTATCTAACTTTTGGAGTTTTTAGTTACGGCCCGATGTCTTCATCTGATCGTTTGCATTTATCCTGCTCTCAGTACTAAATTTCATATTTTTTACCATAAAAACTATCGATAAAAATCTATTTTAAAGAAAGCAGCAGCTTATGTTAAACCGTAGCCATCTTAATTGACAAATATAATCTAATGAATTTTTGTGGTTACCTCTCAATTTTACCATTAAGTAAGGTTCTAAGGCATACCTTTTTAAGCTCACTTCAATTTACTTGAACACAAACTTCACCACAATTTAATTAAGTTTCTTGTATGGTATCATTTATTATAACCAGCATAGTTCAATATAAACCACCCACTTGTTTATTGAAATAATTCATTGAGAATACCAAAATATTCCCAGCTTCTTATATCAAATTCATTAATTAAATTATTCTGAGTGCTGTCAAATGCATTCAATTGAATGCATATTGAGCACCTTTTGGACTAAAATTCATAACTGTGTTTAATTTGTATAAATTTTAGTCATTATTTTAACTTATTGGAGTAAAATAATATTGTATTTATTCCTTTTAGACACCTCAACTTATATAAATGTTATTTTAAGCATACGTAAATTTTGAGAGTTTTCATTTAATGGAGATTAAGTTGTCAATCACAGTCGGTGCAATATTTATTCGTACATCAACAAAAATTGGTTTTAAGTCTCTGTAATTTTGCGCATAATTACTGTAATGATGATATTAAGGAATACTTTAAAATTGAAAAGTTTTAAAGATTGTAATTTTTTGGCCAAAAATCTGTCATTTCCACAATAATTTTTTTAGATGATGAAATTTTACCCACGTGTTCGTAAACGATTGGACTATTTTTCTGGCAAGTTTGAGATTCCTCAGATTTTTTTAAGATAACAATAATCTGGACCAAAATTAAAATTTTTTAAATTGGACCTCTGCAGTTTGGGCCCAGATTGCCATATTTTGGGAAAAAATCTGGCATTTCCGGAATCATTTTTTTAGAGTGATAAAAAATGTATTCATAAGGGATTGAACTATTTTGCTGGGAAGTAAGAGCCTCCTTATATATATATAGATAATAATCTAGTCCAAAATTGTTAAATTTAAAACCATTTTTCATCAGTTTTACCCCATTTTTTTCGGAAAAAAATTTTTAATTTATTTATTGTTTTTTTTTTTGTTTGTTTAATTACGAAATAAAGTCTGGGTTTATCGAATAACATTGCCATACCCATATCATCCATATCTGTTGAATAAATATAAAAAATTGTTTTCAAACAAACAAAATATTTTTCATAAAAAAGCAGATCCACTGAAAGGGCCATATTTGGGCTTCATAATGGTTTCCAAGCAATGTCTTTTATTTTTCTCCAGAGCAGTTAACTTTTTTGGGTTTCGTCTTCTCTGCTTCTCAGAAGATTTCCTTTTTCAAAGAGTTTTTTTATAATTTTTATAAACCTCAAATCAGATGATTGACAAGATATGTAGAAAGTGTACGAATAAATAGTGTACCCACTGTATGCGCTTGCAATTAGACAAATTCACATCTTTATTTCACACTTTCTACATGCATACTTACTTAGTCATTCTAAGTTACAGCAAATGTGAAATACTAATACTAACAACTCTGACTATGCAACAATGTGTTGCATGCAACAGCAACAACAAGTTAAATATAAACAATGTTTAATTTTACTTTTACCTTTAGATAAATATTTATACAATGATTGTTAAACAGCAGCAGCAGCGACTGCTGGCCGAGTCTACAAACAGCCATGACAGCAACAACGATAACGATAACAACAGCAACAACAACAACAATGTCAACAACAACGATAACGACAACAACAAAATCGTCTGCCCTGTCAAATGCTTGCATAGTTCAAAGACAAAATGCCGCCGCTTGTTTATACAATTTACCACAAGCCCAGGTTGGGGTCTGGGTTCGTCTTTCGTGCGAAGTCTCTACTGGCGGCTCTTGGGGGCAGCTGGGGGTCTTGACAGCAGCGACAGTTGCTGTTATCGGCAACATTCATTGACACCCAGGCCAATGATTGAATGACTGAATGAATGACTGAGTGACTCAATGACTGACTGATTGACAGACTGTCGTTTGCACCTTGACGGCTTGTCCGGCTCATTAGCGCTATTTATAAACATGTTAAGGCGAGCCGCGCCCACTCTCTCTCACTTTTTTTATTGCCCTCTCCACAACTGACGCGGCATATTTGCGCTCATAAATTATCGATTAGTTTGTGCAGTTATCCCTGTCTTTTTTATTTGTTTCTTAGTTTTTATGACAAGTTAATTTAGTTTTTCCCGGCACCCTACTGAAAAACTGTCGGTCGGGTTTTCACTCTACTTCCCTATTGCCCAAACAACAGGGAGGCGCTGCACAATGGTCGAAAAAGACTTTTTTTGCAGAAAAGTTTTTTGTTTTTCATATTTTATTTACAATCTGTCTGTTTTTAGACAATAAGTAAATTAAATAAGTAATAATAATAAAAATATATAAATAAACAACCAGTTTCCATTTGGCAGAAAAAACGTATTTTTTCATGATTTTCACATTTTTTTTTATGTAACTAATATAAAAGTTCACGATGGTATGAATAAATAAAAATATATATGCAAATAAAATATTTTATGAAAATAATACGTGTTAAAAATAAGAGTTAATTTATATGAGCGTCGGCTTAAATTATGGTCTGACTGAATTTTTTACATAGGTAAAGGCAAGAATGGTTAACTTGGAAGTGGGGTAAGTCCAGAAACGGATTTTCATTTGACATTTGCGTATGAAACCAATTTTTAAATCAACTCATGACCAATGGTGGTTTCTGGTAACACTCTGACTCGACTACACATATTTTTTTGTTTTGTATAATTTTGATTGAAAAAAGTCGAAATAAGCCACATAATATAATTTCAGCACGGATTTCAACTGTTTTTGTGTCAAAATGCCGAAAGCTATTGAAAAAAAATAGAACCAAATCGAAGAGAGAGTGATTGAGTGGTAGTGCATAAGGTTAAGCGCTATCACGGTGTTATGTATAAATTGTGACGTCATTTAGTAGAATCAGACTTAAATTAAGAGCAGACACTGACACAGAAGGTCATAAATAGTAGGCAGAGTAGAGCTTGCCCAAAACAAATAAGCGGACACAATAGGTCCTAATATAGGATGCGTCATCTGTGGAGATAGAAAACATTTTCCTGAGGGACATTTTTTTGATTTCCTTCTGGGCTGACACCATTCGCATATCTGTTTTAGTCATCTTGATACCCATCGCCTATCTTTTTTAGTCATCTTGAACATCTTCAAGATCCTCAGATCGTAATTAGCAGTTTTTTAACGAATAATAGCAGACATTTTATGGGAATAAAACCAGAAAACCAGAATTGGATTCATATCCAATTTGTTTTTTACGATACTTCCATCAAAGAGTGACGCTTCACTTTATATTTCCACTATTCCAATAAACTTTGGTTTTCAAAATATTATTATATTCTTTTTAAATTATATCTAGCTATAATCCATGTGTTTTTGGCCCTACGCTCCACCCGGAGTTAGAGGAACTTATATATATATATATAATCCCTGTTAACCGGTTCCAAGTATTGATAATTAGCTAGTAATGTGGAAGGTAGCGATAATTTGACAATTTCCATATTTAAAAAAAAAAAAAAAACGTCATGCCATTTCGCTACGCTACAATTATTCTTTTTTACATTCATTCATTCTCATGTATTATTAGCCTTTTTTTTACCAAAAATTAAGAAATCAAATGGTTGCGATAAAATTTTAAGGCGGTTTTTATAGTTTTTTGACACTTCCAAATTCAGCCGAAAACAAAATTCAAAAATCGCGATATTGGGAGTTTTTGTGCGGAGATAAATCTTTTTGACACAATTTAGCTTTTTTTTAATGCCCTGAACAACTTTCAATTTTTGGAAAAAACAATTTTTTTTGGCACTTAAAATAATAATCGAACTTTATCATTAAGGAATACACTTTAAAAAAAAAAAGTTTTTATATTAAAAAAAAATTTTTTTTAAGAAAATGTGTTGGTTAAGAAAGAAATAAATATGTTTTCTAGAGAGCGCTATTTTTTTACTTAGATTAAAATAAATAAATGTTCCTAAATATTCAGTCGATTGTAAATTTTTTGTCACTCAAAAATATCTTCGAAAAAATGATTCAGAATATATAAAATAAAAACGAAAATTTGGCGTAAAACATTTTTTTTCGCTATGAATCGAACTCCTAAATTTTTTTTTCTGGTAACTTAAAAAAAGTATCAGCTCATCATAAACTTCCGCATAAGCTATAAAAAATACCTTTTTTATTTTTTTTTAATCCAAAAATGCTTAATCCGCCATTTTATAATTTTCCAACTATTAAAAATTTTACCCCGCCCTATTATAACTTCCCAGCTAACTTTTATAAATTGTTTCATCTAAAACACTTCTTTCGCTTTGATTTTTTTTATATTTAAAATTTAAAAATAAATCGGGTAACTTAAAAAAATATCCGCTGATCTTAAGCAATCATGCACCAGAAATTTTTTATAAATTTTTTTTTAATTCAAAAAGGCTTAATCCGCCTTATTATAACTTCCAAAGTAGCTTTTTAAAATTTTACCAGCACATTCGCATTTTTGACCACTGTGCAGTCTGCCATGCAATCAAAGTGTTTTCATGTTCATCTTCATTAAGCACTTTGCCTACTTCTAATTAAGGCAAGTTGGCAGCCCCGCTCCTAGAAAAAACTTATGTAAAGCACTTAAAGCGCTGCGGTGAGCAAAAAATATATGAATATTTAAATTTTATAATGGCGAATGCATTTCCGCTTAAGTATTAACCTTTCTTTTTATTAACGGCTGGTGGAGAAGTTAAAATAAAGATCTATCAGAAGTACGTAAAATTGATTTAGATCTAGGAAATTAGCCAGATAAGCGTAACCTTAGCTTAAGACAAACATTATATATTATTCTACTCACATCCCATGCATTAACTACTTAAGCCATAAATGCCCAACCATAAATGTATTGGAATTTCTGCATTGCTTTGAGTTCCAGCTTGGAACAACTCCATGTTCAGCTTGGAGCTGGAAAAACTAATCTTTACCAAAGCTGTAGGATACAGCAAATTAAGCGCCACAAATTTATAAGCGCCAAGAAAATGCAGATAAACGAAATACAATAAATAACTAAAGCAATGCCAGAGGAGAAGCGTAGCTGGGCAGGAATGTCGCCCAAATGGAACTTGGACTTGGAAGCAGTCTTGGAAGCGTGGCAATTGAATAGACCATAGTACATGGCAGCTACGAGTGTTAGACCACAACTAACTTGGCCAATAACTAAACCGCCAAACGGCTCTGCAGACATCACGACGTAGGCCGTCCTCCAATGGACTCAGCCTGCGCCTGTGAGTTACATACATTGTATATAGTCGATTGGATGGGATTGCTTTGTTCGATTTCTTGGATTCAATGGATTTCCGCTGTACTCGCGTAAGGCCAAAAGGAAAATAAATCAGGTAGCTGGCTAAAAATAAAGCAAAATACAGAACGAATGCCACCTGCTGCTGCCGCTGCTGCTGATACTGCTCGAGTTCGAAGATATTGATCTTAATTTGCTGCAAAAATACATAAAAAAAAATCAGGCAATAAAGCTAAGTTTGGAGTGTTATAGCCTGAATACCCTTAAAGAGAGCAAAACTTGGAATGCAATATAAATATAATAATAAGAAATACATAGAGATAATCTAATAATTTCGAATTCCCTGCGGTCGATAACTACTCATAATTGCCTTAATTTTTTCGATAAATGCTCATATTTTCGCACGGCTTCCCGGCAATACGTAAAGTGAGCCCTTGAGCACTTATTTATCGTGTTATCGACATGAGCCTTGAAGTTAAGCTTGGAGTCAAAGGTCACTCCAACAAACTTGACTTCTTTGCTCTTTTCTATACTGTACCCCAATAGGGTTATATGTCTCATTCTTCCAAGTTTATACCTTCTTATGAAAGGTGCTATGACAGTCTTAGCAGGGTTGAGGGTCTGCTTGTTAGTCCCTCCAGCAGCTCATCTATTAGTAGGCTTCATGAGAGGGGTGATAATACCCCGCCCTGAGGGCAGCCTCTTGTTGTTACTACTGTGGTGGATTGTCCCCCAATAGTGTGGCCTGTCTGGATGATAGCATTGAAGCTATCTATCTGCTGGTGGTTGTGTCTAGGCCCCTTCTGGCCTGTGATGCGTTGACAGCCTCGTGGGAGGCATTACCAAAAGCACCCTACATATCCAGGAAAGCGCATAGTGCAACCTCCATATGAGTAGGGGATTCCTCAATAAGGGTTTTCAGCTGATATAGTGCTGCGTCCGTAGACCTTCCCTCTCTGTAAGCATGTTGCATCCTCTGGAGATGACGTTGTTTTAGCAATGTGCTTCTAATTCTGAAGTCTTCCAGCTTTTCCAACGTTTTCAGCAAAACTGATAGGACATTGGAATTTTGATATCTTTCTTCCCAGCTTTCGAGATGAAGCCCATTCTAGCCATACTCCATGCTCTAGGTACATGCCCTAGCGCAAGGCTGCTCACCACAACTTCTCTAATGGGAGTTAAGAGATTGCCCATTCCTTTTTGTAAAAGGACTGGATGTATACCATCCAGACATGGAGATTTATAGGGCTGGAACGTGCCAATTACCCATTTTAATCTCTCTGGTGTTACCGTGGACTTGGCAATGGCCCAGTCAGTGGCACGTGGTCTGTTGCTACCTGTCGGCAAATTTCTGCCTTCTATCCGGGGAGTGCTCCCAGGGAAGTGGGTGGCCAAGAGGAGTTATAGTTTCTCCTTATTGTTAATGGTAAAGGAGTAATTAGATGGAGTACCAGATTCACGTCTGGCATTCCCTTTAACATTGCCTCGTAAAGTCTTGCGCCTTTACTAGTATTCTTGATGGCTTCGCTGAAGGTTCTGTAGTTACTTCGATTGGCCTTAAAAAAAATCTTAGGATGAATAAAACCAAAAACATTCTTTTAGGTTAAATTGGCAGCACCAAATGGGGGAAAATAAAAACAAATCCGATTATTTCAATAATTTTTCGGAGAAGGGAATAAGGAATGTGGAATAATTTTAATGAGATTTTTTAGAAGCAATCCATTGCTTGCTCTCGCTCTATTTTCGTATTGTATATGGGTAATCCTGTGACAATTAAACTAATCTAGATCGAAAAAAAAGCATATTAATCGATTCAATATGGAAGACCCTGATATACATTGTGACAAAAAAGTTTCCGGAATTTCTAAATAACACGCAAAATAGTTAATCTTCTTCAATATTTATTTTGTCTCCTTCAAAATTTTTCCCTTCTGAAGCCATACACATATGCCAACGTTTCTTCCAATCTTCGAAACATTTTTTATAGGCGTTAGCCGGGATGGCGTTCAGTTCTCTCGCCGCATTCTGTTTTATGGTCGGTATGGAGTTCCCCAGAGTGGCAATTTTAGTTTTGGAAAGAGGAAAAAGTCACACGGGGCTAGATCTGGATATCCTGTATACTTCTGGTACATATATAAGGTGGGATTGTGGGATTTGTCTCATCTACTGCATATCTCGACAAATCGTCGATTTACAATCAAAATCAATCTCGGGCTTATTATGTACAGCAAGCCATAAAAGTTAATAGACTTTAAGCAAGAGTAACAAAAATTAATCCAACTCTAAAACTGAAATGAATTGTATTGAAATTCAAAATGTGGACAGCCTCAGAAATGTTCGACTCTCAAAAGAAACCGGCCTCAAACTGATAAATGAAGAACAGTCGCATTGGCCACAAAGACAATTTGCAAAGGCGACATATATACATACATATACCTAAAAGTACATAAAATTGTACATAATATATATATATGGAGTACATGTATTTGTTAGTGCAGGCCATCGTTGGATGATGAACCAGTTCTAGTTACCAAGTCCTTTTTATAAACCGAGAGTAAAACTGGTTTCGCCTTTGTTGGCCATTTTGGAAAATTTCATTTGCAAACCAAGCCAGTACGAGAACCAAAGACCAACCAACCAACCAAGTTGACAAACGTAAGGAATACGGGAACACTGGGGCTGCTCTGGGATGCTCTTCCTGCGCCCATAAAGAGTGGGGTGGGGAGCGGGCCAAAGCGTGTGCCAGTGACAATTCTGTGGTGCAAGCAACGGCAGCAGCGGCAACAATGCATGTCAATTGTTTTGTGTGGCATGAGGAATGCGTGTTGCAATGTTGACTGGCTGGCTGCCACGTACGACGACGACGCAGAGTAGTTCCAAAACCGAACCAAAAGCGAACTGAACCATCGCGTGGTACAGTAGCAGGGGTTGACTCTTTTTAATTCCCTACTTTTTTTTTTTTGCTCTTCTTTTGTAACTTGTGTGCTGTCAGTCAAGTTGGTGGCAAAGGCGAAGCTCGACTGGATCTGGAGCTGCCTTTGGGTCGGGACGGGATGGGATGGTCGTCGTCGTCTCCATCGCTCAGTTGCATGTTGATGAAGTGCAGACAGCAAAATTCCATTTTTAGTCATGGCATTGCATTTGATTATATAGCAAAACCAAACCAAACGAGGAAAAAAAAAAAATGGAATACTCTGTCACAGCAGCTGGAGGAGAAGAAGAAGCAGCAGCAGCAGCAGATCAGGGCCAATACTGCAGTGAAAATTGGTTAGCAAAAATTGTTGTTAAGAACAAGTTTCTTCTATAGTTTTGGGCTGTGGCTGCTGGTCAATGTACACGCACTTACAGATACACGTTCACACAGATACACGCTCTCACAGATACACACACTCACAGTTACAACAAGGTGTTAATCTTCAGTTCAAATAGTATCTGTATCTGTATTTTATTTTATTTTTGCTGGAATGTCACATTGATGATGAATAATGTTTTGTAGCTAAAATTACAGAGCAACAAAATGACAGCCAGAATATTGAACAAAGGATTCTCTTTGTTGGCCAATGGCAGATATAAGAGGAATATTCTAGAGATAGATTTACTCGATGCTTTGATAGTGACATTTGAAGGTGTAAATTGTTGGTAGATTGCTTTGGAATTTGGCAGTTTGCTGCATTTGATAGAATCGAATGCTGAAAATGCTTTTAAAATAAATAAAGAGCTTCTAAAGATAAACGAAGCTTTTATGCACATATGTAAAATTCTCTCTCTATGATGACAGAGATTACATTGCTTTGATTACTTTTAAATATTTCAATGCTTTAAGTAAACAGTTATCACAGTTTTTAGAAATTTTGTTTAGGATATTGTAGGGGAAGGGCTTGTAAGTTGCTTAAGCCTGTAAGTTGCTTAAACTGGTAGATTTTGAGATTCCAAAATTCCTCCTCTCTTTGATGGCAAATAAACAATTTTAATGTGTGTGTGTGTGACAAAATATAAAAATTGTTTTTAAAGAAATCGGAAAATAAAAATTAAAAATGTGGTACAGTCGAGGCGTTGCCCGACGGTGGAATACCCTGTACTTTTTCTCTCGAAAAATTTTTCCTCATATTCCTACTATGAACTTTCCAATTGGAATTAATTTTTTTGGTGAAATTCGATATTTATACCTATTAGTTCAGAAAATGTTTACCGATTGTGAAGAAACGAAAGTAACATTAAAAAAAGCTAATTAAAGTGTATGGGGTAAGTTTTAAATTGATATGTTGAGAGTTGTGGGAGAAAATACGGTAAATCGATTGCGGGGGGTGGTAGGTCTGCATCGAGAAAATTTTGATGTGGACTTGTTCATTAGAGCTTACCAAAAATTCGTTATTCGAGGTCCCTTGTAACCATAATTAGGTAGTGTCAAATATTGACGCAGTTCGTATATTTTTGACTAGACCTTTTGGAGTATTTTTCCGATGTTGTTCAATTTTTATATATTTTTTTAATAGCTTTTTCATATGTTAAAGAATTTTTTGCAATCACAATTTTTATACCCTGTACCGTATGGTACCAAGGGTATATTAAGTTTGTGCAAGCCGAAAATGTATGTAACATATAGAAGGAGACGTCGGAGACACCCCAAAGTTACCAAATATATGATCAGGGTGAATAGAGAAGTCGATATACCCATGTCCATCTGTCCGTCCGTCCGACTGCCCGTCCGTGTGAACGCCTAGATCTCAGAGTTGGTAAGAGCTAGAGTTACCAAACTTTCACATTAGATCCCATATTATTTCATAGGAGGCAAGTTTATTTTATTTTTTTGATATCGGGGATAAATTATATAGCTCCCATGGGGGTGTTTGACACGACCTCGACAAAAAAAAAACGTTTTAGATGAATAATTCGTTTGTTTATGAAGATATTGTAACCAAATTTGGTATTCGAAAGTTTTTTATAGTTCCCAATCACTGTACTAAATTTGATGGAAATCGGTTGACTATATCATATAGCTCCTATAGGACCGATCGGCCAAAATAACTTTTTTAAAGAAAAATTCGCTATAGTTCGTTTTTTAATAAAGATATCGTAACCAGATTTGGCGTTTGGAAATTTTTTTTACCACTTAAGCAATGTGCCAAATTTGAACAAAATCGGTTGACCATATCATGTAGCTCCCATAGGTCCGATCTTCCAAAAAATCGATTTTTTAACAAAATTTGTTGTGTTTCGTTTGTTTGTTAAGATATTGGGACCAAATGTGATATTCGTGAGTTTTTTATAGTTCCTAAGCACTGTACTAAATTTAATCTAAATCGGTTGACTATATCATATAGCTCCCATAGGACCAATCGGTCCAAAAAAACGTTTTATATAAAAAATTCGATGTGTTTGGATTGTTTGTAAAGATATTTGAACTAAATTCGGCATTCAGATCTTTTTAAGGTATTTAAGCACTGTGTCAAATTTTATTGAGATCGATTGACTATATCATACAGCTCCCATAGGAACGATTGGTGAAAAAAAAATTTTTGCTAAAAAATTCTTCTGTTTTTGGTTTTTTATGAAGGAACCGGATTTTATTGCAAGCTAGTGGTACAGGGTATCCCAAAGTCGTCCGCGCCCGACTTTACGTACGCCATTTTTTTCCATTGCTCTGCTATTTTTATGACCTTTTTTATTATATATATGGAATTGTCTTTGAAACTAATTTTAATTGTTTTTGGTGAATTTTTCAACCATTTTCATACATATTTTTTCATATAAATTCATTTTTGGTATGGCGACCAAGAAAACCAGACCACAAACAAACAAAATTTGAAATTCGCTGGAAACTTAAACTTTTATTTTTTTGTTAAATTCAATTTAACGCTCAGTTAAATTAAAAAATCATGAATTTTGTCAAAATCATGCGTTTTTGTTTCAGTTTGCTTCAATTTTCAGCGATTTTGTGGGTAGTGTCATTAAATTTGATAAGATTTTTTTTTAAGTGCATTTTTGTACCATTTTTAATATTTTTTACATCAATTCATTTTTAGTATGGTGACCAAGAAAACTTGATCACAAAAGACTATAATTTTTTTTTTAAATTAAATTAAAAATCATATTTTTTTTTTAGTTTGCTCCAATTTTTAAATTACATTAAGGGTATTCACACTTACTGATGCGTTGCAAAGTTGCACAAATTTCAAGAGACTACAGAGTGAAAACTTTTTCTTTAGTTTATGAGTTGAGTTTTTGAGTTTGTGTTTCTTCTTTGCTAATTTTATAAGGTTTTAGTTTAATTTAATGCTCACTTAAATTTCAAATCAATCAATTTTTATAAATTTGATCAGTCATGTTTATCACACACTATAGCGATTCACTTTAATATAAATTTTGGATTATAACCTTTTAGAACTATCGGTGGATTTTCAATAAATAAATATTGCAAAAAAAATTTATCTAGGAGTTTTTTTAGTTTTCTTAAATATTCAGCGATTTTTTCTGATATGACAACTTACAAGCCTTCACCCAATTAATTTTAAATATTATTTTCTCTCTTATTATAAATTAGTTTTTTGTTTAAGCATCATGACTAAATTTATGCCAGTTGTGTTTTGATATAATCTAAACATTTGTGTAAAGTTTCAGCATATTGGTTCTTTATTTCATACCATACAAAATTGAACCAGTTCGCTGCACAGCCAAAATGATGCAGCTTGTAAAATTCTTGATATCGAAAAAGATATCAAGAAAACGGAATTGTATTGGTTTGAGTTTACACAGCGGAAAAAAAGTTTTTCACAATTTTGTCTCTGTTTCAATACAGGCTATATTTGGCCAGACTTTGGAGATTCAGATCGTGTTAACGAACTCTCAGTAGGAGTATAGGAACAAAAAGATAAAGTTTATTCTAAAGCTGTACTTAATGTATTTTGAGTTAGCTTTTGAGATATGTGAGTTTCTGCGTCTAAGCTTGTAGAAGCTTTAAGCTATTTTTTAAGTTGGAAAGCTTGGATTAGAGTAACATGATATTATCAAGCAAAATTTACTTTTAGTCTTATTTTGAATATAACATTAAAAAGAACACAAAATAAATTAAGATTCTTTCCGTAATAAGCCAAAATATAATATAAAATATTCATTCATTTGCATAGAAAATTATTATTTTCATGCTTTCAGTACAATAAAAGATTATTGTAATTTGTACTTAAAACTTGATAAGCTTATTTATAAATTTTATATTGTAATCTTCCACCATTATCTTGCTTGCTTTGACCATTGCTAAAGCAATTTAGGAATATTCCGGAAGTACAAAATAATAAATTTCCTCCAATCAAACTGCCACCACAATTTTATGTTATAATACTTTAATTTCTTAATAGCCCTAATCACCTTATCTCAACAAGCTACTTTAAAATTAATTACCAAATCGTTTCCAATCAATTCTATACAAAATCTTTACTCATATTTCCTTTTTCCTTTAAACGCTCCAGTCGAACCCAAAAATATCATAACAAGCTTTTAAAATCTTTCAATTAATTTTTACAACAAAATTAATTTCATTTAATAATCTAAGCTGTGTAATGTAAATTTTAGACATTGCTTTCATTTTTACGGTCCCTTGTCATCGTTTGGGCCAAGTTAACCAAAGTACCGAAGCATAATTAAGTTAAAGCCAAGCAACTTGCAAACAGGCAAAGAAATACTTACAATAAAAAAAAGGGGAAAGGTAAACAAAAGTAATGGCGGCGCTTTTGGGTTAAGGTGGTTAAAAGGGCCAAAATGGAGGCAGCCAACAAAACCGCAGGCACGTTTAACAATACGCAAAGGATTTATTTTTTATTTTATTTGTTTAGGAAGAAGACCCAGCTGAGAGTTGCAGCCAAAAAGAGAATTAAAATGCTCAGCGTTTGAGCTAAATAGCAGCAGTGGCGTCCAGCTAGAAGGGTTTATTGGGGGTAGTGTTGGTAAATATGGAAAGATGCACAGAGAAATTTAAATGGAAGTATTTGAGAACTATTAGTGCGAATTTAATTACAAAAAATTAAGAAAAAAAAATTCTTGGAAATTCCTTTGGATTTATAAAGCTAGTTGTTTTCCCTATCATCATTATAAAATTAAAATAAATATTATTATTTAATGCATTTTTTTTTGTCGTAAATTAAACTTAATTAAAATAATTTTCACTGTTTTGATTTAAAACAAAATTTCTTTAAAAATATAGTACATGAATTTACTTAAAAAAAGGAAATTTTTTATTTGCATAAATAATAATAATAAAGGATAATTTTTAAATATAAAAAAAATGTCTCTTATTATTTTTTCTTATAAAAATAAGACCCAAAAATACTCCATGATTAATAATAATATTATTTGTAATAAGTATCGTAATTTCGGCTTTTAAATATCAATTTAAGACATAAATTCATTAAATTAAAAAAAATTAAATAATTTTTCGTAATAAATATAAAACATAAGTTCAATAAAATAAAAAAATATTTTATGTTTCCTGAATTTTAGACAACAAAAAATTATATTTTTATTATTTTATTTATTTTAATGCAACAGAAAATTAATTTTTTTAATTATTAGTAAATATCAAATTAAAAAATTATCAAATTATTTCTTCTTATTAACAAAACAGATAAGTTAAAATAATAATAATTTTTAAGCTCATAGAGATTAATTCAGAATCCCGATTACGACTTTTCAAAATAAATTTAAAAATTAAATTCAATAAAAATTCAAAAAAATTTTTTTTTACTTTTCGAAATAACTTTCAAATTTTAATTTAATAAAATTTAATAAAATTTAAAAAAATTTAAAAAAATTTAATTATTGTATATTTCCTGAATTTTTTGAAATAAATTTAAAACTTAAATTCATTAAAATTAAAAAAAAATGTATTTTTCCTGAATTTTATGCAAAAAAAAAAAAAATGTTCTTATGCAAATATTTAATGCAACAAAAATAAATTATCCAATTTTTTTAACTTATCAAATTAAAATAAAACTTTGATTTATTTTTTGAGCTAATAGAGATTAATTCTTTATCCCGATTACGACTTTTCGAAATAAATTTAAAACTAAAATTCTATAAAATTTGAAAACATTAAAATTTTTTTTATGTATTTTGGACAAAATAATTTTATATTTTTACGGAAATATTTAATGCAAAAAAAAAGTAATTTTCTATTATTTTAGTTGAAGAAGCTTCGGAGTTAATATCAATATAATAGAGATTAATTCTGTATCTCGATTTCAAACTAAAGAGGAAATTTAAAACTTAAACTTCCATTAAATTTAAAAAAAATATTTATTTTTGGAACAAAAAACCTTTTTTAATTGATTATTTATATGTTAAAAGCTCATTTAGAATCATAAATTTTTCAACTTCAAGTTTTAGATAATCCCGACCGCATCTTAAATCAACTTTCCCTCTTGTTTCCGCACACAATTTCACTTTCGGCATTCATTTTCACTCGAAATCCGTGCCAGGAACAGGAACAAGAAAAAAAAGACGCGTTTATTTATAGGCCACCACATGCCAACACATAGCGGCATTTCCTTTTATAACTTAGCCACAAGCACGTTTATAATCCTTAGTCCTTTACGTGAAAAAACAAACCTTTCCAATTTAAGCCAAATGCCAAGCAAACACGGTGCAATTTCATAAATTTTAATCCTTTTTTATTGCCAAGACAGCGGAGCACCGTAACAGCAATAAAAACAAGGGAAATGCAAAAAGAAAAAAAACGAAAAAGGAAAAGTGCGAAAAGGTATGACGTCAAAATGAAAAGTGAAATACAAAAAACTCATTTCCGTTGTTGGTTTAGGCTGAGACAGCCTTATGCAAGATAAGGAGGCAAAGATAGAGAGTGCAAGCGAGAAGGCCGCTACAACACAAGGTACAGTCAAATCAAGTAAGTGGGTTAAAGTCGTCACAAAACGAATATAATATACACTGAATGAATAAGGCAACATAAGATGCAGATTCACTTTTTTCTCAAGATCTCAAAATTCTCTAACGATAATTTCTAGCCAAGCTGTTAAAATGTTTTAAATATAGAAAAAAATTTTCTTAATCTTTTTTTCTTATTAACTTAAAATACAAATTTGACACTTCATGAATAATAATAAATAGTGAGCTAATAGATTTTAATTCTTAAATCTTTCGAAATACATAAGTTGAGATAATGAATAATAATTTAAAATTTAAGAATTTTGGTTTTTCTGAATTTCGGAAAAATAAAATTTATAAATTTATGAAAATCTTTAATGCAACAAAAATAGTTTTTCCCCCCTTATTTTAGAAGAAGTAAATACAGTCACTAATGACCAGAATAAAAATAAGACAGAATCAAAAAAAAAAATACAAATTTTTAAATGTTAATAAATAGCATGCTGGAATACAAACCTGCACTTAAGCACAAAATCGGCTTGAATAAATTGTGAATTATAAGTAATCAACTGTGAAATTGGTTTTAAAGTTTTCAAGTTTGAGCAGCGAGGATGATAGGATGCAGGATTTCTTTTCTACATAAACTGATTAAATGAATATATGGTATACGGCATATATAAAGGATGCTTTTTTTAGAGTTACACAAGTTTAAATCGTAGGTTAGGTTACATTTGTTGATCTCTTGAGGGGGAGTCATACATAGACTGCATAGTCCTTAGTGGAAGCCTAAATCATAATGAAATAAATAAACATATTTTCAACTCAATGAAACGGGCTTAATTGGATACTTATTTGGCATTAATGCTTAAATATGATTCGGATGCGACAACTCTGCTTATTAACGTATCAAAAATGCTTTCAAAATTCTCATCAGAGAACATAATGTTTATTTTTGAATAAGTTTGATGAACGAAACCATTATTTTGAAAAAAATTTCAACAATTTGCTAGAATTGCTCTAGTCAGTCTATCTATAATAAAAGGTCAAACCCAACTCAACTAAAAACAATTAAACTGCTTAAAGCAGTGCCGTCAAGCCAAAATTGTGAACCTCTCATAAGAAACGCGCTGTATTTAAACACGAAATGCGTAATGCTGATAGAACAGCTTGCTGTTTTCTATTACGCATGAGAAAGGGTGAACAAATGAAATGACCATGATTTTGGTCTCTTGGGGAAAACCCATTTATTTCCGAGAGTACAGACCACTGCATACCGCAGGAACACTTCATAACCAAATTCAAAGCCCATATTCCAACCAGGGAGTAGTGGAGTATAGGTGTACCAGGCCCAGTTGGTTCGATAAAGATATGCTCGGATGGCTCCAAGCTGGACGACCGTGCAGAAGTAGGCGTCTATGTTGAGGAGCTCAACGTCAGAACTGCTTTCCGACTCCCGGATCATTGCACTGTCTATCGAGCAGAGGTCATTGCCATTCAGGAAGCTTTGAAAACAATAAGAATTCTACGGAATAAGAACATCTCTATCTACTCAGACAGCCAGGCGGCTATTAACTCCCTAGCTTCGATGACTTCTTGCATAAAGTCAGTGAATAACTGCTGATAATCTCTGGTTGAGATGGCTGAACAGTTTTGAAATCACCTCATTTGGGTCCCAGGACATAGGGATATCGAGGGCAAGTGTATTGCGGATAAACTGGCTTGACAAGGAATTAACAACATCCAACTTCAGGCCAAGGAAGGACTGGATATATCCGTGACCAGCTGCAAACTGAGAATACGAAATTACTTCGCTCTTTGTGCAAACCAAACGTGATATCAAATAACGAACACGTGCGGTATCTCGCGGCAAACCTGGACGAACTAAGGAACTTTGCTGTCTGAATAGAGTCTA
Source organism: Chymomyza amoena (assembly GCA_037043745.1). Classification (NCBI taxonomy): domain Eukaryota; kingdom Metazoa; phylum Arthropoda; class Insecta; order Diptera; family Drosophilidae; genus Chymomyza; species Chymomyza amoena. The sequence goes on along the minus strand of JBAMAX010004455.1, from coordinate 193,838 downwards.
GTGCTATCAAGGGACACTGTCTAGTGGGAAATCATGCATCCAGGTTGAATGCTCACCACCATGACTTCTGTAGAAGCTGTGGTGATGATGAGGAGCTGGAGAGCATACTTTCTGGGACTGCCCTGGATTTCACAGGAAAATGTTTCGCTTCCTTACGTACAGAGTCAAAAATGCCTTTTAAGGTTCATTCAGGTCGACGGATGGATGTGACACATCTCATATAGGAGACACCTTGAGTGGAGAAAACTAGTGAGCAGGAGCAGGAGACAATGGAACACTTTTTCTGTGACTGCCCTGGGATGGACAGGAAAAGCTTCCGTTTTCTAATGAATAATTCAGCTCTCCCAACAGAGTCCAAAATGCCTCTTAAGGTTTATTTAGGCTGCCGGATGGCTGTCTCACCCCATATAGGGAACCACTTGAGTGGGGAAGAGTGGTGAATGGTCCACCGTAGCGATATCACAACGGGCCTATTCTTGGCCTAAGTGCCCTAACCTAACCTAAATGGAAAGCTATTGATGAACTAGTTCATAAAACGCATCTTCTTGCTAGATTTCAGATTTTTAGCTCTTTTGGTTTTCCAATAATTAATAACCAAAGCCATACATTTTGTTACCCATATTGACTATACCCCGTTTAAGCTTTGCTTACAGTGTATCTAAAAAGAGAAAAGTAAAAAAACGAGCCCGCACCTCAAATACTTGAAAAATAATGAATTGCTGTGCTTAACCTCTAACAACTAGCGTAAAACTAACTGGCACGTTAGGGTTAAGACTAGGGCTTCATTCAGTGTTGGGCATGGCAACAATTGCATGAATGCTAAAATAAGTGTGCTTACAGCAGCACTAATTACTTTGCCACCTACCATTATGTCCATAAGTGTGTGTATCTGTCCCACTCTGTCCCACTCGCTCTCTAACCCCCTGTCGCTGCGTGCAAAAGAGAAACAACGAGCATGCTCTAATACTTGACATCAAGCATACGCCACGTTGACTGCCTGTGGTTAGTTTTAGTTTACGCCCCCGCCCTGCCCTGCCCCTACCTAGAACTTGCATATATATATGCATGGGGCTTAGCTCTATGTGCGACATTATTTAAAAAAAAGAGCGGGTGGGTTCCCATGACATCGGTGGGGGGAGGTTCACCTAGTACTAGCTTCTGTTTAAAAATGCGCGCGCGAATGTCGAAAAGACACAACAACAACAGAACAACAGTTGGAAAATGAGTAGAAAGCAACGGGAACACACATACACGCACACAACACAACTGCAGACTGTACTTTGTCCTGTCACGCGTAATTTATGCATGTCTAAGCATGCTTTGGTATTTTCAATGTGCGTGCAAGTGTGCGTGGGTGTGTATCTATGTGTGTGTGTGTGCTTTGCATGCTTTTAAAAATGGCCTGACAGCAGCAGCAAATGCTTTAGCTTTTTACTGGAACAGAGCAGCGCAGCGCAGCACGCATGTCGTCCTCTTCGTCCTCCTTCCGGCTATCAAATGTTTAAACAGCAACCAGGTACAGTCAACAATAATGCAACGCTGCTGCAAATGTAAAAGGCCATAATAAGCAACGGGCCTGAAGCGTATTCCAAAATTATATGCTTTTATGTACATATTATGTACACAGGCAGACAAGATACTTTATGGAATTCAAAATGGCTTGTTATATGTCAGTAACATGTAAAGTTGAATTTAAATGATTCACTTTGTATCTATATAGCTTTTCCATGTATCTTTTTAGAATGGCGATATGACAGTACTCATATTAAAATTTATGAAATATAAGTATAGACGATATTTTGTAGATAAATATTTTTATAGAATATATGTTTTGCCAAGCATAATGACGTCAGCTAGTTTATTTTAGTGGCTTTTTAGTCTGTCGTTATATCTACTATAATAGGTACTATTATATGTTAATAGTTTTGAGGTCAACGGTCTATAGTCTGAGGTCTCGGTGCAAGTTTGATTTCGTTAAAAAGCGAAATTACCTTTTCTATAACCTCTATATGGGTAAACGTTTCGAACGACCGGCCATAACCCAGATCTGGATGACGTACATCCATATTGATGCCAACGTCATCTTAAAGATAGCTTAATTGCGTCTAAATGGAAGAGGTCTGCTCATCCTCTCTAGCTTGCATCAGTAGCTTTTTACGGTTTTATCGATATGTGGTCTAAAGGTAAGCCTCTTGTCTAAGATGACATGCTCCAGATACAGGGCTTCACACTACAGAGACACATCTCCAAGAATGGACGATGATTTAATGATGTTTTTTTACTGTAAATATTTTTTGAAATAGACTCAAACAGAATGGGCTTACATATAATTTTCTTAACTAAATATAATTATTATTATAATATAATAAAATGCTTAGTGAAAGCTCTCATGGGCTATAAAATTAAATGATCTTAAGGCAAACCTCTAATCCAAGATGACCCCAGTTACTAGGCTTTACTCAGTATCTTCAAAAAATGGGCGGTGATTTGAAGAATTAAAAAAATATATGAGCTACTTGATTATTTTTTTGATTAATTTTCAAGCTATCGATATTTTTATTTTAGCAATAATTTAATAATTTATTTGACAATTTTATGTATTGTAAAGGAATCAAGTTTTTTTAAACAAACAAAACAGAATGGAGTAATTCGCCTTACTTACATTCACCAAATATTTTATAATAAAACGCCTATAGAAAGTTCTCAAGCTTTTTACAATTTATTTGTGCAGGTTTGATTAGGTCGACTAAGCTTTGAAAAGATGATAAATTAAGATAGGGTTCCATGTAATCCACCTTCAAGCGGACATGTTGGCTTTTTCTGGCTCGTGTTCGCTTTTTGCTGGAATGTTCGCTTTTTTTTGCTAAATTAAACCGATTAACTTTTGTCTTATATATTTTCATATCTTTTAGCAGATATTTAAGTATTTTTTCTACGAAAATGGATCAGAGTAAAAAAAAACAAAACCGAAGTGGAGGGTGTTAAACAAGTTTTGGAGATTAAAAATTACAATATCTGACCAAGGGAATCAACTAAAATCATAAAAAATGTGTTTATGAACGATTTCTCCAAATATTTTTCGTATTTCGTCCTCTCTTATATATCAAGGATGTTGGTAATGGGATGTCCGCTTTGTTCACTTGGAACATATTGTAACCCTATAAGACTTACTAATTTAAAATTTCACATTTATTATATTTGGACTATAATCTTTTTTATACCCTGTACCGTATGGTCCAAGGGTATATTAAGTTTGTGCAAGCCGAAAATGTATGTAACATATAGAAGGAGACGTCGGAGACACCCCAAAGTTACCTAAAATATGATCAGGGTAAATAGAGAAGTCGATATACCCATGTCCGTCTGTCCGTCTGTCCGTCCGTCTGTCCGTCCGTGTGAACGCCTAGATCTCAGAGATGGTAAGAGCTAGAGTTACCAAACTTTCACATTAGATCCCATATTATTCCATAGGAGGCAAGTTTATTTTATTTTTTTGATATCGGGGATAAATTATATAGCTCCCATGGGGGTGTTTGAGACGACCTCGAAAAAAAAGCGTTTTAGATGAATAATTCGTTTGTTTATGAAGATATCGTAACGAAATTTGGCAATCGAAAGTTTTTTATAGTTCCCAATCACTGTACCAAATTTGATCAAAATCGGTTGACTATATCATATAGCTCCCATAGGACCGATCGGCCAAAATAACTTTTTTAAAGAAAAATTAACTATATTTCGTTTTTTAATAAAGATATCCTAACCAGATTTGGCGTTTGGAAATTTTTTAGACCACTTAAGCAATGTGCCAAATTTGAACAAAATCGGTGGACTATATCATATAGCTCCCATAGGTCCGATCTTCCAAAACATCGATTTTTTAACTAAATTTGTTGTGTTTCGTTTGTTTGTTAAGATATTGGGACCAAATTTGACATTCGTGAGTATTTTATAGTTCCTAAGCACTGTACCAAATTTAATCCAAATCGTTTGACTAGATCATATAGCTCCCATAGGACCAATCGGTCCAAAAACACGTTTTTTATACAAAATTCGATGTGTTTTGTTTGTTTGTAAAGATATTTGAAATAACTTTGGCGTTCATATCTTTTTTAAGGTATTTAAGCACCGTGTCAAATTTTATTGAAATCGGTTGACTATATCATATAGCTCCCATAGGAACGATCGGTCAAAAAAAAATTTTTGCTTAAAAATTCTTCTGTTTTTGGTTTTTTGTGAAGAAATCGGACTTTATTACAAGCTAGTGGTACAGGGTATCCTAAAGTCGTCCGCGCCCGACTTTACGTCCGCCATTTTTTTAATTTATCGGACTGCAAAGAGATAGGAAGGAATAAAAAAGAATTGCCTATATTAATTTATTCATATTTGAAAAACAATTAAAACTTCTTTTGTCTTTAACGAGATAGGAAGAAAGAATTCAAAACAAAAACGATTACTTATATTCATAAACCAATATTAGAAAAAATGTAATCTCTATTCTCATATTTCTCAATTTCATATTAAAGAGATAGAACGGAAAAATGAAACCTCTTTTGACTTAAACAAATGGAAAGACATAAAATAAAAGACGATTACCTATATTCATATACCAAAATTTGGAAAAAATAAATGAAAACTCTTTTGACTTTAATGAGAAAGAAAGGAATAAAAAAGATTTCCTATATTCATTTACCAATATTTGACAAAAGAAAGAAACCTTTTCTATTTTATTCTTGTTTGAGGGCGCCTCTAAAGCAAATAAATATGAAGGATTCTCTTTTTAGAACCGATATCAGAGGAATACGTGATCAACAATTTTAATCTTGATTTTTTGGCAAGTGATAAGCAAGATCGAAAACTAGTCTAAAATATTTTTGAAATTTTTTTAAAATCTCTTCTAAAAATAAAGTTAACACATTCATTATGTAAATATCGTGCATTTTGGTTTAGCCTTATATACAATTACATTGTACCACTACATTCCATAAGTTCCATTTAAATTTAGTTATACCACATAATCACACATAGAAATTTATGCCCAATCTGTACTCCACGAGACCCACTAGTGAGTCCTTGCCAAACCGCATTTGGTACAAATGCCGGCAGAGAGCACCTCCACTTGCCAATATTAATGTCTATGCCCTCTCTGTCAGGACCCCTCTGAACTCAAACCCACTTGCATCCTTTCAACTATAGTTCTAGTTCTAACTCAACTGTGGCAGGCATTTACAAGTGTGTCCTTGTTTCTACATACAAATTGAAATTGTTTGTCTTGTCTGTCTAACTGTCTCTCTGACTGTCTGTCTGTCTCTGCGTTTGCCTCTTCAGCCCATGTTGTTGGCTTTGCAATTGTCGTTGTTGCCCCCATTTTGGCTGTAGCTGTTGCTGTTGTTGTTGTCAACACGTAATATAAATTCCCTACAAATTTTAGAGCCCATCCCCCCTCGTCATGTACATATACATACATATATTAGAAGCTGCCGTGTCTGCTGCGCGGCATGTTTAATTTTCAAATACTTGCACCAAATAATAGTAAAGCGTTGGCTGACAACACTTAACTAAAGTATACAAGGACCCCGCCCACCGCCCACACACAACCTTTGTAGACAAAAACTGTGTTACAACAAAAACAATAACTGCTACAGTGTGTCAGAAGATATTTTTGGGAGTATCGGTTTTCTAAGTCGGAATACATGACAAATTTTCTACTAAGCACACAGCTCACGAATCTATTTAGTTCCAGTTCCAGTTCTTTCGTAATCCAGCTCAATCTTATTCTTAGCTTGAAATACATCAATATGCTTTAGAGTCAAATCATATCCATTTATTTGTATATTGATATAAAAAGAAAAGCTTAAGAGCAAAATTTCGATCTATTTAAAATTTAATGATTAAATTGGAATATAAAGCTGGAAAACTATAAACTAAGTTCTAAAAAATGTGTAATTTAAAAATACCGTCAGAGTAAAAAAATTACATTTATTTTTAAAATAAAAAAGTAGGGAAACTCTTACTAGCCCTAAAAAAATTAAACTGGGTCCGATGATCTAATACACTACAAACTAAGTCCTATAAAATGTGTAATCTGAAATATACCAAAAAATAACCTCAAAGGGATAAAATAAATTTATTTTTTAAATAAAAAAAGCTTCCAGGGTAAACTCGAAGTCGCCATAAAAAAAGATTCGAACTGGGACCGATGATCGGGTTATTGTATAATAAAATTAAATTAATAACATTAATTATCAAAAATAAATTTGTAAAAAATTTATTTTTTTTTTAATTATTTAAAATTTTTAGTTTAAAAAAAAATCCAGTCTAAAGAACGGTGCTTAACCTACTTAGTATTTAAAAATATTGTCGCAGAAATATAAATGGCTTTTTATAATTAAATGAAAAAAAAACTCCAGAATTAATCGTCGTTACTGAAAGTAATTCATTTCAGAACTTTTTAATCTAAAAAATATGCGATTTTTGAAAGAATTAAATTAAATTCTTAACACAAATTTATTATAATTTCTGCCAATACATATTAAAAAAATATAAAAAAATGTTCACACTTTTTTTAAAAAACAAAAAATTTTCGATTTTTTTTTAACATTGTTTCACCTAATCGATAAGATTATATTCACGACAAGTAAAGAACATAAAAAACACGTCTTTAAAAAAAGGTGATTGACAATTTAAGGAACAAACTTTAAAAAAATAGGTAAGTTTTATATATTTTTTAAGAAAATGTGTCAATTAAAAAAAATAATTTTTTTTTTCAAATAGGCCTGTTCCCAACTAAGATTTTAAAAAAATGTTGTATTAAAAATATAAATTTTTACAAACAAATAAAAATAACGCTTTTTAAATTAAGACGTAAAAAGCTAAATTTAAAAACTGATTTTTTGGGAAACAATTTTTTTTGCATTAGGCATCATTAGTTTTGAAAAATCGCTGGAGGCAGATTTCAGTACCTTATTCAGCTAGACCCATTGTAATTTAATAACATTTTTTATAAAATTAAATTAATTTTTTAATTAAATTTAATTTGAACATAAAAAAACATTTCTAATTTCTAATAAACGTTGCTTAAACCTTTTCATTTAACACTTTTAATTTTCTTATAGGAAGATAGACTTAAACGTACTTTTTCGATTTTTGAATTAACATAAAATATTTTAATAAAATTCCATTCTAGCTATAAATCCCCATTTAATAATTTTTAAAAAGTTGCTTGAAATATTTCATTTATTTTCTTTATTAAAATTTATTTAGAACCAAAATTTCTTTATCGACTTTTCATATATTAAGATTTTTTGTAACCTTTCAAAAGAAAGAGATCCCAAGCTTATCCAAATTAACCTCACGCAAATCAGCTTCGTCCCACTGTCCAAGCATAATATCAAATAGTTGTTGTAGCTGGGGCAAAAATGGCAACAACGGTAGTTGCTACCTCCGGGGGGAGCGCTTAAAAGCATTTTTACTAAATAAAATGTGCCACAAAATGACATTTAATTGTTTAAATATATATACATATATATATTTTTTTTCTTCTTTTATTTGCATTTGGAGTGTAATAGTTTGTGGCAAGTTGTGGGGCTGGTGGGGTTATTAGGGGGCTTTGGGGCAGGCTCTGCTAATGACACTTGTCGCGTGTGCGCAAATGTTGGCCATGTTGCACGCAGATTTCTGTTGCTGTTTCTGTTGCTGTTGTTGCATGTTGTGTTCTTCTCTTTTTTGTTATTCCGCTGGCTGCTGCTTGCAACATGCTGCACATTTCCATATTTAATTGCGCATCTTGATAAGATTCGCTGTCGGCGTCGCAGTCGCCGTCGACATTTCTGCCGCTGTTTCGCTGTCGTCCGTTTGTTGACATTTTCAATGTGAAATTATGCGACTATTGTTGTTGTTGTTGTGTCACTTCTGTCAGAGTTGTTGTTGCTGTTGCACGTTACGTTTTTTTTTTGTTGCCTTTGTTATTCATTAGCTGTTGCTGTTGACCCCAATTTATTCATACACACATCTACATACATATATAAGTTTTTTGTACGTGCGTTTTACTTCTTGCCACGGTTTATTTTATATAAGTAATATAATTTTTTTTTTTATTTCAGCTCTTTCGTTTTGCCAATTATGCAACAGGTTGTTGAACTTTAACATTTTTTGACAGAATTCGCAACACTGTTCTTTGAATATCAAAGCGAATGAAGAAGTGCCAAAATGGTGGAATACTGACTGGACAATTTACAAACAAAACAAAGACGGCCTAAATGCAAAGTGAGTTAAAATTTTTAAATAATCTGCGGAGTTTCTTTAATTAACATTTTAGCAAATTTTATTTTGCAATATTTCGCAAAGTTTTGTCCAAGTAGTTGATTAGTCTCCTCTTTCAAAATGTTTCTTATTTCTGAAAAAAATATTTTTTCTAAAAGCTAATAAAAAATTTAAAAACTAAAATTAAAAAGTTTAAATTAACTATACAAAAGAAATAGTTTGACTACATTTTTGACTAAACCAAAAACTCAATTTATATGCAGCATTTAAAGGAAAGTTTTTTAAATTTGATTTTAAATAAATTATACAAATAAAAATAATTTTTAAAACACAATGCACAAAATATAGCAAAAATTTAGACTGAGATGTAGAAATCTATGAACATTTTCATTATGGCGTGACGTTATATTTGTGCAACAAAGTATGAGAATAGAAAGGTTTCAAAAAATTACCGATCAGAAGATATATGAATATAGATTTTGGCGTTATGTTACAAAAAATTAAAGTTGCTTTTTGGCTCGCAATAAAATGGCTAAATTCTGAGAGTTGGGAAAGTCTTTTTATAAACAACTTATTACAACTCATAAGTCTAAATAATACCGTTTTTACAAGCTATTATTAAATCACAAAACTTTTTTTTTAATCTGGCGTAACGTTATACATTTTTCAATTAAAAAAAATATGGTCTTAAAGACATAATAATGTTAATATAATAAGGGAGCAAACATTCTATATGCATTTATTCCAATAGCCAAGCTGATATTAGGGCATTGTCATCCTGGAGCATCTCCTCGAGGATGGTTAAAGAATGCCATAACAACCTCCAAACCCTGTCCGCCCGGAACAAAGTCGTGCTATACTCAGGAGTGGATGGTAACACGATCGCTGACGATCTAACACGACAGGGTGCCTCTACCCTGAGTACATCTCCAGCGCCGTTTTGTGGTATTGGTTGGTCCACGATGGGCCGCAGGAGAACATAGGAGATTCTGGTTCTCCCTTCCGGGGCTTCGACAACGAATTAAGAACTTTTACATAAGAATTTTTTTTCGTATAGTATCTGGCGTAGCGTTACACAATTAGGCATTCAAAAAATAACCTTTTAAAGCGATAATGATAATATAATAAAATGATAACAAATAATTACTCAAAAAAATAAATTAATCTCGGAACAAAATAAGAACATTTATAAAAGCTTTATATCCAGATTTCTCCTCATCTTAAACCTTAGTTGAGAGCAATGCTTAGAAAACTAAAATATATATTAATAATGTTTTCTTAATATATATTTAAATATTTTTTTTTTTAATATTTTGAATTAATAATAGAAGAAAGAACATTTGTTTAATTGATTTTAAATGTTTCTATAATTTTTTTAAAGGTCCATATATGAATTATCTTTTCATTTAAAATATCACCTTTCTGTTAAAATATCCATAAATTTATTTAATATTTATTTATTGTATTATTTTTTTTATTCAAGTTACAAATAAGTCGAAAAATTTAGAAGAAAAAAAAAATTCGTTCTATGATGCTTACTCTGTTAATATTATACGGTCACACTGATTTTCTTTTGAATGGTAATCTTGGGATACATAATAAGAACTAAAAGACTCTTGGCAATGTCCATTACTCTTTGCGTGTATAATTTAATTTCCAAGTAAAACTCATAAATTGCACTTAAACTGCTTTTTAACTCTTTTTCCCGTCCCCAACTCTTACCCTACTCCGCTTACCTATGCTGCAGTTTATAATACTTTAGTCACATTTGTCTAGCGCTATCTAAGCCAACTTTATGACATTTCTGTCAAAATATTTATCTAACACTTGAAAGCTGTCATAAAAGTATAAAAGCCATGACTAAATATATAAACAAAGATAGGTAGATAGATGGATAGATAAATATGGAACTTGGCTAATTAAAAAGTCAAAACCCTTAAGTACCGAACTCAACAGCTACGGCTGGGTCAATAAACCAGCAGTCATAACTAGTATTTTTTTTTTAATGGGTTTTCAAATGAAAAAATAATAAAAACTAAGTAACTATAAAAAAAAAAATAGAAACAGAGACAAAGCGAGAATAAGCAGCTTGACAATTGTTTTATAATTATTCTATTACATGCGGGCAGGGGGGTGACACAGACAGAGACTCGGCGAAAAACATAAAATAAAATGGAAAATTGCTTAATTTATGTGTCATTTATCTAAATGGAGCAGCGCCAAGTAAATGAAACAAAAAGCAGTTGGACCGGACGGTGGACTGAGTAGGGGGCTTGTCTTTTTGTATTTTATAAAGCTTGTGCGGCGATAAGAACCTGACAGGCGGCGAACCAACGAACAATCTACGGAACACTTGAACAACTGAACAGATGAACAAATGAACAAACCAACGGACCAACGAACGAACGAAACTCTCGAGTAATTAAAATGTTTGACGTAACTATAGCTGTGTGTGTGTGACTCACAGATACAGTATCTGTGAGTATGGCTAAAGGGGTGAACGGAGGAGGGGGGCTGCTGTAACTCGAGGGCTTAAAAGCTGTTCCTGCTGCTGCTGTTGCTCCAGAGAGACGGCGAGACAATAATCGTGGCGACAACTTCAAGCGACAAACAACACGAGTAACATGCGATTAAATTTTAAATGACAGTTGACAGTTTCATCAGCACACCGATACACACACGGATACACAGATACACACATGCATAGTGCAGATACAGATACATACGCAGATACAATTACCTGCGGAGACATTGCAGCAGGTGAAATGTCATATGGAATTTACTTTAAAGAAGTGATAAGAACTCATTTACAAGCAGATTACAGAGCGCTTGGTTACGACCAAGTTTTTGCAATTGTTTTTATATGGTAGGTCGCTTAGCTTATATAATGATAATGCCCCCGGGAGGGTGCTCAGGCACTTTCTAGGGATTATACTTTTCGTTTATTAATTTAGTCTTGCAATTTGCGTAATAAGTCGAGAGTTTAATAAAAGTAATTGGTATTCGAAAGATGCTGGGATGTGCTACTTAGTCTGTATAGATCAAGAGAATTTTGTTTCAAGGATAACGAAGGTTTTTTTTGTTTCATTATTAGCGAACAGAAATGAAATTTTCACCTAAGGTGTTAACTCTTTCTAAAAGAAGCATAAATGGTGCTCTTAATAATGTCTCGATTCCAGAAATAGATAACACTTATGTATTCCCTTCCTGACGTATCGTTCTGCTCTAGATCAAATCATATGATCAAGGAACTCTTTCATAACAAGAAATTTAGATCTCTTCTCCGGAGTCGGGAGACTTGGGCTGATGGCAGCCCCTATGGAAACCCACGGTGGCAAGAATTGTCCACGGATGGGTCCAAAACTGAACGGGGTGTGGCTGTTGGAATCGTTGGACCCAACACCAGAATCTCTACCGCAATGGGCATCTGGCCCAGCGTCTTTCAAGCGGAGATTCATGCCATAGAGATCTGCGCCCTTAGTATCCTTCTCAAGGGAACTAGGGGAGCAAACATATGCATTTATTTAGATAGCCAAGCTGCTATTAGGGCATAGTCATCCTGGTGCATCTCCTCGAGGATGGTTAAAGAATGCCATAACTACCTCCAAACCCTGTCCGCCCGGTACAAAGTCGTGCTATGTTGGTTGCCTGGACACTCGGGAGTGGACGATCTAGCACGACAAGGTGCCTCCACCCTGACTACATCTCCTGCGCCGTTTTGTGGTATTGGTTGGTCCACAATCAAAGCCATGATAAACAAATGGGCTGCAGGTGAACATAGGAGAAAAAAAGTGCTTGTCAAACCTGTGAATGCGATTAAGGCAAAAGATCTTGGCAGAGCGGACCTAAAGCTCCTGGTAGCTTACCTATCTGGCCACCACACAACCATCTATAGAAAATTGGCCTATCGGACTCTTCAGAGTGCTGGCTCTGTCTAGAAGATGATGAAGCCACCAGTCATATTCTCTGTGACTGTCCAGCGCTGGTATGTGACAGAGCGTGTCACATGGGAAAGGAACGGATTAGTCCCTTCCATCTTAAGTCAATCCCAACAAAAGACCTACTGCTTTTCATGCGGAAAGTCTTTTGCTTTAACTTAAGTGTATGGTTCAAAAGACCTTTTGGTCGCAGTCCCCAGTGAGGAATACATACGTAAAAAATTTCACTTATTTCACAATACTTTACTAGAGTTTTCTGCATTCTCTTGAACTTAAGAAGTTAGTCCAGCGAGTAATGGAAAAACGTCTAGAATTTCATCGAAATGAAGTTAAGCTTGGTTTTTACCAAACAAATAACAAAGAATTTAGCCAAGACTATAACTTATGGTACACATGAAAAATCCTCCATTATAAAGTTAACACCTGTCGGCATAAGCGGCAAACTGCCAACTTTTCTGAAAATGCAACCTTGTGTGTTGCCTGAAACTATGCAACACAAACACCCAATGCGTCACAAACAACTTCTAAAGAGAGTTAAGCTATGCACAACAGTCAACAAATGCGCTCTCATTCCACAGAGTTGTGGCGCCTCCGAGAAGAGAGTAGGGGCGGGGGTAGAGACTTTTACATATATGCTTGCTTGTACCCTAAGCAAGAGGGAAAACTTTTCTTTGAGTTTTCCTGCCCAGAGTTTTGCTTACATTTGCTGCCTCAACGTCCGCCGCAACGTCATCTTCCCATCATCATCATCATCTTATACGTTCCCATCATCATCATCATCAGCTTCATTTTGAGTTGCTTAGAACAAAAGCGGCAAGCAAAAGAAAAGCGCAAAGCTTAAAGCAGCCCGCAAAAGAAAAATATAAAGTAATATTATATAATATAAAATGTATTAACACACAGTCACCCACACAACCACACACACACGTACATGTGCACGTACACACATGCACAGCAACAAAATAAATTAGAAAAGTTGCGGTTACATACATACATAGACAATAAACTGTGGCAAGTGGCAAGCGGCAAGACAAGGAAGCAGCAACAGGGAAAACTTTGCCCCACACTCTAAAAAATCTATATAAAATTTATTAATATTTTCTCACATTTGTTTCGCTCTGTGTACATTCAATTAAAAGTTACTAAGGCAACATTTGTTTAGTATTTAGTTGATCGTAATTTATGTTTTCTTTTTGAGGTTTGTATACACTGCAGCCCCAAAGGTTAAAAGGGTACACAAAGTTTGTGGCAAATATTAAATATTGAAAATGAGGTTATAAGAGGCCAAAATATTTGAGATGACAGAAGAAATCAATTTCGAAACATACATTTGTCTGCTTTACTGTAAGCTCGTCTCTAAAAAGTGTCTAGAACAAGATAATTGTTCATATGTTTTTTTTTGAGGTCTATATAATATAAGAATTGTTATGGGACAAACGCTCGCTCCCAACGAATTTAGAAACGCTGACTTCTATGCCTTACTATCCACCAAAATTTCTTTCATTTATTTAACTCTTGCTACAAACAAATTTACAATCGTTTGAGGTCTTTGGAGCATAATTTAAAATCCGTTTGCTTAGAAATAAGTAATTTTTTTTAAGAGCCATGCATTAGACCACCAAATTTTTAATTCTAAATTTCTATATTTACCAATATCATTGCACTCTACATATTTATAATTTTCACGCTTGGTATCGTGAGCCCAAATTACTTACGCTTAGATAAATTTTGCATAAATTCCAATAGAAACTCACCTGAAAAGAAAAAAATATAATTTAATATTAGTAAATAAAATTTAAAAAATTTAAAATATCATATTTAAGAGTTTTCAAGTGATACAAAAAAAATTAAATATCTTAGTGTATTATATGTGCTTGATATGATATAAATGAATATACTGTAATACAAAATGATTTTTTTTTTTTCAATTTTTGAGAATTTATTTTGAATGTTTGCAAAAGGTTAAACAAAAATCTCCATTAAAAGATAGATGGTGTTGTTAGCCATTTAAAATATACGTATTTTTGATCATTTGCATACAAAAAGAATTATTTAAAAAAATTTATTTTATAATTTTGATTTTTTTATGCTAATGATAAAAAATTTATATATTTCAAATAGTTTAAAACCATTTTAAAATTAATTTTTTTTTTAATTACATATTTATACCCTGTACCGTATGGTACCAAGGGTATATTAAGTTTGTGCAAGCCGAAAATGTATGTAACATATAAAAGGAGACGTCGGAGACACCCCAAAGTTACCTAAAATATAATCAGTGTGAATAGAGAAGTCGATATACCCATGTCCGTCTGTCCGTCCGTCCGTGTGAACGCCTAGATCTCAGAGATGGTAAGAGCTAGAGTTACAAACTTTCACATTAGATCCCATATTATTCCATAGGAGGCAAGTTTATTTTATTTTTTTGATATCGGGGATAAATTATACAGCTTCCATGGGGGTGTTTGAGACGACCTCGACAAAAAAAAAGCGTTTTAGATCAATAATTCGTTTTTTTATGAAGATATCATAACCAAATTTGGTTTTCGAAAGTTTTTTATAGTTCCCAATAACTGTACCAAATTTGATCGAAATCGGTTGACTATATCATATAGCTCCCATAGGACCGATCGACCAAAATAACTTTTTTAAAGAAAAATTCGCTATATTTCGTTTTTTTAATAAAGATATCGTAACCAGATTTGGCGTTTGGAAATTTTTTAGACGACTTAAGCAATGTGCCAAATTTGAACAATATCGGTTGACTATATCATATAGCTCCCATAGATCCGATCTTCCAAAAAATCGATTTTTTAACAAAATTTGTTGTATTTTGTTTGTTTGTTAAGATATTGGGACCAAATTTGACATTCGTGAGTATTTTATAGTTCCTAAGCACTGTACTAAATTAAATCCAAATCGTTTGACTAGATCATATAGCTCCCATAGGACCAATTGGTCCAAAAACACGTTTTTTATACAAAATTCGATGTGTTTTGTTTGTTTGTAAAGATATTTGAAATAAATTTGGCATTCATATCTTTTTTAAGGTATTTAAGCACCGTGTCAAATTTTATTGAAATCGGTTGACTATATCATATAGCTCCCATAGGAACGATCGGTAAAAAAAAATTTTTGCTTAAAAATTCTTTTGTTTTTGGTTTTTTGTGAAGAAATCTGACTTTATTACAAGCTAGTGGTACAGGGTATCCTAAAGTCGTCCGCGCCCGACTTTACGTCCGCCATTTTTTTTTAATACATTTTTTTTTTACTGAAAATCAAAAATTTGTTTTTTTTATTTCTTATTTCGAATTTTATTTACAATTAAAAAATATATATCGGCGAAAATAAGTAAAGTGGGCTACTTTTTTACCGACCTTCTTCGATTTTGATAATTTCTTACATAATTGGTAGAGCTATTGGCCAATAGTAAGCACGTCAAATTTTATTGCAAAATTCCGTTTATTTATCGAGTTATAGATATATATAGATATAATTACATGATTTTTAAATATAAAATAGATATAAAATTTTTTGATACACACCAAAATCAAAAAATGTCAAGAGGGTGGTTAAAAATAGCAAAAATCGAGTTTTAGTAACTTTGGTGATCTCTACAGCCCAAAATACGAACTTCTGAGTATACCTTCCATGTCAAATACAATTTTAAATTCAATTTCGAACATTTTTTGCTTTGAAATTTTTGGCTTAGACTTTTTGAATAGATAAATGGTGTCAAACATATATCAAAATATTGGAAAACCCTACGTGGGGGAGAAGGTCACCATTTTGGTTTTAGATTTTTTGGATGATCCCTAACACATTGAGTTAGAGAAATTCCAGCATGCAATTTTTTCCTGGTCAACATCTATTTTAACAATACTAACTAGAAGTTTCACAATTTCTTCCTTACGCTGAAGAAAAAAATTAGGTAGAGTAGATTCTGCCTAGAATACATAAATAACATCATCATCTTTCAATAATAATGTCGATAAGTGGGCTCTTTTTTAACATTCTTCTGATCTCAGATCTTGCCAATCTCTTCTGATGATGTAGAAGACGTTTATTCTGAATAGCTAGTATGCTTGATAATTTTTTTTATTAAAATAATCTCAAAAAAATTATGATTCCAAGTTTCACAATTTCTTCCTTAACCAGAAGATATCAGATGAGAACCAGAGTAGATTTTGAATAGAACAGATAAATAGCATCACCACCTCTCAATAATAGCGTCTCTAGGTAGACTCTTTTTAAGATTCTTGTGATTTTAGCCCATCTGTTTTGATGATATAGATGACGCTTTTTTAATGCCTGATAAGTTTTAACTCAACGTTCTTCTGTCTCAAATTGGGATTGACTGACAGAGCAGAGTAGTCTCTTTTTTAACCTTCTTATGAACTTATTCTGGTGACGTCGAAAATGCTCATTATAATGACAAGTATGCCTGTTAATTTCTTATAGAACGATTTCGGGTTGGGATGAGCGATATAGCTTTCCTCTTGTACGAACTACATAGAATAATATATCAAAGACTAAAATTAAAAAATTGTATTCTAATTCTTTTTAAGAAGGCAACATCTTTTCACTATGTGTCCCTTGAAATTTTCTAGCAGAAGATTGAAAATATAAAAAAATTTCCATCAGAATAGGAAAACGAAAACGATGAAATTAAAAGAATCTATAGAGTATATAATAGTCGAAAGATTCACACTTTCAACTGTCTTATTTGTTTGCTTTTTGTTTTTTCGCTCAATCTCCATTTTTGCCATATTTTTCTATCGAAAAATCAAAGTTTATGGCTTCCCTCCCAATGTAGGTGTCGAAAAAGAACCAGAACACAAATAAATACGTATTAAAATAAATACAAATAGAGAAATAGAATTTTGTACAAATGATTTAACCAGAAATTTATATACATTCATTTTTTCTTCTTTGCGGTTTTCATAAGCTGGGCTGCTTTTCTTCATGTTTGTTTTTACCGACCTGAATTTGTAATGAGCTTAGACTTTATATATATAAAATTTTTTGTTTTTTTTTGGGGTCACAGCAAAAAGGTTTCAATTGCAGGCACCAACCACAAAGAATTTCTGTTAAACAATCTTAATCAGTTCAGTTGTTTGAGCCAAGTATTTGGTTTCGGGCTATTTGTTTGCCTGATTGATAGGCAAACAACTTGATTTTTGGAGCAACATTTTTAATTGAAAGGGTTCTTTGCTGTTTCAGCGAAACATTATGCTTCAAATCCCATGGGGGAAAGACCTTTGTGTTACTATGGAGCAGCCCGAAACGTTGCTTGGTGAAAATAAGTCAAGCTTACAAAGCCACAAAGTGATCTAATGAAGCGTTTGTGGTTACTGAACCAGAGGGAACATTTTTTTTTCTCAAAATAATCAAGAGCTACTCAATTAGACTATATATACTAAGCAGTGGATAGATCTTTTAAATTTGAGCCGAAGCACAGTGGTACGAAAGAGAAATTTTGTAAGAAAAACTTGGCAAAAACTTTTTAATTGTGGAACTTGTACTTGGTTCACTAATTCCTTAATCAGACAAACATTTTACAGTCTTGGAGCTTTTGCACACTAATTAAATTGTTACACAAGCACTTCAAACAGATCTGGCAACGCTGTTAAACACTTAAAGCCAATTTTCAAGCCATTTAAGTGAAGTATTCCTTTGCGTTCCAAGTCCGACTTGGCACTTTAGCTGCTTTGCTACACTTTGATAGTTGCGCTGGAAATCCTTGATATGCTTGGTTACCTTTTTCTGGCCCTTCAGCCCCCTCGAAATGTTAATTATACATTTTTGTAGTGCTGTAAAATGCTCAAAACACACAAAAAACAATTCAAAAATGAAGCAAAAGCAAATGCTGTAGCAATAAAGTAAAAGAACCAAGTGAAGTAGTTCGTTCTAGAAGTTCCAGCCAACACTTCTGACCAGGCGCTATAATGAGCTGCTGCATTTGCAGTTGGCCATTTTTGGGGGTAGCCACAACAACAATAACAATGGCAAACTGTACAACACTTAACCAAAGTGCTGGAATTTTTTTCGTATGCTCTACCAGTAGACAGAAAAGGGAAACTGCGTGTAATGATGCCTGCAAAAAGTGGCTACACAAATGGCCAACAGGCACTACCAAAAACAAATATTAAAACAACTAAAAAAAAAATGACTACCAGAAGAAATAACGAACTGTGTCGAGTTTACTAAAAACCAAAAACCAAACCAAATCCAACTGCAAGTTGCGAATTGGTAAAGCGGCTGTGGTGGATGCTGAGCTGAATCTTTCTGGTCACTGGACTACAGACTACATCGTTGGGCATTCTTTTTTGGCTTTTTGTTTTTTTTTCTCCTGCTTGTGCTCCATCGCGGTTTTTGGAGCTCAGCTTGAGTTCCTCTAGTTTTTTTTCAATTAGATTCGCATTCGTGTGCACTAGAAATGGGGTATATGAGATTGTTGGAGAGGTATGCATGGAAAAGAAAAGACAAAAAAAAATGTGCCACATTATGAATGTTTAACTACCAAGCAAACACTTGGCCCACCCTATAACAGTTATCTTATTTTTGAATATATATTAATTAAAAAATAAGAAAAAAATGCATCATCATATCTGCTCTAGACCTGATCTTATGATCACAGAACTATTTCATAACAAGAAATTTGGATCTCTTCTCCCAAATCGGGAGACTTGGGCTGATGGCAGCCGCTGTGGAAACCCGCGGTGGCAACAATGGTTCACAGATGGGTGCAAAACTAAGCAGGTTGTAGGTGTTGGAGTCGTAGGCTCCAATACCAGAATCTCTACCGCAATGGGCATCTGGCCCAGCGTCTTTCAAGCGGAGATTCATGCCATAGATATCTGCGCTCTTAGTATCCTTCTCAAGGGAACTAGGGGAGCAAACAAATGTATTTTTTCAGATAGCCAAGCTGCTATTGGGGCATTGTCATCATGAAGCATCCTCTCCAGGATGGTTAAAGAATGCCATAACTATCTCCAAACCCTGTCCGCCCGCAGCAAAGTCGTTATATGAAGCCTGGACACTCAAGGGTGGATAGTAACACGTTCGCTGACGATCTAGCACGACAGGGTGCCTCCACACTCCACCCTCCACACTGCATCTCCTGCGCCGTTTAGTGGTATTGGTTGGTCCACAATCAAAACCATGATAAACAAATGGGCTGCAGGAGAACATGGAAGATACTGGTTCTCCCTTCCGGGACTTCGTCAAGCAAAAGTGCTTGTCAAACCTCTGGATACGATCAAGAAAAAAGGTCTTGGCAGAGCGGACCTAAAGCTCCTGGTAGCTTACCTATTTGGCCAACACACTGTTAGATACCATCTACAGGAAATTGGCCTATCATAGTGCAGACTCTGTCTAGAAGACGATGGAATCACCAGACATATTCTCTGGGAATGCCCAGCGCTGGTATATGACAGAGCTGTAAGAAACCCTTTTTGGGGGGAAAAAAAAATTCCTTTGTTTTTTTAAATAACTCTTAATTCCATATCATATAATATTATTATATTTAATGAGCAACTTTTCCATCATCTAAAAATGCTGCCAAACACTTTAAATTTAACTTCAAAAACTGTTCTCCGTCCTTTGCCTGCATCTCTATTTCATATACATTTAAAGATTCCTTTTCTTTAAACTCTTTATTTTAAATAATAAAAATTGACTTATTTTTAAAAATAAACGTCAAACTTTATCACAACAACTTAATAAACGTTGCCAAATTTCACTGATAAACTAACTTTCATCTCTATTGTATTTTATAATTACAGCTTTTTATTAAAAACTTTTCCATCATCTAAAAATGTTGCCAATTTTCACTGACAAGTTAACTACTTCACTGTCACAGAAGAATCACTTAAGACATAGCAAAGGGAGAACGGAAGTGCATCCAAACTTTGTCATAGCTCTACCCACTTTTCTTTCAAAATTTTTGGATATATTTTTTCTTCCTGATCATAGCTTGTGTTGTTCCACCTAAGAACAAAAGCAGCTTTTGTTTTGCACATTGGCGTAGAAAGAGTAAGAGCTATAGGCCGCTTTAAGAAGTTAAGTGCAAACGAGATAGCTGGTCACATTGTTTACCTTTGTAAAGAGCTCGTTAGTTAGTTGCTTGCTTTTGCTTTGTTTATGTTTCTTCATCTTTTTGGTTTTTTTTTTTTGCATATTTTCGCCCCCTTTTTGGGATATTGGCATTGTCTTGGGCTCTCTGGGTACTGCAGCTAGTAGCGCCCCCTAGCGACCATAAAAGTCATCAATATTGCTTATTTGCAACAGTTTCTTTGCAGTTGTTGCTGCTGTTGCAGTTGCAGCTGTTGTTCTTGCTTGTTATTGCAGTTATTGTTATGCGGCAGTTATTGCTGCCCACAACTGTTTTCCATTTTTTTCCTTCTTGTTATTGTTGTTTCTTATGCCACATCCTGCCGACTCCTTCGGCAGCTTCAACTTCAATTCTTCTGCTGCAGCTTCTTGCCACCATGCCACAAATTGCGTTTGGCTTTGACGCTTTTTCTTGGCTCTGCATCTTCTATTGTTGTTGTTGTTTTTTGTTGCATTGCACGCTGATTTATGTGCATATGTGGGCGGTGCATGGAAGTCTTATTCTTCTCGAATTGGCATTGCCACCCCACACCCCGCACCCTCTACCAAACTCATTCCTTTGAAAGTTGCCAATGTTGTCCCAACAGTTTTTGAGCTTGCCCCTTGTTGCGCATACAAATTGGTTTTAGTTATTAATGGTGTGTATAATTAAGTGAGTGCCTTGCCACACATTGTCTGCACTTTGTTGCATCTTCCTTAATAATTTGTGGTGCTGCCATCCTGAGACACGAGAGAAGACAAGTTGCTGCAACAAATAATTTGCTTTTGGTTTTCAGTACAAAAAGTAGCTTTTGTTTAAAATACAATGACATGGCAGCACTCTTTCTTTTAACCAAATTACTTGAGCAGTTTCGTCTTGACGCGAGTATAATTTAAGAAGATTTAAAGTTAGTTGACGGAAGCTACTCAGGCACTTAGTTCTGAAGCAGTAGCTGCAGAAAGTAGTTGAGTTTCTACAAATTATGTTTGCATAAAAATGACAAACGAACTTGTGTCAAAAAACTTGTGTAGCAAAAACTCAACAAATAAACTTGACATCTCATTACATAAACAATAAACAAAACCCTTTCCAAGCGTAATAGAAAGATGCCCTAAAATCTTTAAAGCAAAGATTTTTTGCAGAAACTAATCAGCTCGGTATGGCTTAAAAAATTAGTTATGGGTTGAGTTGAATTTCAAAAAATGTGGCATAGAAAAAATTTTCGAGCTCTGTAAATAGGCAAAGTAGAAAAGAAACAGATGGAATTTCTGCGCGTAAGAGGGAGTTTTTCTGCGTATCATCTTTTGCAGACATATTTAGAAAAGGCTTGTAAAATAGCAAATTAGAAGCCTATTAGTCTGCTGGAGATATAACCCATAAAAAAATGTTTAAGCTTTCTTCTTATAGGAAGATATCTTTAAAATAGGCTTAGGTGCCCAATGACATGATCGAATTAGCAAAATATTTATCAACGTTCTTCTTAAAAAAGAGATGATGGATTGATGGATTTTCATCTTATGCGCATCAACTTCTACAGATATCAGTAAAATCGGCTTGTGAAGTGTCAGCATAGATGCCTACTGGGAAGCTCGAACTATAAGTCAACAAAATATTTATCAATTTTCTTCTTATTTAAAAGATGACGGATTTTTATTTTTATTTCTAGTTCTTAAGAGATGAGGGTTTTCTTTGCATCATCTTCCGCAAATATCCTTAGAATTAGCTTGTGGAGTGGCAGCATAGATGCCTATTGGTGTGCTCGAACTATTACTCAACGAAATATTTATCAACTTTCTTCTTGCAGGAAAGATGAAAGGTATATCTTTTAAGTTGTCAAGAGATGAAGTTGTTCTTCACATCATCTTCTAAAGATATCATTAGATTAGGGTCTATAAAGTGGCAGCATAGATGTTTAGTGATATGCTCGAACTTAGTCAAGAAAATATTTAGAAACGTTCGTCTTGTAAAAAAGATGATAGATTTATATTTGAAGGGTTCAATAGATGAGGATTTTTATTTTGTATTATCACAAAAGGTTTGGGCACCCAATGCCATGCTCGAACTATTAGTCAACTACATTTTTATCAACTATGAAAAACTATGAAAAAAGTTATAGATTTATATTTTCAGCTCTTAAGATTTTACGTTTTTATTCGCATCATCTTCAGTAGATATCATTAGAATAGGCTTGTAAAATACAGCATAGATGCCTCTTGGCTTGCTCGAACTATTAGTCAAACAAATATTTACTAAACTTTTTCATATAAAGAAGATGAGAGATTTTTACTTTAAGTTCTTAAGAGATGCATATTTTTTTCGCATCATCTTTTGCAGATATCATTACAATAAGGTTGTTAAGTGACAGCATAGATGCCTATTGGTATATAGTCGAAAAAATATTTAACAACTTTTTTCTTATAAAAAAAGATGATATATATTTTTTTTTCAGTTCTCATGAGATGAAGTATTTATTCTGCTGATATCAGCATGGGTGCTTATTGGCAGTGTCGAGCTATTTATTAGTCAACAAAATGTCTATCAGTATTCTTCTCATAAAAAAGATGATCAATTTTTATTTTAAGTTCACTCGCTTTGCATCATCTTCTGCAATAATCAGTGGAATAGGCTTTTATAATGGCATAGAAGCTTGTTGGAGTGGTCTAACTAGATGTCAGCCAAATATGTATAAAATTTGTTTTTATAGGAAAGATGATAGATTCTTACTTGAAGTTTTCTTAATTTTCTTCTGGATAATCGCTTTTTCGCCTTAAAATCTTTTAGATATTAAGAAGACTGAGAGACATCCGAAATTTAAATATAAAGAAATTTGTTACTTAGCTTCGCGGTAAAAAGCAAAAACTATGCCAGCCTGAAGATCAATCAAAGATTAACTTTTGTCAGTATGTTCTTCTTTGGGGTAGAAGAAGTCATTTATATACTAGAGTCCTTTCTCGTCAGACAAAACTTACACTTTACTGGAAACTCATCCTCTCAGTCCTCTTATATTGTGGAGAGGCTGAGAAGGTAATACAAATGGCATCAGCTACCCTCGGAGTGTTGGAGAAAGAAATTGTTCACAAGATCTTCGCCCTAGTCTACGTTGGCGATAATTCTAGTACTCGATGGAAAGATGAGCTGTATAGGGACACTGGCGAAGTTTTGCCGGGAATTTGGATGACCGAAACTTTAGTTTGAAAGATGTTTGATGCGATAGTTGGCGATCAGAGGAGAAGTTGAAGACTACGGCAGCATTTGCCGGACTAATTAACTAAAACTCTGTCAGTGCTGACCGATAAAGCCCCGGGAAATGCAGAAGCATCTGGAGAGTAATATTGCCACGCCCGAGACAAGTTGGAGTGAAGACCAGCTAAGGTGAAGAATCGTACTTTCTATAATACTATATTGAAGAATTTCCTCAAAGACCTTCTATAATATTGCCTTCCAATACTTTTGTTATACAAAAAGTATTAACAACATAGATTTCTCTTTCTAGGCCATTGTAGACAATTTTCTGATAAAGTACCATCATAATATATCCTATTGATTAAAGAAAAGCTTTTACAATATGCACATTTAACAAATTCCCAATTAGCATCACATCTTATTTATCTTTCTTAAATCCAAACTACCACATTAAAAATCAGCCTTCATAAATTTCATCCAAACAAGAAAAAGTTTTTCTGCCTTTCTAGTACTTCACTTTATCAGTTTCCAACAAAGCCACAAAAGACAAGCCTTCATTAAAAATTTCAGAAAACAAAAGCTCTTACATATTTAACATTTTCATAACTTTGACATGACTACCTTGAACTTTTATTTATGTACTATACGTCTAGTATGCTCTCTTGTCTTTTGCCTTGAAACTATTCTCGAAAGCAGCAAATCCAAACCCATCCAAGCCAAAAATTCTCATTCATAGCCTATCAAAACCCACTTAACACAATTGCCAGGCAAAAGTTCAAAAGCAAACAGGCCATAAAAGTGGCTCTCTATTAATGCGTCGTCTCCTTCTTAAGAGTTGTCAGAGGAGCATACAGACACTCAACAAGTGTTCTAAACATACATCGCATCGACTCCCCCTTCCTCCCACAGTCGATAGTTGGCCTAGTGAAAACTTGGCTCATTTGCGTAAAACTTGATAAGAGCGAAAAACTATGCAAACTAGTAAGGCAACCCTATAGAAACTAAAAGTTTTTCTCAGGAATGGGAAAATCTAATTATAATGTCAGCTAATGACAAGTCAGGCAGTCTGCTCCAACAATTGGTAAATGTTGCTGACTTTGATGACTGTGGTCTGACAACCTAACAAGTTGACAAGTCGACAAGCCGACAGCCAGGTAAAGCCCATTGAGCTGCTGTCTAATTAATCCCTTGAGCGGTTCGACGCCTATATACACGCTGAGTGGGCGTAAAACCGCCCTAATGCTGCAGTAAACCTCTCTTTTGAGACAAGTTCATTATGCAAGCTGTCTAAAGCAGTGCAGCTAACAGTGCGTATACGTTATCGGTTAGTATGGTAATACTCTATATATGCTATGCAGTACCTACTTCCGTAGAAACATAATCATATCTGAAGCATTCATCTAGCACTTGGAAGCTGTGCCCGCAGAGTTGCTCACTCGCTCTCGCTCGCTCTATTCGATAACTCATTCAATTGGCAATGATTAATAATCAAAATGTCATTGACTGTCAGTTATAAAGTCACTTGACAGTTTAATCAATTTGTATAGCAAAGCGTATCTGTGTATGCGTGTGTGCATTCGTGTGTGTGTTGACTTCAAGTGCTGCTGGTTTGTCTTAGCTGTCTGCCTGTCTATCGGTCTATCGGTCTGTCTCGCTGTCAGTTTGTCTATTGATATTTACATGCGGGCTTTTGCCTGTTGCCTCTACCATCCATCCATCCATATAAAAGCTTTTCATTAAGACTTTTCCCCACTTTTTGACTTTTCCAAAATTAACTTCCAACTTGAAAGAGTTTCGAGAGTTTCCCTTTTTGTGGTCGCTTAAGCAACTCTGTTGACAATGCAAACAACTTGAAAAGTTTACTCTATGACGTTGTCTATTTTATGCCTATTGTTATTATTACTATTATAATATTTCTTTCAAAATAAACAATGCTTAAATAAAACTTATTCTGCCTAATGGGCGGCTAAGTCTAGCAAATCAAAATAGTGAAAGAAAAGTGAAAAGCTGCCAACACCCGGAGAGCATTTCGTCTATTTACTCACATAAGTACGGACTTTGTTTTTTCAATAAACACACAAACAACAACAATAAAATGCGGGCTTACAATAATAATAAAATAACAACACTTTAGTAGACCAGGCTTTTTCAGAGGAAACATAACAACAACAACAACATGAAAATATGGCAAACAGATAAAAATAATAAAAAGGAAAATCATAAAAAAAAACAAAAGGCCGTCAGGGGAGAGTTGCGACTTTTGGATACTCTGCAGACTAGTACAAAAATGACAAAATAAAGTGTCTTAAGGAAGGACTTTTTAAATCTTTTTCTTACTCGTGAGCTTAATATTCCCGAAATAAATGAGGGACAGCTTCATTATTTTTTGTACGCTCTAAAATAAGTTAAAAGTGAACGTTACTTGTCTGCGTCACTATGGTTTGTTTTAAGTAGGTGACGCCAGCTTATGACACATTTGACAATTGTAAGAGAGCGGAGTAAAATCCACTTTACTTACGAAATAAAATATTTTACATAAAACTAAATATTTTTTTCATTTAAGCGATCTACTTCAGTTATGAAAATAAACTTTAATATACAAAAATAAATATATTTTGTTACTTAGTAAAAGATTGTTTGAGTGGGAAAATGTGTCTGTACTAAAAGTCTCCTGAATATTAAAATTTATTGTCGATTACAATCCACAGCAAAAAAAGGTTGCGAGCCCCTGGTTGAAAACATGATAAGTTGACTAGGTTAGGACTTCAAGACTGTTTTGAATCAAAACAAAATTGCCTCTAGATCTTTAATTCCCATAGTTCCCAAAATAGATATTGGCATCAAAACTTACATAACTGCCTCGATATCGTTTAATCACATAGTTCCCATAACAATTTTTGAGATTCCATAAAACTTTGCACAGTGGCCGGAAAAGCCACTAGAGTAAAAAAAAATATTTTGGAATCGTGAGAAATACTTAATGACGGGGTGACTTAATTGAAAATGAGTTTTGATAGTAATTTGTGGGTGATGAACACAAAAATGAAATCGGTTTGGTGAAGTTTGAGCTCGCTTTCGAAAAGCTTTGAAAATGTACCCATGGGGCAAATCGCGCCACTTGCGAAATATTTAACCTGGATTACCATCCCGACAGTAATCGCTGGAGGCTCCAAATTTTTTTCACACATAGCTTTGGTGGAAGCTCCAAACTTCTAGAAGCGCGTTTAATTTGGGCGTGGCATTTGTGATTTATTTAAAAAAGATATTTTGAGCACCACTTCATAAATAATTCGGTGAAAGCAAATATAATATTTTTAGTCTTTTTTTTCGGACCTTATTGAAAGTTAGTTTTGAAGTAATTTGTGGGTGATGAACACGAAAATGGAATCGGTTTGGTAAAGTTTTAGCTCGCTTTCGCTTTTATCACGCATTACCGAATTGAAAATGTAACCATGGGGCAAAATGCGCCACGATTTTTTTAGTTTTGGTCCACACAAATTTTACGCCGGGGCTGAAAGTCGTGTTGTCAGGCACAGGAGGCACAGAGTAAAGAAGCCAAAGAAAACTCATTCGCTCCAAAAAAAAATAGAGGCCGCCCGCGTTAAGTCACAAATCGAAGAAATTTTTAATTTTCATGACATTTTCAAAATAAAATTTCTTCCTAAAAGTGCCAATATAATATCTAGTTTTATGTTTTCCACTTTTTTTCAGCAATTAGCCCTGTGAAATCCTCGTTATCCGGGATGGCGCGTTTTGCCCCACCGATGGCACGTCAAAAATAGTCTTTTATACGTAAAACTGAATATTCGAGGCACTAAGTGCAGCTCAAAATGAAAGATGTTTGAGGCTAAGTCTTAGCCACATATGTGGGCTACAATATAGTGCATACCTAAGACCCCTTCAGCCCTTTGCTGCCACAAAAATTAACCCAGCCCTAAATTTTTAGAAAGGTAAAAAATTTTGCAGTCCCACCCAGCCCTAAATTTTTAGAAAAGTAAAAAATTTTGCAGTCCTAGCATTTTTTTAGCAGTCCTCAAAATCAGCTAATTTCAATCAATCGATTTATTCTTATATTGTGTATACTAAACTTGCTTTTAAGAAGTATTATAACCTTTTAAATGAATTCCTTTAAAGTGAAATTACCTAAATTTGGGGTTTACTACGATATTTAAAAAAATAAAATAGTCTAAGGAGTATACGTTTACATTGTGCTTATCTTATAAGGTGTGGCTATCATATGGTGTAAGTTTTACCTCGATATGTTCAAGCATACGAACACAATCGGTACCACATGGATTTTTTTGTTAACGTATTTATATATGGCCGATGGTCTAGCACTGGCAACGCTAGCCCAAAGACGCTTTTTGCCCAAGAAAATCTTTATTAATTCAAGATACCGCCATTTCAGATTTGCCTATAAGCTGTAGGTTCCTGTTCTCTACGAAAAGTTGGTAATATATATTCTCATGCCGCTCCCAGGGGCGACTGACTAAAATAGTCTGTCAGGGAATTATTATTATGTATAGATATCGTCACGTAACAAAATTAAATAGTCTATATGTGTGAGAGAATTACAGTTTAATCAAATAATAGCAAGTTATAAAAAACCATTCCCAAGATACAAAAGAACAGAAAAAAATGTTAATACTAATTTCTTCAAGCTCTTCTGCTACTCGTTTTCTTTAAGATAGTTACAGTAGGCAACATTTTACATGACTCATTTAATATACACCTCAATCCTTTCTGAGCATAGAGTATAAACAGCGGAAATATTGTAAAAATAAAAACAAACAACTCCAGAGTGTCAGGCCTTTGGGGGATTGCAGTGCTAATAAGCCAACCTTATATGTGTGGGTGCCTGTCAGACTTGGGACACAAAACATAAAAAGCCATAAAGTTATAGACAGACCTAAAGCAATGTGGCTCATAGGGGAATAAGCCATTTTAAAGTCATAAATACGTTCACATATCTATAACTAGAGTAAATCAAGCAGTTGTGACGTAGGCAAAGCCTGGGCCAAAGATAAGGGAAAAGTGATGGGAAGATCAAAGAATGGATTGAAGGCTAAGCTGCGGGTTAAATTAAGGGTAAGTTTGATTTGGTTTGAGGTAATGCCTAACAGATACATACTATATAGTAAGTACGTAAGCTTAAGATAAAGCGAATAGTATTTTTGTTAGAGTTTTTGAAAAGATTTTGATTTGTATGATTTAAAGTATTTTGAGTATAAGCAAAATAAGAGTCGCTGCCCTGGGTGTCCTAAAAGCCCTTAAAACAAACTGCGTAAGTCGGCTGTATGTATTGTTCTCTTTTTTTATACATTGAGCAACACTGTGCACACAATTATTCTGCCCTTTAACACTGTACAACACTGCTCAAACAGTATATAAAGCAGCTGCGGGCTTGAGAAATTTTAGTTCATTTTTAGTTCTTAATTCGAGCGTACTTAATATTTAGATATATTTTTTTATTTGTTATTATTTTTTATGCAGTATTTATTTTTTAAGAGATTGTGGTTCTATCAATATCTGTGCGCAGTCCAAAACTCTCTTTGGAAAAAACAAAAGCAAGATTCGCGAATTGAAAAAGTTTAACTAGAAAATTACAAGAAAATCATTTATAAGTAACAAAAAAAAAATTGAAAAATTAAAATTTATAAAATTTGAAGCACTTTTTTTTTAAAAATATAGTGTGCGTCATCTTTTATTATGGTATAAAAATACTAAATAAACGATTTCATTACCTTTTCCTTATTTTGGCCCTGTATATATTGTCAATCCCAACCTCTAAGCTTCTTGCATAATAGAGCAATAATGCTGGAAAATATATGCCTCAGTGTAGCCAACAAAATGCCGATGATGACAATGCCTGCCCCCAAACCCAACAAAGATATTTCCAAGAGATTACCCAAACATACTGCAATGAGTCTTGCATCTTGTCCGCTGTGAGGCGCTGCAACAACAACTACATCCACATTTGCATTAAAGTATGTCAAGACAAACGTTGCATTTTGCAAATTCCTTTTCAAATTAGCCAAGTTAGCTTGGTTGGCTAATATGCTGTACTTACTACCTTCAAATTTTGTCTGTTTTGGCCAAACAAACTATTCAAAACATTGTGGCCAGCGGAAGCTAACTAACCTGACCATGTTCTTATTGTCGTCTATGAGCAAGAAGAGTTCGAGGATGTTGGTAACAACAACGTCAGCATGCAGTACAAGCCAAGCGACATTTGGCCAAACACATATGGCTAAGAACAACAGCAACAACAATGACAACTACAATGTACAGACATTGGCCATTGGCTGGCTAGCTGTCTGGAAGTCCGGCTGACATTTGAGCCATGTTGTCAACATAGTTATCGTTGTTGTTGTTGGCCAGTTTCATTTGTTGGCAACAGCTATCTCTATCTGGCACTACTCTAGAGCTATTTCCCTTTGGACTTGCAGCCATTATGGATGTTTGTTAGCCCTCTCCAAAGTTGCGCATAATGCGCTTTTCCCTTTGCTGCTTATGGCCAAACATGTTCCTTTGGTCCAAGGTCCGAGCTCCAAGCTCCGAAACTGTCCTCAATGTCAGACGAGTTTCGTTGGAATTTGTTTTGTCTATTATTTGCTTCAACATATTTTCTAGGTATTTGCAATATATACTCTTTGATATACCTTTGTGATGAAGCGGGACATAAAGCCAAATGTGTGTTAGTTGAGCTCATGGGGTGCATGTAATCCATATCTAAACATATATCAATGGGATATCGTATTTTTTTTTGTGAATTTAATATAATGTGTGGAATTTTTTTTTATATTAACGAAGCAAGAAATGTGAAAAATCAATAACAGTCTGAGATACTTTAAACCCCTTATGGGAACGCCTTGTTTGATTCACAAAGATCGTAATAATTGAAATCTTACGCAAATATTTCAGGAAGCCCTAATCTAGTAGCCCAATCTCTCATCTTGTCTAGACTCCAAAGGAACGCCATCAGCTACTGTCGTAGAAGTTACTAAGCTCACATTTTTCTCTCTTACTTCTAAACACTGAGATTAGGATTTGCAAATAATCTGTCGAAATTAAGATTTAAGAAAACATTTTTCTGCTCTTGAATTTGGATTCAGCGATCCCAAAAGTATAAACTTTGAGAGTTTTCTCGGAAACGGATTCATATTGAACGGTCCTAAAAGATTGAGAAAAATTTTTGAAAGAGAGAAATCGAAATAATTTTTGTTTTTGATGGCTATCTCAGAGATATGGTTTTGCGATTAAACGATTAACTTTGGGAGTTATCTTAGAACCCTGAAGTGCCAAATTATTTTGAAAGCCAGATTCAGATTTAAATGCACTAAAAACAAATTTCCAAAGAGTGAAATCGTATAAAAGTGTTTGTTTGGAAGTTATCTCAAAGACCTGAAATGCTACTTGATTTTAGATTGCAGATTCAGATTTATCGTTAAACTTTGACAGTTATTTCGGAACCCTGAAGTGTTACATATTCTGGGAGCTCGAAAAGATTGAAAACAATGTTCGAAAGAAGGAAATAAAAAACATTTGTTTGTTCTTGAAGGTTATCCCAGAGCTCTGAAGCGTTAGATATTTTTAGAAGTCGGATTCAGATTGAACGACTCTACGAGAATGAAAAATATTTCCAAAGAGGCAAATCTAGAAAAAGTTTTTCCCTTGGAGGTTATCTCTGAGCCCTGAAACACCAGTTTTTTTTTTAAATCTGGTTTTTCGATTAAACATTTTACTTTGGGGAGTTATCTCGAGATCCTGAAGTGCTGCATATTTTTGGAATTCGAATCCAGATTGAACGATCCTAATACACAGATTCAAAAATATTTAAGAAATAGTGAAATCGAAAAACTGATTTTGTTTTTGAAGGTTTCCTCTGAGAACCGGAGCGCTTATTGTTTTTAAATCTCGGATTCAGATCAAAAGTTTAACTTTGGGTGTTATCTCGGAGAACCTTGAAGTGCTAGATATTTTAGGAGCTCGGATTTATAATAGTTTGAACGGATGTTAAAAGTTTGAATAATAATTTTCGAAAGACATCTCGAGACCTCTCACAATACAAAAAAAATTCCTACAAATATAGAAATCGAAAAAAATGTATGGGGTTTTGGAGCTTATCGTTTTTTAGACCAGGCATACGGATTCAACATATCAAAATCCGTATGGGGTGACCTCTCACGTATAAAGTTCACATCGACTGCCTGAACATTTTTTTTGGAAAATAAGAACTAATGGCAAAGATTTCCGATATTGATTAGACTTACTGGATCACCTCAATCCTGCCATTTTTATATCCACTATAAAATTAAATGATTGTCTAATCTGACAGATTGTAAATGAAAATATCTGGAATTCAGATTAAGAAAACCGTGTCGGACTACGAATTCAACATATCAAAATCCATATATCTCTATATGTAAATTTCACACTAACAACCAGAATAGTTTTTGATACAATCAATTTATAATTTTCTAACAACTTTCACTGTAGTTCCAACCAACTATAACAATAATTATTACCTCCAGTGTAAACTTTGCATTAAAGAGCATCTAAACTTCCATAAGACTACGGCCAGATATTTCCATAGCTATGTCTTTTCTCCATATGAATGTTTGCATAATATTTGAATTTTGTAATGAGTTCTGCTCATTACTGACACTCTCCCACACTGGTTCTTGGTTCAAGTACTGCCCCTTGGACACTCTTCTGTCTGTCTGTCGCCACTCCCTTCCAGCTCCCTCTATAAATATCCCACTTTGTATGTAGTCAATATGAGTTTTGTGGCCAACAAATGTTAAGTGCATTTTTATGCTTTATTGGCCATTTATGTTTTTGCTGTCATAACAAAAACATGTTGTTCGTCCATTAGACGAGCGTCAGAGGAGTCAGAGAGAAAGATTTCAGGCCAAGTCAGAGTTAGTTTGGCCAAAAGACATGTTGGCTGTTTATGCAACATTTGGTTGTTTGTTTTATCTTTCCACAAAATTAGTTACAGCATGGACAGAGACAGAGCCATGACAACAAAAAACAAGAACTGAACTCCAGTTCATTTGTAACCGTCGGAGCACTTGAAATGTTGTCGTCAGTCATTTTATTCCGACAGCTGCTGTATCTCCCTTCTAGTATCTAGTGGATTTTATTCTCCATACACTTTTTACGATCTATTGAAGTGGCACATATATGGTTATAACCAAACAATGACAATGACAACAAGTTGGGTGAGCTCCCAAGTTTTTCTCATGGGTATCATTGGCAAATTATTTGTGGTCGGTCATAGTTGCTTGGTTTATATGGCACAAATTTTGTGCTTAGCTCTCTTGACCATAATGCGCACCACTATGGCTAACAACGTTTAGTAGCTCATATTTGCGGTTGGGTAAGGGTATGCAGGGTATGCTTGACTGTCAACTTGTCTTTGGTTTTTCAGCTGTCTATCAAATAAAGTGCCAACTCGTCTTAGGCCAGCCATCCATCGATCCATCCAACAGAGCTTGCCTACTTGTGTGTGTGTATTTTTTAGCTTTAATTTTTTAATTAATTGCTTGTCACGTTTTGCCAACTTGATGAGCCGCATTCATTGGCAAAAACGAAATGGAACGCATTGCAATATCACTGCCTAGAGGAGTCCCGTCCCAGAGAGTAACCACAAAGCCAAAGCCACGTCCGGCAGAGCCACAAAATAATTGTCGCGTTGTCGCCTGTCTTGGCCAACCAACCAACCAGTGACAGTCGCTTCCACCGAGTTGTACAGTCGACGATTCCCGACAGTCTCTTCCTGCCACAAGGCCTGACTGCGCTACGGCGCACGTTGTTGCACGTTGCTTAAAATAATAGTAATAAGTGGCAGTCTGTGGTTAGTTGACATTAAGCGGCTGTGGCATAGCCCAAAAGGGGTTGGGCTGGACAAGATGACCAACTCGCCACATACATATATACTACAAGTGAAATGAAAACTCATAAAAACTTTTGCGCAGACAATGTGAAGTGTCTGCTGCTGCTGCCGCTTTTACTTGCGGCAGGCAGTGGACTCCGAGGGGCAAGCAATAATTGTCAGCATCAGAGCTTTGGAACACTGTATATACAGTGGGCGTTTGGACTGGGCGCTTTGAAGCGGATCGTCGAGAACAATCAAAGCCAAGGCAAAGTAAACTTAAGGCAAGTTAACCAGGCAACATTTTCCAGATGCCAAGGCGAAGGAAAACGCTGAACAAGCAACTAAACGGCATAAATGCAGCACAAAGAATGACCAAGCATGGGTAAAAGTGGTCAACTGGGAGGCCAGGGGCGGATGCCGAGGGGATGCACAATAGTCTTGGTGAAACTATAGATAGAGCTTAAGCTTTAAGGTGACGACTTGGTTTTTGTACTAAATATTGAAGATGACAGCAGACTGTTGTATAACAGTTATAAAATGCGTATAAAAGTAAGTTTCACGAGCCATACTATTTTCATAAGAAATTTGATTTTACGCAGATATAACAGTTTGTATTTTGATATAATGTTAAAGTGGAATTACTTTGTGGAAGACAACTAGTGGGGATATTTGTAACATATTTTTATTAAATATATGACTGTCCACAAATATAGTTTTTAGAAAACACGAATACCTTTGAAAAAAGTAGAGCTTTTAGTTCACTTATATATATTTTATAAATGATTTATAATTGATGTTTCTATGGAACATATTCGTAAAAGGGTAAGGGGGCGTTAAAAATATTAAAAACTGTATCTTAGTCATTTTGGCTCCCTCTACCGCCTAATATGCAAACGTCTGGGTATACCTTTTTGGACAAATAAAATTTTAAATATTTTTTGCCTGGGAAGGTTTTTTGTATAACATAGAATTTGAGATAAATTCCAGAATGCAATTTTTTCCTAGTCTACATCTTTTTTTTTGTCTATTTTTACTGTATTATATGGGATGATCTAAAAATTTTACGATTAGGAAAAAATACATGATATATTTTTCGATTTTCCAGAAAACGCATGAAAATTTTGCGGCTCCCAAAAAATACGCAATTTTGTAAATGATGATAAGATCCCATTACTTTTATTTTTACCTAAATTATTACTTTAACAAAACTCAAACTACTTTCACAGGACTACTTTCACAGGATCACATTACTATTATTTTGCCTCAATTATTACTTCCTCAAAAGTCGAACTACATTAATATAACAGTTTATAGCTGGTATAACTAGTATAAAAAATATTTAAACTTGGAAAAAATCTTTTTCTTAGATGTTTGCTAATAATGCTCAAATAAGACGCAAAATTTTTTTCAAGAATCATAAATATGAAAATAAGATCCCAATTTTACGAGCTGTGCAATAGAGGTGGTTGCATATTTTTTAACATACTCAGGTATATAGAAAGTTAAGTAAATTTAACGGATAAAAGGCAAACCTACAGTCTTCTACTTAATAGATTTAATGTCCTTGATCTTTCAAGCATGATTAAAATCAGAAGTTTCTTCTTTTCCAATCTTACTGGAAACAAGCTGATCCTGCTATACTCTAATTTACTGAATGTTTTTGGAAAGATTGAAGAAACTATTATATTATTTGTTGTATAACAGTTTAACATAAAGTTTAAGCTGTGAGGCTAGGATTTTTATGTCTGTCAAACTTAATACTTGTGAAGTCCAAATTGTTTGAAAATTAATTCGTATATCAGTTTCGTTGTTGCTACGAGTAATTTAATTATGTGCTAATGATTACAAGGGTAATTGTTTTGGGATAGATTCTAAAAAAATTGGACAAAAAAGACAAAAAAAATATATAAGATTACGATAAAAAATGGTTGATAAACAGATCCATAGTATTACAGCAAAGTAGTCTGAAACTAGTATAATTTTTGTATAACAGTTTAACATAAAGTTTAAGCTTCGATGTGAATTTATAATTTTTATGCCTATCAAACTTAATATGATTAAATTTCAAATTAATTTGTTTTAATATAACAGTTTCGTTGTTGCTAACGATTATAAGGCTGATTGCTTTTGGATAGATTGTAAATAAAATTGGACAAAAAAAAAGAAAAAATTATTTATTGTATATTCAGTACGATAAAAATTGATTACTTAACAGATCTACAGTATTAAAGCAAAGTAGTCGGAAACTAGTATAATTGTTGTATAACAGTTTAACATAAAGTTTTAACTACGATGTGAGTTTATGGTTTTTATGCTAAATTATTAAATTATTTTTAAAATTAATTGAAAATGAAGGCGTATAACAGTTTTGTTGTTGCTTCGAGTAATTCAATTACTTACGATTACAAGGCGTATACTTAATCGTATAGTATTTATACGACCACACTAAAAATTTTGCAACAAGTCATTGTAAGCTTTTATTTCTAATCACTCTCTTTCTTATAAAACTGCTTAACCCTTTACTTACAAAGTATAACACTTTCCACTTAAATAAAATTATTCGCACTTTTGCGACGGTTGACCAATCCAGCTCAGTCTACAATTTACTCAACAAACGAATCCTCTGTCTCTGCAGACAACTATCCCTAGGGCATTTTGGCCACGTCACTGTGCTCCAGCATCGGGCCAATGCGCCCACAGTATCCAGCTGACCCCCCTCGCCCTCCCCTCTACTTTGCGGCATTATGGACAATCAAAGCAATTGCAGCAGGCTGCAAGTGTCGGCATTGGGAAAAACCGGCAAAAATAATGAGCTGTAACCCTTTGGAGTACGACAAAAACAACAACTACTAAAAACAGACACAGACCTAGGAACCGGTCTAAGGCAAAAGAATTAATTAAGCCAGACCAGTAGATGATGGGACGATAGGGACTGGAACTGGAACTTGCAACTGGTAACAGAGAATTGCGACAACGATGACAGAGTCACTGCAGATGATTTGCCGGTGGGTTGTTTGATTTCTGCACGACCTTCGTTTCTCTGGACTGACTATCTATACATCTTTCTGTATCTGTATCTTGGTAGTATCTGCCAGCGCCTATCAAGCCTGCGGCGGCACCATAAATCTAAAGCCAATCTACACGCCCCTATATTACCCAATGCAATCCGCAGTCTAATTTGTATGCATGACCAAGCCGCGTTGACCAAAAAAAGTTCCAGAAACCATCAACTTGTTTGATGTTCTACAATTTTTAATCCTGCCTTTGATTCATTTGCCATTTTGCCTGGGCCAAGTTTTATATTAAAATTTAATTAAAAATAAATTATTGGTTATTTAGAGAGATTAGTTTTGAGTGATGTGCAGCGAGGGTGAAGAGCCCCAGAACCCTGAAATCAAATGAGGCGTTGAGCTGTAATAGACAGTTCATAATGAAACTGTTAACGTGCTTACAAAATTAATGAAGCTACAGAGATTGCGTTAGGAACTGTGTTCTTTAGGGTCTTCTTGTGATGTCACAAGAAGTGTGTTCCCGGGGGCAGGCCAATGACCATGTTGATGTATTTGGCTGAACGAACAAACGCTTTAAGCCAAGATACAATAGTTAATGGCTTTTATTTGCATGCCAATAGCCAGGAGGAGAGAGGGAAGAGAGAGAGGGCAGAGAGACCATGCTGTTAGGTAACCGTTGGAATATTATAGCGTTTTGTATAACAGTTGGCCTGCTGATAAGATCATAGTGAGGCAATTAAGTTCTGTGTGAAAAGATTTGTTTAAGCTTTGAAGAATTTGTTTACGGGGGAATAGTTTAACAGTTCAATGGTTAAATATCTTTAGATAATTCATTGTGATACACTGAGAAAAATATTTGTTAATTTTGAAATATATTTTAGCGTAGAATGCTTATAATTTTGTAGGAATTATTTAAAAAGTGGAACCTTCTTTTATTTCAATCAATTTAGAGATATATACGCTGTCCAATGAAAAGATTCTCATAACCTTTGTTGATCTCTCCATAAGATACTCGTATAACAATATACCAGTTATACCAGCTTCAAACTTCTTTAAGTCCCATTTCCATTGCCTGTCCAATGCCAATTCGACATCCACTCACAAATTACTTTTTATGTTCTTTGCTGCACTTCAAATAACTGTCAAAATGTCGCTCAAGACCTGAAAAATTTCTGGCAGAGATTGCCCAGCTTGGCGTTTACCTAAAACGACCAAATCACTTTAGGCCTATCTGATGGTTAGCTGCGATAGAATCACAGTTGGCCTAGACTCATAAAAAGGCTAAGACGTTGAAAAACTAACCATAGCTAAGTTTGGAGTAGCTGAAAAATAACAGCCAAGGGGCTTGGTCAATTTTTCACACCACACCAAAAAAAGTCTTGGAAGAAATATTGCAGCACCCCAAACCTAAAGACGCAAATAGTTTTATTTCTATTTTTTTAGTTTTATTTTTGTGCGTTGTACAACAATTTGTTATCTGTGAATTTGTATCTAAATGTTGCATTTAACGGTACACAAAAACAAACACAGTCAGAGACAGAGATAGAGCCAAGTGCACAAATACATGCAACATGAGGCATGCAACGCACACGCGTCGCCTTTCAAGACAAAGTCGCGACAAGCTGGCTGCAGTTGTTGTTGTTCTGGTTGTTGTTGCAGCCACATGTTGCAGTTGTTGTAATTGTTTTTGTTGTTGTTGCATTATGCAAGTGTTGCCAAAACATATTGAAGTCAACAACGTGTTGCCAAAAGTCGATAGGGTGCCGCCTTGGCAACTGCCAAATTGGCTGCGTAAGTTAAGAGCGTCTCCCTCCACTCTCCTCTCTTTCTTGACGCTCTTTGAGCAGATTGCGCTAAAAACAAACACTTGGAAAATCTATCTATCTTCAGTTGCAAATCAGCAACAAGCAACAAGGCAGATGAAGTCAGACTTTTAGTAACAAAATTTATGCATTTTAATAGGCAAATATTTCTGGCAAATTTTGTCACCAGCAAGCAGGGCCGGATTAAGGCATGGGCCGTGGCCCAAGGGCGCACTCGTGATATGAGAATAAGTTGAGAAATTTCAAAGCTAACAAAAAATATTTTTGTGTAAAAAATAAATAACCAATTTGCAATTAATTTAAAATCTGTACAAAACAGTAAAGATATCAAATTTTTTATACTCAGAGATTATTTAAAAAAAATTAATTTTTTTAAGAAATTTCTGGACTTGACATACTAAGGTGACTTAATTTGTATGGAGTCAGAAAAGTCGTTGTGCAGCGCCCCCTAGCAGTGTTATAGAAACAATTGTAAGCAACTTTGCCAAAAAAACCATGGTTCTATTTTGGGCTAGTAAAAATTTAGATTTTTAATAAATCGTAATTTTTCTTAAAAAGTAGCAAAAAAAAAAGACAAAATAGCATGAAACAACGTCTGGGGGTGCTCAAAAGTAAAAATAAACATCAAAAATGAATTCCATGACATCCCATATATTCAAATGTTAAATAAAA
Source organism: Chymomyza amoena (assembly GCA_037043745.1). Taxonomy (NCBI): domain Eukaryota; kingdom Metazoa; phylum Arthropoda; class Insecta; order Diptera; family Drosophilidae; genus Chymomyza; species Chymomyza amoena. Next base: position 154,974 of record JBAMAX010004455.1, on the reverse strand, counting down.
ATAATTTCAATATAGATCTATGGTTTGTTCAGTAAAGTTACTAAGAATTGGCCTTAGAATACTTCTATGGGGCGCCTCTAATCGGTAAAAAATGTGACCCACCCTAATATAATATCTATGTAGATAGATAGATGAACAAATTCTTCGGAGCTTATTTGAACAATATTTAAAGAAATTCGTTGACGTCGAAAGCTTCAAATACAATCGATATTTTGAAATTAAATTTTTTGAAGTGGAATGTCTCAAATCGAACCGATTTAGTTATAAATCCGATTCTTCGCAGACCCTATCGGCCATATAATATCGACTGGATATATTATTAGATGGATAGATTTTATGAATTCTTACCAGCTTCTTTTGCCAATATTATAAAAGAAATTTTGAAGTCGAACGTCTTAAATAGAACTATTTAATAATAAGATTTTTATACCCTGTACCGTATGGTCCAAGGGTATATTAAGTTTGTGCAAGCCGAAAATGTATGTAACATATAGAAGGAGACGTCGGAGACACCCCAAAGTTACCTAAAATATGATCAGGGTGAATAGAGAAGTCGATAAACCCATGTCCGTCTGTCCGTCTGTCCGTCCGTCCGTCCGTCCGTCCGTGTGAACGCCTAGATCTCAGAGATGGTAAGAGCTAGAGTTACCAAACTTCACTTCAAATTCACATTAGATCCCATATTATTCCATAGGAGGCAAGTTTATTTTATTTTTTTGATATCGGGGATAAATTATATAGCTCCCATGGGGGTGTTTGAGACGACCTCGAAAAAAAAAAGCGTTTTAGATGAATAATTCATTTGTTTATGAAGATATCGTAACGAAATTTGGCAATAGAAAGTTTTTTATAGTTCCCAATCACTGTACCAAATTTGATCAAAATCGGTTGACTATATCATATAGCTCCCATAGGACCGATCGGCCAAAATAACTTTTTTAAAGAAAAATTGGCTATATTTCGTTTTTTAATAAAGATATCCTAACCAGATTTGTCATTTTGAAATTTTTTAGACCACTTAAGCAATGTGCCAAATTTGAACAAAATCGGTGGACTATATCATATAGCTCCCATAGGTCCGATCTTCCAAAACATCGATTTTTTAACAAAATTTGTTGTGTTTCGTTTGTTTGTGAAGATATTGGGACCAAATTTGACATTCGTGAGTATTTTATAGTTCCTAAGCACTGTACCAAATTTAATCCAAATCGTTTGACTAGATCATATAGCTCCCATAGGACCAATCGGTCTAAAAACACGTTTTTTATACAAAATTCGATGTGTTTTGTTTGTTTGTAAAGATATTTGAAATAAATTTGGCGTTCATATCTTTTTTAAGGTATTTAAGCACCGTGTCAAATTTTATTGAAATCGGTTGACTATATCATATAGCTCCCATAGGAACGATCGGTCAAAAAAAAATTTTTGCTTAAAAATTCTTCTGTTTTTGGTTTTTTGTGAAGAAATCGGACTTTATTACAAGCTAGTGGTACAGGGTATCCTAAAGTCGTCCGCGCCCGACTTTACGTCCGCCATTTTTTTAAATTCAATTTTTTGAAGGTACAGTCGATGTGAACCAGTCGGGTTCATTTAATTCTTCGCAGTCCATATCAGCCATATTATGACTATTTTTAGGAGGTTAAAATTCTCAAATAGAATTAATTTAGCAATATCATTTTCTTCTAATTATATTTTTTTATATACATTGACTGCTTCATCTGATTCATCGCAGTTCATATCGGCTATAGTATAAAAATCTTTTGGAACTCCTAAGTCTTAAAACAATTTAGTATTGGGATTTTGTTTAAAATAAATTTTTTGGAGATTTTTCGCAGATTTTTTGATTCTGATTCTTTGTAGTCCATATTGGCCATATTATGACAATTTTTTGACAGTATAACTTCTTAAATAGAATCAATTTAATTTTATTTTTCAATTTTAAGATATATCGACTGGTTCTTTTAATTTTTTGCAGTACATTGTGAAAATTGTTTGAAGTCTCATATAGAACGGATTTAGTAATATAATTTATTTTGATTAATTTTTTTTATAGATTCAATAAAAAGATTCGCTTCTCTGATTTTTCACGGTTTACATGGGCCGTACTATGTGAATTTTTGAAAGTAGAAAATCTCAGAATAGAATAGAGAATATAATCGATTTAGTAAATGATCACGATTGGGAGACTTCCAAAAATAGCTTACCATATTTGGAAAATTTATCCCGTACTTCATGGGTCATATAAAAAAGCAAAAATCTCCTCAACTTACATCTTTGGTTTATTGCCCTATGGCCCCATAATTCCCCACATCGCTTGAACCTCCCCATTTCTCAATCCTTCCCTGCTTGCAACTTTAACAAAATTTTGATAGTGCAAACAAGTTTTGGGAGCCAACATCCGCTGTCGCAGATTTGCATCCTTGACGCTTTACCATGTACTCCACGCAGCATATCTCGCTGCAGTTGTCTTGTTAAACATAATCCAAAACAAGCCATTTAGACCCGGCCCAGCAAACTAGTTTGATTGAGATACCATCCAGCAAAGAAAAGATACAGATACTTTAAAGTACATGCAAAGGGTTACACTTTGTGAGCCTGTCCTGTGCGTTCATTAAAAATGATTTATGATCTCGTCCATTTAAAAATTTATTTATAAGTTGTTTAGTTTATTCATGCACTTTTATTAATGTTAATTTATGTGTATTTACTCAACACACACACAGATACACTTTTTTTAACTTATTTTTTATTTAGCACGCATGTATCTGTATCTGGCAGATATTTTCACACACATTGCAACCGTTTGATTTACAGCAGCTGCTGCCTGTCTCTCTCCTGACGCTGCCGCTGCTGCTCTCTTGGTTAGGTTAGGTTAGGTAGGTGGTCATAGACATGGCTTTAATTGGCCCACCATTCGTTGCGTCATCTATAGTATTTATTTATTGTACATATGTATTAGTGTGTTATGTATCGCATGGATACATAAGTGACTTTTGAAGTCTGCAGTAATATAAAACGCACTTTCAAATGCAAAAAACTATTTTGATTTATTAGCCAACTGTGTAAGTGGTTTTTGCATGGTTCATAAATCGAATCGACTCGACTCTGGTGGAGTTTAGCAAAACATATTTAATATGCTTTTAAAGATCTTTAACTGTTATAAAAGTGAATTTTAGCATGTTGCTAAAAAGGCCAACAAAACATCATAATAAATATAATCTGCAAAGTTGAAAATTTAAGCTCACTTTGTGAAGCCAAGCCTTTAAATCGGCCTTTAAGTTTAAGCCGATAAGCAAAAGTCTTAGAGAAAATCTTTTTATATTTTTTGTTAGTTTAACAAAATATTTTGCATGCAATCCATTTTTCTCCATTTAATTTTTTGTTCGGAGTTCTTTAAGTTATCTGGAATGAATGCGAGAATTTTCAGGTAGGTAACCGGTCGACTCCGGGGAGCCACATATAGAGAATTTTGCTTTCAATTAACATTAAAAAATGGCTTCTTCAAATTAAAGTACATTATGAATCTTTTAAGCCGTACATTGTGAAATCCGGACTATAAAAACTGTACGACGTTTATTTATTTTTAAGACAACCAAGTCACAGAATTGCCCTAGTTTTCAGTTGCTTTCTTTTGTCAGAAAGCAAAATCTTAACAAAATCTGTTAATTTTGTCCACAACAAATGTTTAAAATTCGATTTAATATTTGGTTCTCAGTCGGAAGAATATCTTCTCTAAGATGCTCTGTTCAAATTGGATTAAAGAATGTCAGGAGCGCTCAGGAGCCACTTAAGAGATTTCGATTCCTTCATCTGTTATAACAGATTTTTGTACTTTTCAAACTCAAATGATTAGGAAATATTTTAAATAAATGCGAAATAATCTGCTAAATATTAAATGTAAAAGTAAAACGGAATGAAAAGAATGTTATTATTTATCTTATTTGTTACAGATAATATTTAATATATAATAAAACCATATTATTGAAAAAATATTTTTAAATTGTTATCACAAACAAAATGTAGAACTTTAAATTTTGTTTGCTCTATCTAATCATCTCGAAGATCTGAACCTCAGACAAAGAACGAACATGTTAAAGATCTAGGAGTTGGGACATATCGAGATCAAAACTTAAATTTTGGTTGCTCCTTCAAATTATCTCGAAAATCTAGGACTTCAGACAGAAGAAGAAGAACGAACATGTCGAAGATCTAGGAGTTGGGATATATCGAATATCAAAACTTTAAATTTGGTTGCTCCGTCGAAATCATCTCGAAGATCCAGGATCTTCAGATAGAAAAACAAAATTGTCGAAGACTTTTAGAAGTTGGGATAAATCAAAAGTTAAATTTTGGTTACTCCTTCAAATCATCATCACACTCAAACTAAATCATCAAGATCTAGGACTTCAGAAAGAAGAACAACATTTCGAAGATCTAGGAGTAACGGCATATCGAATTAAAAACTTAAATTTTGGTTGCTCCTTCAAATCATATCGAAGATCTTGGACTTCAGACAGACGAACAAACATGTCGAAGCTCCAGAATCTCGGCCATATCGATATACATTTTTTTTGTCCTCCTGATCTTATTGACATATAACTGGGTTTTTTCAATAGCTCCTCTTGAGATATTTTTTTTTTCAGCATGCCCGCTCAAAAAGAGGTGTGGCAATGCGTTCCAAACATTGTTTGTATCCTTTTGTCCTTTTGATATAATTAACTAGTTAAATGAGGGGTCCCCTGTCAAATATATTCTTCTATTCTTTCTCGCTATTTTCTTAGCCTAATCCTTAGCCTTTCCTTTTAAATATTTCTTGATATTTCTTAAACGCATTACTTTTTCACTTTTATAGAAAATGTTTTTATACACTAGAGACAAAAATTAAAAATATGTATTTATTATATTTAAAGAAATGCCAATTATCATTAACGCAAAATTAGAGGCTATTATAATTAAAAAATAAATATCATTTATAAAAGATATGTTGATTATAAAGTTGAGATACTTCCGCATAAACTATATAAATTTCAACTAAATGGACAGCTTGATATAATTTCAGAGAAGTATTTTTGTTTTTTGTTTTTTTGCAACTAATATAACTAATGAGTCTCAAATCATATTTAATGTAGATACAATACAAAACGAACAATATTTTATGCATATCTCTCTTTATGTAGATTTATGATCGGCTCGCACTTGAGTCAAGTCAAAAAGTTGACTGGCAATAATTATGGTTCAGCTCGACTACTATAATATATGAAGTGGATTTTTTTTCAGCTATTGAAATATGTATTTATATAGGTATTTCTTTTTTTTGTATATCTGTATATATTTTGTGGTATATTTTACAAGTCATGGCAGTTGTCCATAGACGCGTTGGCCATAGCAATGTATCCCAAACACTTGACAGCAACTTGAATGGCTTTTTCAGAAACCAGTCTCAAGTGTTAGAATAAACAGAAGTAGTCGAAGGTAGTAGTTGGAGAAGGTAGTTGGAGGAGACGAAGAAGTCAAAAGTGGAGATATCTTGAGGTAAGAGGGGCGTTGCTGGTAGAGAGAGAGGTGGTAGAAAGGTAGAAGTAAGCTTTTATAGAGCTTCAGGAGTGGACATTGTACCAAGGTGTGTTATAGGGGTGAGAATATGGGAAGCTGGGTAAATAAATTGATATAAGATCTGTAATATTCGTAAATTCTGAAACTTAAGAGAAAATTAGCTATGAATATTCATTTGGCCAATATTAGCAAAACGTTTTTGTTTTTCATCAAATATTACAATATCGAAAAAATTTATAGATGTTCGAAAACTTATCAAAAAATTATAGAAAAAAAGTATTGGGTTATACTTCTATCAAATATTCAAAATCATTATCATCAAAATCGAAAAGATCGATTTCAAAAGGGACCCGATTCTTTATTATTTTTTTGATATTCAGTTATCGAAAAAAAACCCATAAATTATTGACATTTCCCAAAAAAAATATACTTATACTTCTGTTAAATATTCAAAAAATCATCTAATTCGAATAGATGGATTTTAAACGATATTTTTATTGATCTTTGCTATTTTACGAAATATATTCAGTGTTCGGAAGATCGATAAAATATCGACATTTTGCAAAAAAGATATCGAAATAATAAATTGGTTTACAAAATCAGTCTATCAAATATTCAAAAAATCATGAATATCGAATTAATCGATTTCAAACGTTCTCTACAATTTTTTTGTGTATCTTTATTAATTTTACGAGATAAATTTATCTTTAGAAAAAGTAGAGAAATGGTCTATATTCTCAAAAAAAATATTTGGAAATAAATATTGGCATGTACCACTATCAAATATTCAAATGTCAATATCGAAGAGATCGATTTCGTACGCTTCCCTTGTTTTTGCCCCAATATATTTAGTTCTCGAAAAAATCATAATGTATTTGAATTTTTTAAAAAACATATTGAAATAAAATATTGACTATACTTCTATTAAATATTAAAAAATCATCAACATCGAAGATATCGCTTTCGAACCCATCCTGCTTCACATATTTTTGCCCCAAACGTACTGAACACATACCTATAGGAAAACAAGGAGTCTCAAGCGCCGTGCTTTTTTTCTTCTTCTTCTTTTATATGATAAACCAAGAAGTGGCAACAGAAACAGGCAACGTTGGACTTGAATGTGTGGCAAGACATGAAAGCAGTAAGAAATATTTACACTGCACTGGTTTGTGCCACAAGTTGCGGCCAACCGGTTTCCATTTACAATGCCTCATTTTAGCCAAGTCACTCACAGTCCGATATGGACCAACTGAACCGACTCGACTCAACTGACTGACTGATAAACTGACCAAGTGACAGACTGATGGGCGCTGCATTATAACTTGCTGAGGGCCTCTCGAACAGCTACCAAATTGCTTGGCTTAAACATCTATAATTAAATATATTTATTGTGCTCGTAGTACTCGAGCTCTGTAAAGCTCCCCAGACACAATGGAATACTAAGCTCCTCTTAAGCGCCTGCCGGGCCTATCATAAATGCTCCTCTTTGTACCATAATTACTATGTGGCTGGCTGGCTGGCCACACTTGTACTCACTACCAATGTTGAAAAACGTTTTTTTACCAGTTTCAGTTTTTGTGATCTGTTGTTTGGCAGCATGATTTAAAAATATAAAAAAATTATCTCTATAAATGCTTTAAGCTGGTTGTCCCAAGTTGTGGCTACTTTGGGTAGACCTTAATTGGCTCTATTTGTGGCCATCCGAAATTACAGATAGAAAGTGCATATCGTTGTTGGCCAATAAGCATTACCTTGTGGCCAATAAGTAGCCAATTATGGCATTACCATATGACACTTGATTGCTTCAAATTAGCCAAGTCCCCGAGGATACGGTAAGGTTGTAAAAAAAAAATTATTTCATAAAGCTTGCGTGGGTTTATTCAACTTACTCTAGATGTATTGTAAAATAATGCAAGTAATTGGTTTATCACATTTACATACCTGTAATGAGAAGAAATAAGTGTTGAGTAATTTGTTTTGATGGTGAAAAGTTTGTAATTTAATAATGGAAAATAATGAGCTTTTATTTTATAATTAATCAGTCAGGGGCAGTGACCAATGTAATAAGTCTGAAAAGGTGCCACATTGGAGCTAGCGATTTTGGCCAGTCAAAGAACTAGTTCACTATAAACCAACCAGTGCTCTCTTATTCAGAGAGACGCGAGTAACGAGTCTCTTGTGAGATTCTGTATACCACCATGATGCTATGAGTCTTAAATGAACTGGAACACGAACTTCTTAGAGTTACTGTATACCAATTTGAGTCCTTAAAGATGCCGCAAAGAAGCAGGCGAGTAAAGAACTGGTTCAATTTTTGGTTGGTAGCTATATGAGAAAGTGAACCAATTTTGATCATACTTTATAAAAATATCGAATCCGAAACAAAATACAACTAACATAAGTTAGTAACAAACCAGCACGACCTTTTTTGAGATGACCAATATGATACAATGCTTCTTAAAAAGTGTCAAAATGAAGCAAAGAACTGGTTGAATATTTGTATGGTAGCTTTATGAAACAGTGAACCAATTTGGATTAAACTACACATAAATGCTGAGTCTAAAACTAAATACAACTGACATAAATATGATCAGGTTAGGTTAGGTTTCATATGCAGCTCAGATAGTGACTGAGATAACCCAGAGACCATAAGGTTTACGGTGTTGCCTAATTTAAAGAAGGGGACGTAAGGAATTGAAGAAATGGAGGCATAGTGGAGGAGGATCAAGAATACAAATAATGTATCCCTATTCGCTTAAGTTGCAGAACCATTTTGAGGATTCGATCGATTGGGCATGGGCACACTACCCAGATCCTCGAAAAATGGTTTACCCAGAAACTGGGTTCGTCTTCTAAGAAGCACCGGGCAGTCGCATAGCTGGTATTGGATGCTTTCTTTCTCTTCCTCTATCTGCAGCTGTGTCAGAAAACGTGATGAAGAACGTGCAAACTCTCGCAGCAGTTGAGATGTTCGCTTTTGATCATATCTCGGACAGTGTGCTCGGGAGATGCGACAACCGGAAACCAAATCCCATTCTCTTTTCGCCAGAGCTCTAGCCGTCTCCCTGATTTGCGATACGTCGTCCTGCAATGGTCTTTTTACATCCGTAGCCGCAAGGGTGGCTGCTATCGCTGAGCCGTACCTGGCGCACTCGTCCACCGCCTCGTTACCAGGGACATCTGAGTGACCCGGAACCCAGGAGAGGGTTATTGAGTGGTGATGCATACGGATGCTAGTGCTCCGTGATACAGATTAGTTTACCCATTATGCTGTGCGATGACAGAGCTTCAATAGCAGCCTGACTATCGACAAGAATTACAATGTTCCTTGAACTTCCATCCAATAAGTCTAGCCGCTTGCCAGACTGCGTATATCTCTGCTTGAAAAACGCTACACCAGTCGGGATGTCGGAATGAAAGCTTCGTTGAAAGCTCTTCAGAGAAGATACCTGCTCCTGTGCCCTTATCCATCTTCGAACTATCAGTATAGATCGTCAGTTCGTTCCCTTTTAAGGAGTTTCTTTGCATACAATTCTCCGTCTCCGGAAAAACTGCGACAAAGTTGTCGTTCCATTTCTGAACCATGGAGCAATCACTATCTTCGGTCTGCACAGATACGCCTAACTCAAGTAGGATACTGCTATGAGCTCATGTTGATGGCGTGAGAAGATTGAACGATCGGAGTCTTTCTGCGCTTGTAGCCGCCGCCGACTTCTGGAACGCTCCCTGGTTCCAGGTTCAGAAAAACATCCGCCCTTTGCACCCTCTGAAGGTTGTTTAGGTAAGATTTGGTATTAGCCGCCTTCCACCAGAACAACGCTCCAAAAGTTGCAGTCCCCATTTCCTACCAAAAAAATAACTCGACTGATTCATTTTTTCTTGACTAAATTGAACCAATGATCTCTTTTTCAGACACGTGAATAATGAACCTGCATGAGTTTCCCATTATTGGATCATTTTGCAATGAAATTTGGTATATTAAAATAGTTCCGTATCGTAACCAAAAGAGAAATTTTTGCTCCCGGAACTTAAAAAAAAAAATATTGCCTTGATGTCTAAGATGACGTAGCCAACTTTGTGTTAAGACAAACTTCTAATTAGCAAGTTTCTCCTAAATTTCTAGCTTTGACCCACTCGTAGCTCCAATCCAAAAGTAATTATTAAAAATCTCTGTTTCTCAAGATCTCAGTTTTCTCTCTAATTAATTTAGTCGTCAAAAGCTCACAGTAACTTAACACCATTACCAATTGAAAAAACTAATAAATAGCGTGCTCATATTTAACTCTTGGCCAATTTTGTTAAAGCCAACTCAACAAATTTATGGCTTTAACACCCAAACCGACTAAACAAATGATTTAACTGTGTACACCTCTTGACAACTAAACTCGGGTCCATTTTAGAGAACCTCAAGTGGGAAACATAAACTTTAAACAATTTTGTGTGTGTAGAAAAGTTTGGCAAGTAAACGCCAAAAATTTTTCACACGCATAAAAACAAAGTGGCCAGAAAGACTCGGAGCTGGCCAAGTTAGTTGTGTACAGTGCTGGCAAATTGTGTCGTGTCATGTAAAAGAGTTTATAAGTGTTGTGCTTTTTTTGTTGTTGTTTATATCTTTCGGATATGTATCTGTGTAGTAAAAAGTTTTTTAAGCGCGGCCTGTTTTATGTTTTCACACTTTTCTAGCCTCAGGCCAAGAAAATAAAGACTTTACGGAGCAACAAAAAAAAAAGGTGCTAAAGGAGGTTAGTCGATGGTAAACATTATTGGAGGAAAACATAAAACTGAACACTAAAGAGTTTACCTATGAGTAGTAGCTCAAAGCAATTAGTTGTCAAGACAACTCGAGTGCACTTGGTTTATATAGGTAGGTAGAGTCTTTTAAAGATTGCCTTGTAAATCTAGTGGGGCTTCAGCTTTGAGAACAAAAAACAATGAAACGGTAATGTGAGTCAAGCATAAAAGAGTATTTCCTAAGCTAAATGGGTTTAAGCTGCTCAAGAGTAACCAATAAAGTTGAATAACAAGCTAATATGCATGAGCTAACAAACGTGATTTAGTCATGTGACGTCACAAGCGCAGCAAATGTTCTGCTAAATGACACAGTTTCAATTTATGTTAAAATTTTAAACATAAATGAAATATGTTTTACTTTAAATTACAATTTATTTGTTTTTAATAATGTCAACACAATGTTGCTCCAATTAACAACAAAAATAATTAAAAATTAAAAACAAAAAAATAGCAGTTTATTCTTTGACAAACAAAAATAACACACATATTTATTTTTTTCTTTATTAATTTAATTTTAAACAAACAAATTTGTTAAACAATATGATTTTTAAACTTTAGCCGCAAAATGTAATTTTTGTTTATATTTTGCATTAACATGGACCGTTAGTTGGACGCCTTGACAACTGCGGCATATCATTCAAGTTGATTATTAACATATCGACAAAGTTCAATTAATTGACAATCAATCATTTTTAATGAAACAAATAAAGCGACAACAACAATGAAGACGGCGACAGCCGTTAGAGACCGAAAACCAGAAAAGAAGGCGATACTATCGACAGCCGGAGATCTTGACAATGTCTCGATGTTGACTTGGTTGATGACGACGTATACAACGACCACAAACGGCAATTGAATCTTGTCGATGGCATCCAAAGGCAGTCAGTTTGGATTCTGAACTAGAAGACTAGACGACTATGGGATGCTTTGTAGCTGGGCAGTGAGAAGATATCAAGAGCTTGTTTGAGTGGGGTGGAAGTAGGAACGAACACTTGAGATATCTGTTTCTTAGAGGAGATTGACTCTTTACTGTGGCATCCAAAAGAAGTCAGCTTGGACTCTTATTTTAAGACTAGACGACTATGGGAGACTTTGTAGGTGGAAGTGAAAAGATATCATAAGTTAGTTTAAGTAAGGAGGAAGTAAAAACAAGGGCATGAGGTATATGTTTCTTAAAGGAGATTAACTGTTGACTGTGGCAACCAAAAGAATCCAGCAATCCAGATGTTAAGAGTGCGGAGGAAGTGAGATCGAATACTTGAGATATATGTTTTTGACGTGACAACGTCTTAAATTAGGTTTGTATGGGAGGCACCATTGAAAAAGTCTAACGATAACCGTAACGATAAGTCTAGCGATAAATAATCGTAACGATAAGTGGCATAAGTTGGCAGCACCAAACTGGCACTGCTCAAAGCGGTGGCTATTTTTAGTTTTGAGTGAGCGCAACTGAATAACTATTTTATTTTTGGTTTGCGCTCTGCTCTTATCTATAAACGAACCAGCGACTTTTTGTGAATCGCAGCAACAAGCAACGCACAGCGTCAGCCGCACCGCTTAGCGCTCAGCACCAAACCGACACTGCTCACAGCGGTGGCTATTTTTAGGTTTGAGTGAGCGCAACTGATTAACCCCAGCGGCGCATAGCCTCTGCGGTCTGCCGAAATACTGCATTACCTCGTAAAACGTAATTGATTACAAGCGCTGCGTTTCGTTTGAGGGATTGTAAGCGGAGGCAAATAGAAAAGCAGTGATCTGCCAAAAATCTGCATTACAACTGCGGAAAAAGTAATGCACAAATAGAAACTCGCACTGCGCTACCTTAGCAACACAAAATTTTGTTATTTTGTTTGCATGCTAACAAGCATAGTTCGGCCTTTCTTCTGTCAAACCATTCGTTTATACCTTTTTATTTATTATCTACTGCCGAGAAAATTTTATTTTATTAAGAGATACGAAAACGTAAAGTCTGACAACTCGTTTCATAATTTCATGAAATATACGTATAATCTTGATTGCGTATCAAACGTTTCTAAGTCAACTACGTTAAAAGAAACAACCATCGACTTGACTTTCGCAAGACACATTACAGCAGAAACACTTCCTTTCATTTCCTATTTCTCCTATCATCGTCCTATCCTCAACAAAATCACTCAAATAGGAATTATTATTGTGCAATTTAATAATATTCATATCAATAAATATTCTACCGAGAAAAAGACGTTGTCACGTAAAATCTTCGCCCGTAAAACCGACTTTACAGGCAACAGTTTTTTTTAAAGGACATTTACTCTTGACTGTGGCATCCAAAAGAAGCCAGTTTGGACTCGTAGCTCTAGACTAGATGATTATGGAATACTTTGTAGATGGGAGTGAGAAGATATCAAGAGTTAGTCTGAGTAGGGGGTTAGTAAGAGCGAATACTAGAGGGTTTTGTTTTTTAAAGAATATTGACTCTTGACTATGGCTTCCAAAAGAAGAGAGTTTTGATTTTTAGCTAAAGACTAGACGATTATAGTATACTTTGTAATTGAGAGTGAGAAGATATCAAGAGTTAGTTTCAATAAGAATAAAGTAAGAAAGAACGCTTGAGATACCTGTTACTTAAAGTAGATTGAATCCTAAGTGTGGCATCCAACAGAAGTCAGTGTGGATTCTTAACTAAAGACTAAACGACTATGGGATACTTTGAGAAGATATCATGAGTTAGTTTGAGTGGGTAGGAAGTAAGGACGAACTCTTGAGATATCGGTTTCTTAGAGAAGATCTAGAGCTAAATCTATATAAAAGAATCTTATGTTTTACGTGTTACGGGTGTTCTCATGAACGCGTCGATGAATTTCAAATCTGATTTTTGCGTGTGTTAGAGGTTGTCAATACGGAGGTTTTAAGTCTATTACGATGTGTATTGGGTGTATTGGTTCGTGAGATATACGCATTTTTGTGAATATCGTGAATATAGCATAGTGGAAAATTGTTCGACACCGGTTATTGGGCATTAAGTGCAGACAGAAGCGTAGTCACAAAGGGGTTGAAATGTAGTTTTTGTGGGGCATGAATTTATTAGAGATGCGAGCTCTCATAAGAATACTTAAGTTTTATACGTCTGTTTAGAGAGTCATGAAAGTCAACTAATCCAAAAAAAATCTTATGATTGTCTAGCTAACTAGAGAATCATACGATGTTTATACAATTTAAGGGTTTAGCAGGACAATGTCTGCCTGTCTCACTAGTAAGTATAGATGTAATATTAATAACTTCAACAGCGATGTCTGGAATAATTATAAATTTTTTTGGCGAATCGAGCTACCAAGTTTGACGGTAACACAGTGTAAGTTTCTTTATCAGCTTTCTTTACAATTTCAAAAATATAACGCAGTGTTGCATAAAGTCTACTTGGTAAGCTCACTTCTCTAGACTTTACAAACATTTTGCCACAACAAACTTACTATACCCCGTCACACATAGAGCAGAAAGAGTAACAAGTAAAATAAAGTACTAAAATTGTCTTATTACCGTAGCCTGGGACGACGAGAGTTCTTGGCCAAGTTGACAAAGCTCTCAAGTTCAGGCTCCATCGGAACCACAAACAAACAAGATTACAACTACACATGCATGAACGAGACTGTGTATCTGTGTGTATCTGTGTGTATGTCTCTCTCTCTCTTAGTAGCTCAACTCGCTTGTCAGCTGCAGCAGTTTTCAGGTTGCGGGTGCATTGCATGAAACTTTTATGTGTGTGTGCAACACAAGCAGCAACAAACAACAACAACAAATGCAACAACTACAACAATAGAGAAAGAAAAGAAAAACAACAACAAGAACTGCTGCAAAACATATTACGAAACAAATTTATTTGCGCCTGCAATTTACAAGCATCAAGTTGGATTTACAACAGGCAGCAACAATTGCAACAACAACTCAAGCAGGCCATAATTAAAATGTTGCAGCAGCAGCCGCACAAACAACAACAACAACAATAGCTACACTGACGACGACAAGAACAAACGGCTTAAGCCATGGCCAAGAGGCAACAACCAAGTCAGGCCAAGTAGTCGCTGCGCATGCGCCTGACGCAAATTAATTTTCAACTTTTTCTACACACACACACACACATACAGTTACACACACTCACACATTTCTTCCTTAGTCCCCTAAAAACTTTTCGCTAACATGCTGCAAAAATTATGCTAATAACAGTCTCTGTAGCAGCCGGTAGAATGCAAACCGGCAGTAGACATTTGGCAGATGCAAGTGTTGGTTAACAACAACAAATACAACAATAGAGACATACAACAACAACAAGAGTCACATACACAGAGAGAGCTACAACAAAAGCAACTTAAATTAATTTACTACTTGGCCAAGTTGCGCACTGCACAGCACTGACTGAATAAATGACTAGTTGGCTCTGACTTTCTGGCCAAGTAAGTGTAACCCATGGCAATTGCCAGAACTTTGGCCAAAAGGAAGTCAAGTTAAGCTGTTGCCAAAGAAGACAATGTAAGGGTAAGGCTGAAGGTATTTGGATGAAAGCTGGATACCCTGAAAAACAGAAGGAGCCAGAAAAAGCGTAGGACTGATGAGTCCTAAGACAATATAAGGTAAGGCGCACAGTAATCGGAAGAAAATTGTATACTCTAGAAAGAGGATTCAGAAAACGAGCCAGGATGGATGAGTCCAGTAACGGATCCACGAGCGGGTTTACGGGTTCGGACCACCAAATATTTGAAAAAAATCGTTGACCAAGACGAGCTCTGATATATATGCAATTCGAAGTGAAAAATCCCCTAGGACTAAAATCGATTCTCACTTGGAAGTGTCTAAATTTCTGTATGAATAGTGCATTAAAATTTTGTAAGATATTCGTATATTTTGGGGAACTCGGACTCGAAGACCAGACACAGCGCTCTACTAACACATACAACTATCTCGATGCTAAACTCTGGCTAAATATTTGCAAGGATATCGAAAATTTCAGTACCTCAACTTTCCAATAATGACCTATTCAAAATATGCCTAGCGCGATCCAAAAATCGTCCCAAAGAGGACTAATAAATTCAATATCTTTTGATCTTGATATTTTCTAATTTCATGGCCAGGCTCAAAAGATTCGTCACCATGTTGTTAAGGTGACCGCTCTAGGATTCACTATATAGTCTAATAAGCCTACCAATATGCTCCTGTATAATATGCAGCATTGGACATCGTTGCCATGTCGTCTGACGTACCTATCTAGGTTGTCGGATCTCTGTCACAATTGTTATACCCGGGAGTAGGTTTGAAAGAAACTCTGAAGAGATATTACCAAAAATCAGCCACCTGTTACCCCTCTTCTTCTTGACTAACTTTCAAAGGTCCTTCTTGGAAACTTTGCTCCCTCTTTTCGTTTTTGTTCTACTCCCTTCGCAACCAATATCTTTATCCCCGGGGTTACATCAATCTGATACCGCTCTTCTTCTTGACAAACTGTCCTAAGTCGCTTCTCGAGACTATATTCCCTTCTATCGTTTTTGTTCGACGGCAAAGACAGCTAATGTAATCTCCTCCCCGCGCTGTAAAAATACCAAATAACTCACGGAATACAGTTTACTTACACAATGTTGACACTCCAAGGGAGGTCGAGAGAAAATAGATGTCTGGTTGTGAATATCGACACTCATCTTTTCCGAAGAATTGCAATATAGAACTAAGGGTTAATGTTAAGAAAAATGACCCCGGGGAAAGTCCCCCATTATTCAACCCTGGACCCTGGATAGAAAATTCGGGCCTAGGGGGAAATTGTAGTTGTCCATTTCAACGGGCCCCTGAGATAAATGGGCTTAGGGCAATCCCCTCTTCCCCCTTCTTCTCATCGGGCCCGACTCCACCAATGATTGCTTCTGTAGAGACGTTTATTTCTACGGCATAAGGCAATACCGTCTAGTTGAGCGAGAGATGATGATAGACTTATCTTTATAACAATGTAAACATTGCCTACCTTAATGGATTTAAAGGCTTCCAATAAATAAGATCTACGTCATCAAGTAGTCAACACTTGAATAGCAGCCGCACCCAACCCAGAGCATTACCTGTGCAAATAGTAAACCCCATCTTGATATGCTCTCTGCAAGGGTATAAAAATGCAACTCCACGCTGGGCTTATTAACTTTCCCGTCAAGATGTTTGGCGACTTGCTCATGTGTGAAATGAAACGCACCAAGGCGATGATGAAGCTGATGACGACACCGAAAACCTTGATAATAATGACGATGATGAAGCAAGAACTACCATGATGACTTAAGTATATTGGCCAAGAGAGAGCGAGGGACACAGAGCGCAGTTGCACATTTTAGGCCACGCACGCGCGTTCTTTGGACCCCGGTTCCTTGGGAAGTATGCGTGTGTGGGAAATTCGTTGATTAAAGTAGAACTTTTTAATTGCCATATGTAAATATTTTTTATAAAATCTTGTTGGCCGCGTAGAAGAAGAAGAGTTCTTAATGGGATTTTTTAAGGAAGTCATGTTTGATAGATTAAAAAATGTCTGCTAAATAGGAATTTGTTAGGCTTTCTTTTGACCTGAAAATATTTGTTCACGACTTGCATGAAATAGCCGAAGGCTGCTGGAGTCGAAACATTTTTAAATGCAAATTGGAATTCATTTGGATTAACTGCTATGGCCTGAGGATTGGATATCTTAAATGGAAATTTATGAACTTTGAACTGCGGGAATTAAATGCTTTCTGCAAAAAAAAAAAAATGAGTTGAGTTTTGGGTTAATTTGGTTAGGTAGCTTGGAGCAGGCTGTGATCACTCAAAGATCTTGTGATGCTTAATAACATCGAAATATAAAAGAACAGAATGGAAAGAAGGGTCGTGATCACCCAAAGATCTTACAGTCTACTGTGATGCTTAGTAAAGTGGAAGCATAAAGAACAGAATGAAGAGAAGAGTAGGAGGCAGGATGTAGCTTAGGTAATTGGAGCCCCTCTTTCTTCCTAGTTTTGCGCCTACCTGTACCATTTCGGTGTTGCGAGGTTCGCTATTGACAGAGTTGCCAGATTGCCTAAATTTGGAATAAGGGTTTTTTTAGCGTCTTCTGAGATTTGATTGATGAGTTTAATGCAAATTTTAATACGAGATCATGATCATTATTATATCAGAACATCTCCAGGTCCTTTGGATATAATGCAGGGATACACTCCTTTTGTTCGAAAAACGAAGAATTTTTTGTTTCAAATTTACGGAACCTTCGGAACAACATCGCAGCTTCCTACAACAATTTCTGTTGTTGAGAATTTGTAATTCGTTTTCATCTTTTACTGAAGAGACTGTTATTATGGAGAAGACATAGAAACGGCGAATCCTTGGCTTGTTCAATGTCAGATCTATTCTGTAGAAGGGTTTAAAAACTCAAAGCTGTATATTATTAAGCCCTGGCCTCATTTAAATTTCATACCAATATTAAAATTGCCCTGAAAAGATTGATCTCCATGAGCAGTGAGCATAATAAGGGGCCAATTCTTCTCCTAAGTGCCCAGCCTTTAACAAAATAGTAGATTTTACCGAACCTTACTCAATTGCTTTAAAGATTAATTTTTTGTGCACCACCTAACTTAAAACCGTCAACAATTACATACTAAATCTTTGAAGAAAAAGTTCCCAGAGTTTATTCAGAATATCCGAAAATCATTTTAAGAACAAAAGGGACATCAAATTGGGTGACTGAGAGCGCCACACAGCAGCTAATCTCCATTGAGACTAGGATTAAAAAAATAAATATATAGTATTTATATATTTTTTTACCGGAATTTGCCTACATTTAAGAACTAAGATTACCGACACTTGAAACCACATGCCAATGCCAATTTGAATGTCCTTTTGTTAACAATGTTTTGTTAAGTCCTACAGATATTTTTTTAAATGACAACATTTCCTGGAACGTTGACAGAAACTTCAAGCGGATTTATCTTATCTTTGTTAAGTCTGCTGGAGCACATTGTGCTGCCTTTAAGCCCATTAATATTACCAATAATATGCACAACAGTGCACATACCCCAACAACATCTTCCTAAAGGAATTCCATACACATAACTCAGGAATAAAAAAAGAAAAAATGTTAAACAAAAGCCACCTTCCACACTTCCAAGTAAGACAACAATGGATTGTAATTCCATTTCGTGCTACCTTTGTATTTCATATCTTTTTTGCAGCAAATAAAGTTAAATTTTTAATAATCCCACCCTATACAATGGTCGGAACGAGGCACCCAGTAGCCAAAACGGCACGACGGAGTCTACGTCGTCGTCCTCGCCGTCTTGGTCGTCTCTTCATATGATGATCTATGGCGCCTGTATTAAAGATTTATGTTTTTATGTGCTCAGTATGGTATAATATGCAAGTTTGGCCCCCGAAGAAGTTCAGTTCGGGGCTAGGAAGTCATAAGAACCAGGCAAAAAGCCAAGCCATATAGCTGGCTGCATATAAAAAATACAATAAAATATATATATATAGATGTGTATATATATAAAAAAAAAAGTACATATTGTATAAATTTATGACCGGGGGAAGTTGGCGTGGTAAGTTTGCAGCTAGTTGCGGGCTGGTCGCTTCCTGGCTACGCTTTAGCTTTATTCCTCTTTTTTTTCACAATTTAATTGGACAATATTGTGTGGACTTTGTGTGGAGGAGAGTGTAGGCAAAATCAATGCTGCCATATATCAAAATGTGTTAAAGGCAAACAAACAGCCAAGGATGTGAGACAACGGTAATGGTTGGCCATTGTCTTGCCCAAGAACAGCAACAGCAGCAGCAGCAGCTGGACTTTTGCACTGCCCCCTTGAGCCGTTCCAGCACCCACTCACAACATTATTTATAGTATTTGGTCAAGAGGCTTGGGAACGCCTCCCTCAATTCCTGGGTACCCCCCTCACTAATGCACACTTGGCATGTTGCAAACCTATCAGCATTAAGAGTTCCTACTCGTTCCTTCACTTTGTTTGTTTTTGTTTATTTCTCTGTTAGTCAGAGTCGCATGTGAGAATTGTGAGAATCGAAAGACCAGCAAATAAAATAAAGTCTGGTCTTGGGAACAGGGTCAGCTGTTACAGTCCAGGTCCAAGTCCGACGCCCGACTACGACTCCACTTAGCCATTAAGCGCTCTGTTCTCTATCTGAATGGCGCCAAATGACAAAGTGCCGCCAATGATTTGGCACAAAACTGAAGTCGTAGTAGTATCTTCCGGTCTTTTCTGGTTACCTAACACACATAGCATACAAGCGTCTAATCAAATTTTCCAAATTTTCGCTTATCAAATGCACACCTCCCCCAACCCTATCCTGACAACTGAAGCGTCGTCCTCGACAGCTTCAATGCAATCAGCTGATGTATACTACAATATATTCCCTTTGTCTGACGCGCTTTTGTGCCTGGCCATGATAGCAAACACACAAAAAATACTATCACAAAAAAATACCAACAAAAAATGCCAAAGTCACTCAATTGTAATAAGCGGATAAGTTTGGAAACTTTTAGCGTAGTCTCTCTGTCGGAGCTGCTGCTGCCTCCATTGTCATTGCCCAGGGCCACGGCTCACTGAATGCTGCTTGTCCAGCTTCGGAGCTCTGTCTACGTCACTATGATTCTCGCCCTCTCTCTCTCTCTCTCTGAGCCTATTGTTCTGCGTTCACTGCTAAACTGGCTCCAATGGCTTCACCCACGCCACGGTTATTCTCATCACTCTCAATTGTCGCCGCTGTTGTTGCAACTCTCGACGCCTGACTTGACTGGCGCCAGTAATTTTTTTTTTTTTTAAATCGGCTTAAATTATAAAAAACAGTATGCGACATTTTCCATTATTATTAAGATGTTTACATTTAAGTATGAGCCCAGTCTTCAAGTGCTTGACAGCCAGCCAAGAGTGACAGAATAATCATCCTCTTAAGCATCTTAAATGTCCTTAAGTCAAAAGCAAAAGCGCCTAAGATGTTGGTCTAAGTTTTTGGTGCGGAAAATAAATAGAAATAATCTAATGCTTCATAATGGTTACATTTGATGGGTTTTTGTGAAATCTTTATCTGCTGAGTAACAGCTGAATTGCAGTCAACAGCTGCTCAAAAATAATACTTCAGTAGAATAATTTGTTGTGGATTTTGAATGCATTCGAATTCTTCTATCACTTTCTGGGAAAGATATTTAAGTTTTGTACGAATACCAAGGCGATAAGAATAAAAAAATAATACTTCAGCTTAAAAATTTGTTTCTATATTTTTAAACATTCGAATTCTTCTTTCATTTTCTGGGAAAGATATTTAAGTTTTGTACGAATACCAAGGCGATAAAAATAATAAATAAATAATACTTCCGTTGAATAATTTTTTTTTAGATATATACGAATTCTTCTATTAGCACAGTAAGCGTAGGCTCAACAAAAACGTCTTGTTTGATTGATAATTTTATTTATAGATATTTTATTTATATTACTATGACTCTAAATTTGAAAGAAAAAATATTTGCATTTGATAATACGAAAACTCTATTTTATACTTAGAACAATGTCCTTGATAGTTTCATCCATTAAATATTTTTTCCAGATAAAACTTTCTCTGTATTATATCAATTTCAGGTAAAAATATTTAAGTTTTATAGGAGTACCAAGGTAAACCGTTTTCCGGAGCCCGACGTTAAAATAAAAAAATTTAAAAATCTAAAAAATTTCTAAAATTTAAATCTGGTAACGATATTTTTATAAAAAAAGGAAATATAGCGAATTTTGCTTTAAACAAGTTACTATTGGCCAAGAATCCATGCCCTATGTGATACCGCTACAGTGAGTCATTCTCCACTCTACCGCATTTTATCGTAGCCCTCTATGAGGTCAGACAACCATTCGGCAACTATGAATAAACTTTAAGATACCAAATTGGTGTGTTTACGAAGTATGACTTGATGAACCATAATCGAATTACTAGCATCTAGGAAGACCGATAAAGTATTTTATTGAATTCAGCTCGTCCTCATGGACACAGCTCTACAGAAGTCATGGTGGGAGCATTCAGCCTAGGAACGTGATTTACTCCAGCCAGTGGATAGTCATTAAGCACTGGGGTCTATTTAGACAACAAAGTTCTCTAGTTCTCTTACTGCGAGTAATGTCGGCCAGTTCTGCCACGAGATCCTGCATGTGTTCGATGTCCGATTCCACGTTAAGCTTGCACATAGTGCTGAAAAATTTCGTATTCTCAGTTTGCAGTTGGCCGTAGGTACACCCGGAGCCTCTTTGACTAGACGGACGATGCTGGTAGTGCCTTCTCGTATTCACCCTGATCACTATTTCCTAGGTAACTATATGAGGTGTACACCAGACTGATCTGCTATCTCTACTGTTATCATAACAGTTTTCACGCTTGCAGTAAACTTAATATAAACGCCTTTGCCTACACAGTCGTCCAACTTGGTACTCCGTGTATATCTATATTGACTACCGAATTTAATTGCCCATGTTCCTGCAGTATACCTTATTCATAGTATTATCCATAATTATTATCTAATTGTTTTCTTATTCAGATAGCGCCTCTTGACATTCCACGTTCTTTCTATTTTTCCACTTTCCTGGCCACCCAGACACTAGTTTTGATTTGCAAAAATAAAATCATTGCTTTATCTGAGTAACATCATAGACTTATATGTACCCTCTATCATCTCTTGTTTAAACATGTCTCAAAAATTCCAAGAATCGACTCTTTTGTAATCCCTAAAGTTGCTCGAAACAAGTGTCTTATTACAAAACTTAAACTTTTAATGAGTTCATTATTTATATACAATACAAGAGCATATAGATACATTTTTTTTATTCCAAGAATCGAGTGTTCTGTAATCCCAAAACTTGCTTAAAACAAATGTCTTATCAGAAAACTTAAACCTTTAATGAGGCAACTATTTAAACACATTACAAGAGCATCTAAAAAAAAAACATACTAAAACTCCACAATTAATGCCCTACACACACTAATGACGCTTTTAGGTACAAAAATAGTTATTTACTTTTCCGACCTCTTAGACCCAAACAACCTGACGTTGAGAAATCTTCTTACATTTTACGCATGAAAATGTTGGGTCTCTTAGACATACCTTCATCTATAAGAAAACCAAAGCTATTTATTACGTCTTCCCACTAATTTATAAATTTCAAGTTCTTCTTTTTTTTCAAGAAATGTAACCGAATCAGTATCTTTGTCATTCAAAAAATACGTGAAGTCAATCTGTCAGTGTCATTTGTCTTAAACAAAAAAATTATTCACAGTCTACTTTTAAAATATTTTGAGCCGCTATTGCAAAAGTTTTTTTATACAACGAGTTAGGTTAGTTTTAGATAGACCTTGTCCACCTCTGCCTAGTTTTTACGCCTATGCTTTTTTTTGTGTAACCTTATCAAAGTTGTCATTCATCTTTTTTTTGTCTATAAGATTCTTATCTCAGGCCATACCTCAAAGTCGGCTCTTTATCTTAGTGCTAATGATTAAAATTTGTCTTTGATAGCTTAATTATGCAGTTGTGAGTGAGTAATGAGTGACCTGGGTCACAACAACAGCAACAACAACAAACTAAGTATGAGTCTGCACAGTGGGCGAAAATTAGGGTTATTGTAGAATTTAGAAATTATGCTTTAGTAAACTTGAAAAGACGTTTTATGAAGTGTTTCCTCAAAATCGGGTCATAGAATAAGTCGCAGATATAATTGAATCGGTTTTTTCAAAAACCTCATAAGTCACATTTTTTTGCAACATGCTTTTTTTGCTCAAAATGGTTCCTTAAAGGTAGATACGTATTCTGGCTTAAAATTACATAAGTCAATACAATCCTTCCTCTTCAAAAAATACCGTGAAAAAGACGTTCGTTGCAAAAACAACATAAGTCCAGTGACTTATGAGGTTTTTACATGACGTTTGATATTTAAAATTGAATCGGTTTTTTTTCAAAAACCTCATAATCCATAAATTCAAATTTTTCAGGAATCAATAAAAACTGTTTCATACACAAACAAATGAGTTTTAACGGACTTTTTTATGCTTAATTTAGTATTTAAAAGATAAAAAATTTTAATTTAAATAACCTTAACAGTTGTTTTGGTTAAAATTTATACCACTAATCCTATTTCTTGCTAAAACAACATAAGTCCAAAATAGTTTTTAGGGATTTTTTCATTATTTTCATTAATAAACTGTTAAGGTTATTTACAATTCTAATTTTATATCACTCAAATACTAAATTAAGCATAAAAAAGTCCGTTAATACTCATTTGTTTGTGTATGAAACAGTTTTTATTGATTCCTGAAAAATTTGAATTTATGGACTTATGAGGTTTTTGAAAAAACCGATTCAATTCCCATGAATTCATGATTTTTTGTTTAATTTTCTCCCTGCCCTTCATGACTCTTAAACTATTATAAATTTTCATTATAACTTAATATCACAGTGGAAAAGAAATCAAATTAAGTCTGAATTCTGTATTGTATGGAAAATAATCGTCAGATGTATTCGTAATGCCTTAGAATTAGTGAATAAAATTGAAATTGAAAAAAAACGTATTTTGTAATGGACCAAAACAAATAATTATGGAGAAGCATAGTGTCGTAAAAAATACACAATCCCTATGACTTGTTTCCTATATCATAATTTTCTAAAGTTAAAATTCACTATATTCAATTCAAATCCAAATATATAATAATAAAAACAAAAATAAATAAATAGATATAAGTATTACGAATGGGAAAAAAATTTAAAATTTGATGGTTTCAATAGTATGAATAAAAATAAGATTCAAATTTGGAATCTTCTAAACGAACTGAACATCAGCTTTTGGTTTAAAATAAAAAGCTTCATTTCTTTTATTTTATTTTTTTTAAATTATTATGAATGGTCTAAATGAACTGATTATCTCTTTTTCTAAACAATTCAGCAAATAAAAACTTTAATTTAAAAAAAAATTGCATCGGTAACTTTGAGTGAAAAATTGTTTTTTCATAAGAAACTATTATTAACTCAAAATTGGAGCACCTACAATTCTTACTCGATTTTGAAAATCTAAAATGTGTAAATACATAAATTTTTTTTGCGTAAAGCTTAAAAAAACGAAACTTTTCTAGTTAATAAAAAGCAAACTGAAAATTGGTAATGAATTGATTGAGCGAAACATTGTTTTTTCGTAAAAAATAATTATTGAGTAAAAATTGGAACTCGCCTACATGGTTGAAGATCTAAGGCTCCAAATTTTCGTAAATTAGCTATTAGCTATTATTAGCTAAAAACTTAAAAAAAACATTACTTTTCTTGCTAATAAAAAGTATACAATAATTTGTAATTTTGAAAAATGGTCGAAAATGTAGCTTATAACTTCGATAATTTTTATCCTACAAGCTTCACATATCGTATATCACCATCTAATGATATTTAATGTCGGTTAAACATTTTTTTTTACGAGATATTCACGAATAACTTAAAACACTACCCAAAAAAAAAAGATTTTTGATTAAATCTGAAAAGCGGTTCTTCAGAAAAAAATGTTTATTATTCCTCGACCCAAAATGTTTTCGTGTAAAATAGTATAATCGCTCTCTTGAATTATTAGAATTGTTAGGAATCGTTTTTGTTTTAGGACAAAATATGACAAAAAATAAGAAAATTCTTAATTCGACATGATGTATTTGGTTTACCCTTGTCTCAAATATTTGCATGCCGATTTCGAAAGCAAGTTGGCCGGTATTATGTCAAATTGATTCTTCAAAATCGTCTTTATCTCGTTCGTACAGTTTCGGGTCACAATATGACCAAAAATAACAAAGCTCAAACAGCTAAATTATGTCGTGGGCTTATCTTTGTCACAAAAAATTGCATATCGATTTCATAAAGAAATTGAAAAATATTATTTCAATTCGAAAAGTTTCTCTGAAATCATCTTTAGCTAATTCAAACCGTTTTGGGTCATAATATGGTCAAAAATAACAAACCTTAAAAAGCAAAATTATGTATTTGACTTATCATTGTCACAAAAAATCACTTAGCTATTTCGAAAAAAAGTTGATCGATATTATTTGAAATTAAAAAGATTCTGTGAAATCGTCTTTAGCTAATTCTTACTGTTTTGGATCAGAATATGACAAAAAATAATAAAGCGAGCCAATTGCTGTCGTAGATTAATCTTAATCAAATAATTTGTATATTGATCACCTATCGATTTCGATAGCATTAAGATAAAAACTTAGTTTTAAACAGATCGATCTAGCTTATATTGGTACTCATGTTAAAATTTCAACAATTTGCATAAAAGTTTTCAAGTCTAATCTTTTTATGAATTGCATACCCACAAATCATACTTTCCGCCCACTGTGCACAGCCATGGCTACTAAGAGACGAAAAAGAGACGACACTAAGCTCTTAATCCGAGTAAAAGCCATAGGCTGCTCTCTCTTTGTCTCTCAACTGTCGCAGTGCTGACATTTTAATTGTAAAAAGTATAAAAATAAAGAGATAAAGAAATAAAACAAACCCAAAAAAACTGTCAAGCTGGCCGGCCATATGTTGGAGGGACATAATGCGCAGGATTTGAATTATGCTCGAGTTTTGTACCCTAATTAATGTTGACGTGGGTTTTTCTTTATTTCAACTTATTTTTATTATTTTCTTATGCTTTTATTATTACAAGCAATACTTTACTAGCGATGCTAGACAGCAGCTGTCTTTGTCTTTATTTCAGTGTTGAAAATTGCGAAAATATGCTAAGAATGTGCCTAGATTAGTGCGTTAACAAGGGGTCAGGTCACTGGCCCAAAAAACAAGTGGATTAGATGCATATAGCCCAAAGCTCTTTGGAGTTTGTCTACCCTTGTCTAGGGCTGGCGATTATTATGGCATTTTGAAAGGAATTTCATATAAATGTTTTATATCGTTTGTTGTTAGGGGAAGTATTTCAAAGACTTATATCCTTACGCCTGAACTGCTGGAGGGGCTAAACATCCCTTGTAAAATTTGAACTTCCTTGAATACGAGAAGAAACTTTTGGTCATAATTAATTTTAGCTGTCAAAAAGCTCGCACCTCATCAAGTGAAACTTTATAACACATAATTAGAGAGATATAATTTTTTAAAAGACTTTTGCTGTACAGTTTCAGTTCAATGTCATTCATAAGAGTTGGTTTCATTTTTTAGTACCTCACATTTTTTCCGCAGCATAAATTAAGATAAATCATGCGAGTTGTGTGAGGAAAAAAGTGAAAATATGTAAGGTAATTAAAATTTCTGCAACACGTTGCAACTTGAGTGAAAAAAATAATTGAGAAAAAACAATGCAACAAGAGGCAACATTTTTACAGCAAAAACCAACAAACAAAGAGTTTAATGAAAGGGAAAAACAGTGACAACCAACTTGCATGTGTGTTATTTATATAATATATACGTCTATATAGTATATTATGTAGTTGAAGAAATATTTTTGCAGCATTTCGTTTTATTCACACATATAATTGAAAGCGAAATTCAACAAAGAGCTCATAAATCTTTCATTTGCATGCAAACTGCTTGTTTTTTAAAGAACAGATCCGAGTTGGAACTGACTTTGGGAACTCTGCTTCTCTGGTTCTTGGACTCTTCGACTCTTGTGCATGCAAAGTACTTTGAGCTGACATTTAAATTGCTCTCGACTTGACCTCTAAATACGATGCAAACTATGCCACAAGCTTGTTGCTGCCTCTTTGGCGCTTTGTTGCTTAAATTGTTTCGAGTTCTTTCAAGTTGCAAGCACATTTGTTGTGTTTGTGTGCGAGTGTGTATGTGTGTAGTGTGTGTGTGTGTATTTGTGTGTTAACTAACCGAAAAACCGTCGGAATTTTGCATACTAAGGGGTTATTTTGAAATGGTTGCTCTATAAAGAGATGGTCATAAACGACTTGCCATGAGGTATGAGCTTATCTCAAAGATCCTGAGAAGAGTGTCAAAATTTGATCATTTGTAATTGGTTCCAATTCATAGACATAGCCGAGAGTATGACGTAGTTGAGCCTTGCCGCAAAAAACTGCGCGAACCAAAAACTGGTTCAATTTTTGTGTGGTAGCTATATAAAAAAGTGAGCCTATTTTGATCAACCTTCACACAAATGTGTAGTCTAAAGAAAATACAACTGACATAAATTTGGTCACTCCACTGTTTCACTTTTTCAAGTGGCTATCATACAGAAATAGAACCAGTTTTTTCTCAACTTGTGCCACCTTAGGAAGTCCTTACTTGGCTCTATTTGTGGCCATCCGAAATTACGGATAGAAAGTGCATATCGTTGTTGGCCAATAAGCATTACCTTGTGACCAATAAGTAGCCAATTATGGCATTACCATATGACAATTGATTGCTTCAAATTAGCCAAGTCCCCGAGGACACGGGCAGGTTGTAAAATAAAAGAATATTACATAAAGCTTTTGTAGGATTATTCAACTTACTCTAGATGTGTTGTAAAATAATGCAAGTAATTGGTTTATCACATTTACATACCTGTAATGAGAAGAAATAAGTGTTGAGTAATTAGTTTTTATGTCGAAAGTTTTTAATTTAATAACACCAAACTATTGAGATTTTATTCTATAATTAATCAGTAAGGGGCAGTGCCCAATGCAATGCGACTTAAGAGCTGCCATAAGGAATCAGAGGAGTTCGCGCGCAATGAACTGGTTCATTTTTTATAAGGTACATAGTTGTATGAAAGAGTGAACCAATTGTGATCAAACTTCATATACAAATTGAGTTGGAAACAGAATACACCTAACATAAATTTAATCAATCCACTGGTTCAATTTTTCAAAGAATTGGTTCAATTTTTGTACGGTAGCTATATGAATATGTGAACCAGTTTTGATCAAACTCCAAACAAATGTTTAGTCAAAGAAAAAATAAGGCTGATATAAATTGGCTAAGTGCTTAAAAAAACTTGTTCTTCGACTGGGAATCGAATCTTGAAGTCTAGAATACTTTTAGTCGAAAACTGTGCCAGTGCAGCACCCATACATAACGGCAAAAATAAGTGAAACCTGCCACTTTTCCCTCCCAAATTAGATTTTTAAAGTGAATTTTTTACCATGAGACATTAATTGTTAAATTAAATAATTTATATTATATTTTTTTAAGAGTTTTTATACCTTGTACTTCAAAGTACAAAGAGTATATATCGGAGACAGAAGGAGGCGTGGTAGACCCCAAGTCCTTTATACGAAAATGCCTTTTATAGCCACGGGTGGCGATTGAGCCATGTCCGTCCATCCTTCAGTCCGTTCGTCTGTATGAACACCAAGATCTGGGAGATTTTAAGAGCTAGAGATATGAAACTTTACCACCTGACGCTTTTCTGAGAAGATGAAGTTGGTTGAATCATGTTAATATCTTCCCCCGTTCCATATTTCCTAAGAAGATGAAGTTGGTTAAATCATGCCAATATCTTCCTCCGTTCCCCCGTAGTAAATTTTAGCGTCTTTAGCCAAACCGATTAATATTTTGAACTAAAATTTAACAGACCGACGAGTCGTGAACTTTATGTAATTATGGTAATAAGCTACCTAGAATCACAAATTTTGGTAAGCTGATTCATGTGGCTCTAATGAATAGATCCATATCCAAATTTTATCGATGATTCGATTTAACGTGTTTTCGCCTACACCCCTCAAATTATCAAATTGATATTTACCTCATATACTTTAAATAGATTTTTTGACGTCACTTTGCGTGCTCATTAAAATCGATACAAATTTGCAGAACTTGTAGCTATGAATTTAGTTTTGCCCCAAAACTGCAATGTTCCAATTCGAAAATTCTTGGAAGGAATATGCAGGCATGGAATTTTTTCGAGAAAATAGGTATTACACTGTTAAATAAATTTTATCAAAAGATAATTTTTTCTAAGTTTTACTTTTAAAAATTAGCTCAACTACTAGATTATTTGTGTATTAAGTCATTAGTTCTTAAACGCTAAAATAATTATACCAAGTTCATTTCCGTCATAATGCTCTCTAAATTTAATTTTATATTTTATCCTTAGGGTTTCTATCATTAGACGCTCTTATTCTTATAAACCTTATAAAAAGCTGCTACTAGTTTGGTATAAAATACAATCCGGTTTTTATTTTTATATCTTCAAACTGCTCTGATACAGCTTTTTTACCATCCCATATGTACTCTCTTAACCAGCTCTGTTGTGTGCCATAAAACAATGAAATTTTACAATGCCTTATAAAGTGCATTTAAAAGTCGTCTATAAAATATTTTTTGCCTGTATTTTTGTTGCATTTCCGTTGCTGCAGTGGCAACGTTGCACTCCACTTAAAAAATCGTTAAACATACAAAAAACAATAAAAATAAATACCTATAAACACTTAAAATGGCACAAGTGTCCAGGCTCAGAGTGCCTCAAAAGCTCCAGAGCAAGTAAGTAAGCATTTTCTTGGCATTAAAACAGCTTGGCAGCTCCGGCAGCTCTCCAGCAGCTCTCTGGCAGCTCCCTGGCAAAACTTGGCAGCCATGTTGCCATTGCCATTGTAAATGTCAAGCAAATTTGGTTGCCTCGCTTGGCTTGCAACAATGTGCAGTACATAGTATATATATGTATGTATGTACATGGTAAGTATATATATGTACTTGGTATTTATGTGCTCTGTTCTCGTGCTTGTTGTCCGTTGCGTTTAAGTGCCAGTTATGGACATGTTAATGCCCCCGACGCAACAACTGAATACCTTGGGGTGCAGTATAAATGGCTTCCGATACTCAGAAATAGATCTGCAGACAGATTTGGTTAAGACATAATATGTAGCCCAAAAGTTATACCTTTTATAAACTAAGTCCCATTGCGTAGAATTTTTCATTAAATTAAGCAAAAACTTCACAAGAAGTTGGTCGCTTTGGCGCACCGCCAGCAATTAAACTTTCCCAAAAAAATTCATCTTCATCTCAATTCTAACCTACCTAATATAAACAACACACATAATAAAGACTTTTTGGAGCTAGTTCCCCCAAAAACCAAATTTATGGAACTCGACCGACTAATGAACAAAAGTTGCACAAATAACTTCAAAGCTTCAACGCAAAACAGACGCAGGCAAAACTCATAGATACAAATACAGCTCCAAATACTTCTGCCATTCATCTTCATCTTCGTTTATACTTATATATCATTGTATATGTATACCATATGATCTTCGAGAATGCGCATATCCATCTGTGTGTTTGTATGCGTTTCCTCATTGCTTCAAGTGATGGCATCAAACAAATTCTTAGAAAAATTTTGTCGGCACTTTTCAAAAGTAAAAACACGCAAAATAAAACGAAAAAAAAAATACGAAAAACCGCTGCTTTTGCTCTCATTTGGCCAACTATTTTGCATGAAGTGCCAAAACGGAAACATCAGACATTGTCTGCGAGATGCAAATGCTTACAGTGAACACTCGTGCAGATGGAACTGGAAAATATTGTTTGATCTAATATCTCTCTATAGCGTTAACAAGCATTTAGAGAGTGTGTTTTAACTATTCTGAGCGCTATGTAGTTTATCTGTTGCCACATATCTTCTAAGCTGCCTATCCAAATTTGAGAAAAGTGATATCGTAAGAAGTATCCAACTCTTCCGCTGGTTGTAGACTACACTTCGGCACTTACTTACTTGGAACATACTTCTTTTCTTTCGAAAAGCCTATAAACCTTATATTATTCAATATAAGTTAATCTGTTTCTCCATAACTTCTTATCAGCCTGTCTAAATTAGACAAAAAAATTTGACTTTTATTTTTCCTAAAAGCGCGTAATCCCAATGTTATGATGTAATCCTATATTTTTATTAATTTTTTTTTTTTTAATGGGTGTGGTACCGGTTGTGTTCGTATTTGTGAATATGTCGACCTAAAAATTAAACCATATGATAGCCACATCTCATACGATGTGCATAATATAAGCGTGTACTCATAATACTATGTTGTAATCCTGTTTTTCTATTTTTTTTTTAATATCATGGTGGTACAGATTATGTACGTATGCGTGATCGTATCGAGGTAGAACTTATACTACGTGATAGCCATAAATCATACGATGTGCACAATATAAACTATACTTCTCATATTACGTTGTATGTTTTTTTTAAAATTTGTTTTAATATACAGAAACGTTAGTGTGGTACCGATTATGTTCGTATTCGCAAACGCATCGAGGTGAAACTCACACGGTGTGATAGCCACACTTCTTATGATGTGCACAATGTAATTTTAGCCACAATAGCAGCTCTTCAAAAACAATTCACTTAACATTATTTCAATTTTGATGATCAAATTTGTTTCAATATTTGATGGCAAATATATACTGGTTTTCAAGAATAGTTTGAAATTTTGGATAAAATAAAATTTTATATTGTGTTGATTAAGGCATTTACTTAATCATTACAATAGTGAAAAGAATTTTGAGTATTTAAACAGAACAAACAGATCAAAGGGGCTATTGTTGATGTTTCTACTCCAGTTGCGAATCTGTGCGTTTCACTGCTGTTCTATATTATAGATAAGACGGGTAGGACCTTCTGTAGCATGGCTATAGGATGATCACTTTGTGTGCAGAATTGTCATTTCCGTGTTTCTTGACCTAAAATAACCCTAAAATACTCTTTTTTCAAAGGTTCACTCGATGACCTTTAAATTTATAAGCTAGTGGAATAGTCTGGACGATCCAAATTAATTAAAGGGTGGGATTTTTGTTTAAACCAGTTTTCTTATTTCAAAATCACCAATCCAGCAGGTGAGTTTCTGTCCTAAGCTCTAGGAGCGATATCTGTCTATCAGCGATATCTTTTAAATTTCTCCATCCGGTTTGATGAGAGCTATTTTGAATACCCTCAGATCCAACTGACATCCTCGCCCACTCTGCCTGTGGGTAGGGGCACAGCTTGCCTCAAGATAATTATAAACTCCCCCAACGGGTGGGAGTCAATTTTTATTCTTGTTTCTGGTATCAACCCGTTTTGCCATTGACTACAATTGACTGTGGGTAGGAGCATAGGCGGCTCTCGGACATATAAAATTATAAACTATACTATATAATATAATATAAACTTCTATATAAATCAATCAACTGTATTTAGTCCATATATTGTATTCTGATCTTCAAATAAATAAATTCATTCATTATATCAAGGAAATATTGGATAAATTTTAGATTAGTGTCAGCAAGGTTTTCATCCTCAGTGATCTTTTATCTATATGTTGACTACCTCTAGTTTTATTTTCTTCCACTGTCCACTGTACATATTCGTTCCACATAGTCAACATAAATATCTAGCGAAAAGATTAAAAACTAATTCGAAATCACCAATCCAGTTGAAAATATTTAAGATTTAATTTTAGCAAGTCAATCCTCTGTATTCTATAATTTTCAGCGGGTTTCTTACGATGCTGCCCGTCTTTAGTTGTTATTTCTTTCAAGTGACCACTGTACATATGCGCGTTCCACATATTCAACATAACGATCTAACTAAAAGATCAAAAACAAATTGCAGACACACTTTAACAAGCGCTTTTTGTGCCGTTCCGTCCCTGTAAGTATTTTTTTAAGTATGGCAATGCCATGTACGGCATTGCTTTGATGAATTATGGTTGTTACAAAAATTTATGGCAAAAAAAAAAAAACGCAAGTGTTTTAAAACAAAAGAGCTTTACTATAATGTACATAAATGGTGAACTACCGATGGCTATAAAATCTCTGGCTAATTGAGAAAACATTTGTACAACATGGCTATTAATTGAATTCAAATTGCCAATTAACTAAGCTCCAAACTATCGTACCACGATCAACAAAGATTTACAACCGATCAGCACCAAAAAAAAACAAAAAAAAAGAGTCGATAGTCAATCGTCAATCGTCGCGTATGACCAGCAGTTAGTTGGTCAGCAAACGACCGGACCGATCGACCGATCCCCGAACGACCCCAAAGAGAGCTGAACGATCGTTTGACTAAATTGAAACGAGCAGCTGTGCTCAGTCAATATCCGCACGCTAAATGGAGCGGAATGGAGAGTTACCTGGCGGAGAGAGATCTGGGTCCGCGGAGATCGCTTGATCAACATCAAACAAATGGCCGCTCAATGGCTTGATTAATGTGCGCCACATCAATCAGTGCAAGGCTCATTGGCGCACCACAAAATAAACAGACGGACGCAGTTCGTCGAGGCGTTTGATCTGCCAGATGGCAGGGGGACGAGAGGGTTGCAGACGCCAAGAGACACCCACACACTCATAGACAATTTTATGTGCTCGACTAGTTCGAGTTGTTGTTTTTATTTCGATGTCAAAATAAATGAGCCAACAACATCAATCGGTTCAACTACATAACTAGCTGCGGTTTTTCCGAAAAAAACCAGAAAAATTGTTTCAAAGGGAAACTCAACGTACTGCAGCTAATTTGTTAGCTATGCGCCGTCTGTAGTGGAACTGGACAGACCCCACCAACTCAGTTTCAAGTGATGACTGATCAAATCAGCATGGCTGTGAACCATTCCTCGAAAAACAAAACAAAGCCACAACAACAACAGCAATCCGCCTCGCTTAGTTTGAAGGTTTTTGTCGTCGTTTTTATGTTTTTTGTATAGCAAAGATCACGATCTTCCACAGCGTTGGCCAAAATAAAATGTGCAAAAAAAAAGCGAGACCCCAACCAACAAATCACGCTTTTGATCTTGACTTTAGACACCAAACGTAAAAATAAAGCGAAAGAAAATTCGTTTGGTGAATTGTTTTCTGTATTTCTCCAGCCCAGAGTCCAAGCCAGACCCAAGAGAAAAACTAAATCGTTTACAGGAGCGCAACTGACAAGAGTTGAGTTAGATACTGCCCAAAGAAACAAAAAGCCCAAAAAAAAAATTGACAGTAATTAGTTTTACAAATCACCATTTCTGTTTGGACAAAACCATGTTCATGTTCCCAGGGGTGAAAGACCGACCCACCAATGGCCTAAGCTTTATATGGCTAGCAGTGGCAGTAAATCACGTTCGCAAAACGTAACAACTTAATAAATACATATTGTAACTCTATTTTCTAAGTAATGGATTTGGGTTTAAAAAATGTATGGGATATAAAATTAAATTGGTCAAAATATAGTAAGTCAATGTCTAACAGGCCAATAACGAAAATTTCTAAGTTATAGGTAGAATAAAAACTTCTTTATGCGGAAATGTGCTGCATTTGAGTATTAAAGTATTATCGCTCTTTTTATTGTCTATCATCTTTAATACTATGCGTTTCCAGTGCGCAATTTTTCGTAGAATTACAAATTCTAGATTTTCCAAGTTAAGATTTTTGAGTTGGGAATGCATTTTAGGTAACTCATTCCATATAACAACTTAATTGCTTCCAAATGAAACTTGGATTGTTTAGGGAAAGCTAATTTGGAACATCTTTTTTCTTAAAGCACACACACGAACACACGCACACGTAGCCCATTGAGAATATAAGGATTACATAATTCTAAGGAATAATAATTATGAATTCTAATACACAATTTTTTTAGCGAATTCCGAAAACAAGGGGAAGATTAAGATTTCAGTCATATGACCAAAAATTCTTATTTGTATGATATATAGAAAAGTTCAATATTAAAACGTAGGTTTCAATTCATAATTCGAAATCGTTAATAACTATTTTTATAAAGAAAGGTTTTCAAGAAAAATTTTACAATAATAATTTACATGAAAATAAAATGCTCAATAAAAAAAAAATTTTTCGAGATGCCCCAGAAATTTCATACGTTGAAAATAGTCTCTTTAAAAATTATGGCAACCTTTTTTTCAGTGTAGTTCATATGACTATTTCTTTGACGTTGCAAAGTAATACCAAAGGTTTTTTAATTATTGCGGTTTGCCCAGTTGCTTGTAAAATAATCTCTATAAAGTGTATGACTCGTAACTCTTAAAACGTCTGCTATATTTTTTATTTCAGTGTAGTTTATTTGACAATTTCATTGAAATTTAAAAAAATTCCTAATAAAATCAAGGGATTATTAAACACTATTTCTACTAAGAAGTACCTTTCATATTTTACCTTAACATTATTTTCTTTGTTTAATCATTTATCAGAAATTTTTTTTTTTTACTTTTCTTATTCTAGAAACATTCTGTTGTAGGAAATCCGAAAAAAAATTTGGTTTGAGGACTAGAAAATATTGTTAGGTTAAAATATGAAAGGTGACTTTTGTCACATCTTGGTAGAAAAAATGTTAAAGAAGGTTTTGTTAACAGAAGCCAACAACTCAAAATGGCTTAGCGAATTCTTAAAGACTGTGTTTTCGAAACAAAAAACTGTACCTTTTGAGGACTCAAAATAATTCGCGACTTTTTTTTCAAGTTTTGGCAAACTTTTTTAAAAGTCAAGAAACAAAATATTTATTTTTAACCTTTTTCCCTTTTTTTGTTTGGGGGCGCTACATTAAAAATTCGCACGTTTTCTATTTTGCGTAATGGTTCTTGCGAATTTTTAAAGAAAGTTTTATCAAATAAATAATTGTTAAATTTTAACAGCCAAGAAAGTGATTATATAATTTTAACTTTTTTTTTGCGACCCACTGGTAATCCGCACCTGTACTTTTTGGGGCCTCAAAATAGTACATAGTAATTCTAACGACTTTTTCAAACCAATAATTCCTAATGACTCTTTAACATTCGACTACTTCTTGGCTAACAATTTTCTCCCCCTATTTTTCTTAGCACCAAAAATCTATTCCGCATAGGTACTTTTTGAGGCCTCAAAATAAAGCTTACAAATTCTCTTTTTCAAACCTCTAACTCAGAAACTCTTTTTAAGTCAAGAAACCGACTTCTTTTTCACCATTTCCCCTTTTCTTTGTTTAAGCGCCCTAGTGCTAAGCCGCTCCTCTACTTTTTGATGCTTCGAAATAAAGTTTAGTAACTCTACCGAATTCTTATGAAAGTTTTTTCAATACAATAATTCCTAAACTCACTTTAACAATCCAGACTCCTTCTACTTCTTTTTCACAATTTTTCTCTCCCCCTTTTTCTCATAGCGCCCAAGTTCTATTCCGCACCTGTACTATTTTGTGGTCTCAACAAGTTCTACTCGTTTCTTTCTATTCTTTGTCTTTGTTACCAAGTTTTGGTTTTAGCTGTTGTTTTTGTTGCTATTTCTGCTTCTTGTTCTTCGTTTTGTAGAACTACAACAACAAAATGCAAAGTTTTGTAGTTGTTATTTTGTTGTTAGCCCGATTTGAGTTACATGACAATAAGATATTGGTAACTTGGCTGAGCGCACAATGGCAATGAGTTCATTGGATTTTGTTAAACTTCTGTAAGGAGTTGTTGTTGTTGTTGTTGGTTGGCTCCATTTTGTTTTTTGTTTTGTTAACACAAAGTGCACAATAAGTTCTTAAAGGTGTTTTGTTTTTTGTTGTTCATGATCAACTTGAGATTGACAATATCTTTAATTTTGCTTAAGAAAACCCGTTTTGGCTTCCAGCCTTAATAACTTTATTAACGTTTTCCTCACACGTTTTTCACAATTTTTCACAGTCCACAACTAAATTGCTTTTACCAATTTCATTAAGCGGTTCTGGGAAACGTCTGCCTTTTTTTTAAAATATTAATAAAGTTGTAATAATTTCATATTTCAGGCCAGGAACTACCAACACTTATTTAGCATTCCATGCACTGCAGCGCTGCCAACTCACCTAATTATATTGCCATTGTGCACTGCGGATTAGCTCGCTCGGGAGTTGGATACGCTCCAGGCAGGAAAAGCCAGTAAACAATTTACATGGCTCCCAAGTTACTGCTGCTGCCGTCTGTCATACATCATTTTTATAATACTCTACGTGGAAGGCATAACAACGACGGAATCAGGAATCAGCTAACTCTCCAGGTAAGCAGCCTCCAAAGCCTCCAACAAAGGTAAAAAATCAAATTTCATGCCCACTCCCGCAACTCTAATGCCTTCCATAGAGTATATTACCCATGCAATTCAAAAAACGGCAACTCATCAATTTTCCACGTGTGATTTATTAACTAATTTTCCTACATATTTCAAGGTTTGCCAATGCGCTTTTCCTGCCTCCAGCTCCAGTGGGAAGATGGAGAGACCCAACACAGACACCGAAACTCTCACGTGGGGAAATTCATTAAGCAAAAATACCTTTTACTTTCTTCTTATTTTTCACACAATTAGCGTTCGTGGGTGGGGGGCGTAGAGGGGCGTTTCCAAAGGCGGCAACGTGCTTTTATGTTAGGGTATTAATTATTTTCTGCTATGCTCTTGGAGTATTATATAATAGCTATGAATGCTTTTGCGTGGGATTTCCTTTGGGAGCATAGACACGTATTATATATATGATATGCGATAACAACAGACAATAGTAGAAAAAGAAATATATTATTTTCGTTTTATGTTAATGAAATATTGATTTCAAAAAATTATTTTTAAAAAGTTAAGGGCAGCGGTTTGATGGTGCGTCCTAGCTTTATATGGTTTTTTTTTATTTACTTGATTTATGGCGCATGTCTTCTGCCCAAGATGGAATTTGTTAATACCAAAAAAATAAGTATTTAAATTTATGCTTTGAACTTAAATTTGACAGCTTATGATGGTCTTTAAATATGCCCTAAATGACTTAACGATCTGCACTTCTTTTTATAGCTCTCGAGGGCGTGTAGCTTCTGCCGCTTGCTAGGGATCGATTTTCGACGTTGTTCAGTTTATGTTATGCTGCGTTTAATGGTATACTTTAGAGTACAGTTCTTCAATTGATAGTCTTCCAGAGAAGAATTAAAATTCTAAGGAATACAAATTTTGAATGTGCACTCTACTTCGTCTAAGCTTACTCAGCCGGCATCATGATTTCTGAGAAATGCACAAATTGTTCGTCACAAAGACGAATCGTTAGCTTTAGTGTAGGATTTGAAAATTGTATGTGTTTTTAGATAAATTGTAACATTTTGTTGAATGTCTAAAAGGCACGGTCAGAGAAAAAGAGATTCAGAAAGCGAACACAACTAAAGAAATGTCAGTGAAAGTAATGAAATATAAAATTAAAGAAATTCGAAGGTAAGTCTCAAGAAGCCAATGACTGGTGTAAAACGGCAGGCCTGAGTCTTAACCCTGCCAAGACAATCATACTTCCTTTCACAAGGAGGTATAAACTTAGAAGAATGAGAAGTATTGCATGGAATTGTTAACCACGTGGTACGGAACCTACTGAGAATAGATGAGAATACCCAAAGACTTCTTCACTGGGCACAAAGTCATGATAACTCACGGGAAGAACACCGTGAGAATCCTGACAAGCTATCTGACGGGACATTGTTGGCTCTACTTAAACAATATTGGAGTAGCGGATGTTGGACTATGTCGCTTCTGTAGTATGGAGGCATGGAGGAAGAAACTTCTTCGCATGTAGTATGTGATTATATGGAATTCGCCGGTAAAAGAATCAAGCTTCTGGGCATGATCGTTCTCCTACCGGAGATTGTTGTTACCATAAGCCCAAATAAAATACTGGAATGCATGCAGAGCTTTTGGGAGAGCTCTGAGCCATGAAGGGGGTAGAATAGAACCACTTGGGTCGCAGTTCCTACATTTCCACACCCAATAATAATAATAATAAACCAGTCCGGGGCTTTGATCAAAAGTTAAATGAGTCCTTGAAGGAAGATTGGTACATTTTTGTTATTCTTTGCATGTTGAATGAAAATTCGTATTGAATTCTTATTAAAATGATGATGTAAATCATAAAATTAACTAAAGAAAATATTTGAATTAAAAAATGTCAATATATCTTTTGCAGGGTTAGTAAGAATTTTATTATGTGTCCAGAGTTATGATGCAAAAATTTCTTTCTACAAATTCTATAAAAAAATATATTTTCTATGTATCCGTATGTATGTCTCAGTATGTAAATCTTAGACTTAAGATCAATTTTATTTGAAGTTTTCGAATAAAGAATTTTTCTTATCAAATCAAATAAATTACTTTTTTTTTTGAGTAATTACACAGGTCAACAAGGTTTAGTTGTTGGAATCTAAGAGTCATTTCGAGTTAATCTGCTGCGTAGAGACCGAATCCGGGGTCAGAATGATTTTGAGTTATTTGACGTTATATACCCGAAAAACAGCGTTTTTCCATACTTTTGAGTTATGTAAAGGGATCAAACATTTTTGGGCTGTCCCTCCACTTACATTATTTTGCTATTTTGCACCTATCTTACCCGTTATCTAAGGAGCTTCAGAGATAAATTTTTGTTTTTTCGCAAAGTTATGGCTGTTCGAGAGATAATTCTCGAGAACAAGACCGATTAGATCTTGTAATAGCCAAATAGCTAGATGGAATATTTTGATTTATTCTAAGAATTTGTTATTTTGCAAATTTAAAATTTTTTAACATTGGAAATCATTATAGGCGTATTTTTGAAAAATTAAATGTTAGTAAATATTTAAAAAAAAAATTTGTAATTTCAATGCCCTGGCATCACCCCCTCATTTTTTAAATATATTTTTTAATAATAATTGTAATTTAATTATTGCTTATTAATATTTAAAGTGCCAAAAATTGCTTGCGCCATCTAGCGGCAAACAATTGCGTGCGCCATCTAGCAGCCACCCTAAATAGAAAAATAAATGATGAGAGCAATTGCGACGTTAAAAAACATTAATAATATGCATATATGTAAGATAAAAATTTCAATATGCACATATTTTATATATAATTTTTTTTTTTAATATTAAATTTTTAAATTTATTTTATTTCTTATTCTTAATATACATATCGCCCCAAATCGGAGCATAGGGCAGAATCATTATATATTCTATCTCTTCTATCAACGCACATAATCCGCACATTTCTTCCAAAAAAAACATTTTTCTCGCTTGAATTTCCTTAAAAAACAATCTGTTTAAAATAATTTTTTTTACGCTCAACTAAATTTTAGTCACCCTCGCTAAAAAAAATAAAAAAAAAAATACCCAACAGCTGCTTTGGCTAATTTAGTTTTTATGACTTTTATGTGCGCCCCCCATTTGGTTTTATTTGCTTTCCTGCTTTTTGTTGTGTCTCTGTCTTCATCTTCGTCTCAGTCTCCGTCTCCGTCTGCGTCTTTATCTTTATCTATGTGTCTTTGCCACAGCAGCCTCAAGTTTGGACCACACTGGAATGATTTATGAAGGTTTGCATTTTTTTCCCAACTTATATATATTTTTTATTTCCTTAAAAAAATCCTTATGCATTTGTTTGCGCTCTGTTTTTGGCGTTAAAAATATTGCAAAGCTTCCATAAATTTTACCATATTTTGACAAGTAATAAAAATGCAGGCCACATTTTGCGATTGCAACGAAATGAGAAATGCATTTCCCCATTTCAAAAAATATTTGCATATGTTGCCCAAAGATATGCAAAATGAGATAAATATGTACATAAGTATATAAGCATAAGTATATAAGCGAAAGAGAGAGCGTGGCGCTTAAGCCCCAGCCCTATATAAAGCATTTTGTAGCTAATTTGCATACAAAAATTCAGCTGTCTTTTATGGTTCGGTTTGGCATTTTCTGTGACAAGTGTCACCCTATTCGGTTTTGGCAATATTTCCAATTTGATTTATTTGCCCTTTTTTGAGAGATACTCTCTATGGCTCAACATTTTTTTTAGAAGATACTTTTGACTTTTGCATTGTTTAAACGTAAAAACATTTTTGGCTCATTGTTCAAACGTAAAGCCCGCCAAATGCGCCGCGGCTTTACCCTTTTTGGTAACAGAGTCTGCTGCTTTTGGCCTTTCCATATAAGCCTAAGCTCTTATCACATAATCATTTTTATTATTGCCGTACAATTTTTGAGCATACTTTTTAAGAAATTTTCAAATATTTTATTGCCGTTGATAAAACGTCGTCGTCTGATAGACGAGGCTTGAATTATGGCCCACTTAAAGCTGAAACATTGTACTATGTTAATTGGCTTGGAGTTTATAGCCTGGTTTGTTGATGTGTGGGCAGTTTGGTTTGTTTTTTAACTGGATATAGTAAACGATTTTTAATGAATATGTATTTGGTTTATTTTTATTATAAGTAGGGATTGGTTGTGATGTATTATAAAAAGACAAATGCTACTTTGAACGTATAAACCATAAATTCTTCAGAAAGAAAAAGCTCCAAAGAACCATAAAGCAACTTTTAACTAGTAATGCAAATCAAGATATTTCAAGCTTTACCTGAAGACATTCGCCTTGACAAAATCATTAAGTTTATTTGGAACATTAGAATAG
This sequence comes from Chymomyza amoena, assembly GCA_037043745.1. Taxonomy (NCBI): domain Eukaryota; kingdom Metazoa; phylum Arthropoda; class Insecta; order Diptera; family Drosophilidae; genus Chymomyza; species Chymomyza amoena. Next base: position 113,339 of record JBAMAX010004455.1, on the reverse strand, counting down.
TTCTGGTTATAAATCTTTTAGAATAGAAGACTTTGTTTGTTTAGGCGTTGGCTATGTTAAGCACCTTCGATTTTGGTATGCTACTTCAGGGCATTGCCAGCTTCTACTAAAATGTACAACAGTAAAATATTAATGTAATCAGCTTTTAACAGTCGCTGTTAACGTATGGGATCTTAAAAAAAAATAATATTTAAAAGTATCGCAACTTTAAGAAGACTTACTAGATGCCAGGTCTTTGATCTCCCAAGCAGACTTTAATTCAGAATTTTCTTTATTTTTTGGCTACTTGTAATATTATAATATTCATCAGTCGCATATAGCCACTAGACTAGCTGCTTTTAATATTAATTAATAAATTTTATATAATTTAATGATTATTTTTAGGAAAGATTGCAAATATAATAGGAAAAAAAATTATACTCAAAGATGAACAATTAATTTGGTAACACAGATTATATATATTTACTTCAAATTAAAACTAATTTATTTAATTAAGTGAAAGTTAATTAATGACAGAGTTCATCATTTTAAGATTCACTAAATAAAACGATGAAAGAAAGAGAAATAAAACTCTCTTAAAAATGTGTTTATAGAATTTTAGCGACTTTTCCATTGAATATTGCAACTTATCTTAGTAAAAAATACGATGAAAGAAAGAGAAATAAAACTCTCTTAAAAATGTGTTTATAGAATTTTAGCGACTTTTCCATTGAATATTGCAACTTATCTTAGTAAAAAATAGATTTTAATTCGGAAGTTTCTTCATTTTTTTTGACTATCAATGATATAAAAATAATTATAATGAATTTTATGTAATTTACTGATCGCAGATTAAAAATTAAATTTAAAAAAAAAAATAAATCTTTTAGAAAATAAACTAATTTATTTTGATATTTATTTTGCAATGATGATTTTTTTTTAAAATTTTATAACTTTTATTGCTTATTAAATCTAATTTGTTTAATTTGGTGAAAATTATTATATGACAGAATGAATAATTTTTATTTATCAAAAGAAAACGATTTTGAATCTAAGCGACTTTCGCATTAAGTATTGTGATAAATATAAATCTTATAACAAATTTTAACAACCACATAAATTCCTTAAAATTTGTTCATTCAGCGCCTTGACCAGTCTTTTATTTTTAAGCTAATTATATAAAATACAAGAGTAAATCTTGAGATCTTGTTTCAAGAATAATTCATACTTATGTATATGTATTTTGTTATCTGAATTTAAGTTGAAAATATACTTGAAATATAATATTTTTATACCCTGTACCGTATGGTACCAAGGGTATATTAAATTTGTGCAAGCCGAAAATGTATGTAACATATAGAAGGAGACAAGGGTGTCGGAGACACCCCAAAGTTACCTTAAATATGATCAGGGTGAATAGAGAAGTCGATATACCGATGTCCGTCTGTCCGTCTGTCCGTCCGTCCGTCCGTGTGAACGCCTAGATCTCAGAGATGGTAAGAGCTAGAGTTACCAAACTTTCACATTAGATCCCATATTATTCCATAGGAGGCAAGTTTATTTTATTTTTTTGATATCGGAGATAAATTATATAGCTCCCATGGGGGTGTTTGAGACGACCTCGACAAAAAAAGCGTTTTAGATGAATAATTCGTTTGTTTATGAAGATATCGTAACGAAATTTGGTATTCGAAAGTTTTTTATAGTTCTTAATTACTGTACCAAATTTGATCGAAATCGGTTGACTATATCATATAGCTCCCATAGGACCGATCGGCCAAAATAACTTCTTTAAAGAAAAATTTGCTATATTTCGTTTTTTAATAAAGATATCGTAACCAGATTTGGCGTTTGGAAATTTTTTAGACCACTTAGCTCCCATAGGGCCGATCTTCCAAAAAATCGATTTTTTAACAAAATTTGTTGTGTTTCGTTTGTTTATTGAGATATTGGGACCAAATTTGACATTCGTGAGTATTTTATAGTTCCTAAGCACTGTACTAAATTTAATCCAAATCGTTTGACTAGATCATATAGCTCCCATAGGACCAATCGGTCCAAAAACACGTTGTTTATACAAAATTCGATGTGTTTTGTTTGTTTGTAAAGATATTTGAAATAAATTTGGCATTCATATCTTTTTTAAGGTATTTAAGCACTGTGTCAAATTTTATTGAAATCGGTTGACTATATCATATAGCTCCCATAGGAATGATCGGTCAAAAAAATTTTTGCTTAAAAATTCTTCTGTTTTTGGTTTTTTGTGAAGAAATCGGAATTTATTACAAGCTAGTGGTACAGGATATCCTAAAGTCGTCCGCGCCCGACTTTACGTCCGCCATTTTTTTTTGACTACTAACGATATTATATAATAATAATTATAATTAATTAATGTAATTATGTATGTTAATTATGTAATTTACTGATAAATAAAATTGGATAAAAAAGAAATCTTTTAGAAAATAAACTAATTTATTTTGATATTTGTTTTGCAATGATGAATTTTTTTAAATTTTATAACATTCACTGCTTATTAACTCTCATTTCTTTAATTTGGAGAAAATTATTTAATGACAGATTAAATTATTTATTATTAAATTATTTTTATTTATCAAAAGAAAACGATTGTGAATCTAAGCGACTTTCGCATTAAGTATTGTCATAAATATAATTCTTATAACAAATTTTAACAACCACATAAATTCCTTAAAATTTCTTCATTCAGCGCCTTGACCAGTCATCTTTTATTTTTAAGCTAATTATATACAATACAAGAATAAATCTTGAGATCTTGTTTCAAAAATAATTCATACTTATATGTATTTTGTTATCTGAATTTAAGTTCAAAATATATTTGAAATATGATATTTTTTTACTTATTTCAAGAATATTTGGTCCTAATTTTTGAATAAATACAGACTTGATTCAAGAGGAAAAGATTTTGGTTCAAAATCTTTTATACTCATGTAAAGTATGCTGTTATCTCAATTAAAGTTAAAAATTTGCTTGAAATACGATTTTTTTTAATTACATCAAGAACATTTTGTCTTCATTTTTTAATAAATATAGACCTAATTCGAGATGATAAATGTTTGAATCATAATCTTAAGATCTTGTTTTAAGAATCTTTTATACTCATGTGAAGTATGCTGTTATCTCAATTAAAGTTTAAAATTTACTTGAAATACGATTTTTTTTAATTATATCAAGAACATTTTGTCTTTATTTTTTAATAAATATAGACCTGATTCGAGATGATAAATGTTTGAATCATAATCTTGAGATCTTGTTTCAAGATTATTTATTCATGTGAAGTATTTTGTTATATCAATGTAAGTTCAAAATATACTTAAAATACGATTTTTTTTAAATTATTTCAAGAATTTTTCGTTCTTGTTTTTTAAGAAATAAAGTGCTTTATTTAAGAATTTCCAACTTAAAATCGAAATATTTGATGTAAGATCGAATTTCTTCATTTCTGGATTTCTAGTTCAAGTGTGGATTTCGTAGTTTTAAGTACGAAATACTCGATTTTTTCTCAGTGTAATAATGAATAAAAGATTTTTTAATTAATCCATTATATATAAAAGCATAATACTTTTATGAGTTTTATTGTGGTAACTGTCTTTTAAAGTCCATTCTCTATAAGGAATTCGCTGAAGTGAAGTTACGAATTTTACCTACAAAACTAACTGTATAGTTGGTTCTAGACGGAATTCTAAAAATCTTTGTCATATTTGCATTAGTCTATAATTACTTCTTCATGGCTTTGAACGACAAAGTGCCGTACCAACAAAAATCTGGTCACACTGGAGATTTTCTGGGAACGATTAATGTTCGATTTCTTTTGTTTAAAGATGTCCTTTTTATTTTCTCCTTCCTCAGCTGCTTTATATATTGAAATCAAATTTCTGAATCAATAAAATAAATATATCAAAAAACAACAAAAAAGAAATACATTTCATAGAGTGTTATTTTAAGTATCTTATTAAATAATTTGTGATTTTCAATTTGTTTTTTTTTTTCTGTCTACCCTACACTGTTCTCTAAAAAGATTTTAAGTATCACCTCTAAGAAAAAAGTATTGTCAAGTTTTTTTTTTAACCGGCGCTGCTTTTTGTAGAAGACAAACCCAGTTTCGGGATGAACCATTCTTTGAGGATTTGGGTAGCCTATGTGCCCAAGCGGATCTGGCTGCTATTGTCGATAGGGATTTACAGTTTTTTTGATCCTCCTCCACAATCCCTCCCTTTCTTCAATTCCTTTTCTTGTTATACAACCTAACCTAACCTAGTAAATTTACGACATAAGAATTGTTTCTATTCTCTAATATAACATTTCCAAACAAATACAGACAATTATTTTCTTTTCATTTCGATACAACCTAATTCCGAGTACTTTTTAAATTAAGTACTCAATATGTAATTAAGTACTCACAAACTTCTTCACATTACTCATATAACCACAAAAAAAAAAGTAAATACCCAAGTAGCCATTCCAGCTATTTGAAAAATTCTCCACACATTGCTGGTAATTTTGTATGGCTATCTAAGATTACATAAAACAATTTAATAAGCCCATGAAAAATCGAAAAATACACGAATTACACATAACTTTAAGCACCCACAAGCAGCATCATCTTCTTCTAGTTGTTTCTCAATTTCAACCTCAACTTTAACTTGCAACTACTCCACTCCGCTCCTCCCAACTCCACTCCACACATGGTACAATAAAAATGCTTGAAATTCTCATTACATAAAGAGCGGCAACTTATTTTTCCAGCTTACAGGAACCAAGAACGAACCCAAAAACCAAAGCCAAAACCAAAATCGCGTATCAAGTACATTGGGCGCTATCAAGCCAAACTAATCAGCGGCCCCAAAAGACAAACCCAAAGACATGCCGGACCCGGGCACAGAGCTGCTGCAGACGTGGCCAAGAGACAGACGGACAGACAGACCGCCATCCAACAGTCTGGCAGCATGGCTCATGAGCCGCGTAATGTCGCTTGTTAGTACTAATGATGGGGACCCCAAGTCTCAGTCTCTCTGATGGCATACAATGAGGAAGAGACCACTCCAAAAGAACAACAAAAAAAAAAGAACAACAACAACAACAAGATGGCCACGCGTATGTGTGCATACTGTGAAAATAAATTTGTACACGGCTCAGATAGAAGTCCCGCGATATGTGACCAAATGACCGCAAAGGTAAAGCCAATGATTGAGAGGGAAGCATAACTAAGGTAGGGGGAGGCGGAGTGGGAGCGGCAGCGGGGGCAGGGCCAGTAGAGAGAGCAGCCTCTGTGGCATTGAGGAGTATTCGCATGTATGTCATAAATTGTAGAGAATGGTCAGAGTAGCGCCATAGAAGCAACAACGAGTGGGGGATACAGCTGGAGAGTGGGAATGACGAAATTACAAGCAACAAAATTTGAATACTCTAACCAAGTGGAATAAGATGGTGAGGAAATTAAAGCTAGTTCAAGAGCACTCAATCTGTCTTGACTGTGGTAGTAGGCAGCAAAGGAATGGAAACACTAAGTGAAGTTCAAGATGTATTGACTGGTATATTGGGGATAGTCAGAATATTGACAATATATGATTTCCTTTTCCTGTTGGAACATAAGGCGTCAATATTGACAACGATAGTTTCCAATATAATATATTTCTCTCAAAGGGTGAACTTGCCTAGCCCAACCTATTTACACGTTCGTTGGGTTATCGATAGCGATAGCCAGCCAGCTCTTGGCCTGGCTGGAAGCCAATGGAATGGAGTGGAGTGGAGTAGCTTTGCTAGGGAGGGCAGTGTACGCTCTTGTGGCACGTTCATGTTGCACAAGTTATTAGCTTTATATTGGCGTTACAAGATTTCTCTTTATGATAATTGCACGCGCCGCGTTTGTATTTTATAATAATATATGAATTTGAATAGTTGTTGCTGCGTTGGCTCAAAAAAATTGAAAAATTAAAAATAATATACCAAAAAAAAAAGGAAACTTGTATGGAGCCGATTATGAAATCGCTTATAAGGGAAGTTATTAGACATTTTTGCAACTTTATGCGGTTTTTCAAGCCATATGGTTTTGATAGAAGTTGTTTATTTAATGATGCAATAAAATCCATTGGAAACTAGTCGGAGAGAAAATGTTTATAATGACGCAGTGCCAATTTAGTAAATCTAAAAACTAGACTAACGATTATGAGCCATATTACAATTTATTCGATTCGAGCAGAAATTCTGCCTGAGATGCAAAAAAACAAGTTTTGTCCCCCAAAGCGCTTTTATGTGCACTTCCTTATCGTAAAATATGTATTACTTACTTAATAAAGTTTTTAAGTTTTACTTGGTTGTACATACCTGTAAGAAAAAAAGAATATAATTATATTATTATCAAGGAAATGGACTCATGAGCTATATAAAAAGTTAAGGCTTTTTTATTTAGCTAAAATCTTGAATAAGAAAACGAAACTCGTTAATGATAATTAAACGCAAATAGAATAAAAAACTAATTTAATTCCGTATATTATGGTGTATCCATTGAGAATTTGTGGGTTCCGAACCCCCCCAAAAGCAGGAAAAATGACTCGATAGTGTTTTGCGAGCTCTGATACAATATATATACACTACGAAGTGAAGAACCCCACCAAGACCAAATCCGAGATTCATATTTTTCAGCTCTCAATAGAAATAACTTTCATCTAAAGAGTGCCTGGTCACACTAATATTGCTAAATCCCAGATCCGCACCTTATAATTTATAATTTTTTTAAACAAATACAGCTCTCAATAGCAGAAACTAAATTTAACCAAATTAGTGACTGGTCACACTAATATTGACGTGTCACCATGCTACTGGTGGTGGTTATAGAACTAGTTGGTAAAAAGCTTCGAAAAAATTACTCAAAAAGTCAGTTTCTACTCAGTTAACGTTTCTAAAAAAATTGGGTTTTAAAAATCTTAGGAATTGGTTTAAAATTTAAGTACACCTTTAAGAGGTACTTATTATTTTTCAGATCATTTCCAGCCAAGTGCGTATTACTTTTTACAAACCTATTTACTACAGTAGTAGGGCAGATAAGCTTAAAGAATTAGAAATCTAGTACCTACACTGAAAAAAAATTAAGTCTTTAGTTAGACCCGAAATATGATGATGTTAGTCTTACATACTTCATATGAGCTTTTGAAAATTCAAATATATGTTTTTCTTAACTATTTTTTTGCGTGACGTTACGTTTGTACGACAAAGGTTTTAAAAAGCGCAAGTGGCTTACGTCAAGAACAGTCGAACCAAAATTTTATGGAACGCTCACGTAAGAAGAACTTTTAATTCCCGAAATATGAGAAGGTTAGTATTACGTATTTTATATGGCCTTTTCCATTTTTCACTTCAACTAAATCATTTTGAAAGTTCAAATTGCATGTTTTTAAGCTGTATTCAATTCAATTTTTGCGTGACGTTACGTTCACAAAGGCGTAAGTGGTACAGATCAAGAACAATCGTTCCTTGATTTAAAAAACGCTCGTATACAAAAAAAAAATATTCCTTTGTAGTCTATTTTTTATTACGAGTTTTTAATAGCCGAAATATGATAATGTAAGTCAGAAATACTTTATATAGGCACTTCCAGCTAATGGGCTTTTCAAGCTACAATAATTCTACAAGTAGAATTTACTTTAAAAATTGTTTAAAATAAGGCAACCATTAAGCAGAAGTATATATGGTCAAAAAAATTATAGCAAACGGTCTTATAGATTAAAATATATAAGCAACACTATATTTGGCGTTACGTTACATAAATAAAATTGGCTTTTGACTTTGATAACATGGCATAAACTTCTTTTTACTTATACTTAACCATTTTGAAAATAAAAATTATTTTATTTTTATGCCATATAAACAGTTCCATTTTGGCGTGACGTTATGTTTGTATGACAACATTTAATAAAAAGAATCTGTTTTTGAATTATTTTTTTTATTATTAACAGTAGCTATTAAGTTCAAGTATATTTTATAACAATCTGTCCTATAGATTTAAATGTACAAGACAAACTACTTTTGGCGTTATGTTACAAAAATTAAATTGGCTTTTGACTTCGAGTACTAAAGCATAAATTTCTGTCTTTTACTATAAAATAATTTTTGGAAAGATTTAAAAAAATATTACGGAATTTGACAACTTATTAAACCAAAGAAACTTTTCTTGTCTTGTTTTTTATTAGACTAAGTATTTTAGTTGACGTTACTCGAATTTCCAAAATCAAAAATGTTTTATACAAAATTTTTAAGTACTTTTGAAATTTTTGTATAGCACGTCCAATAATGATTTCTTTATAAATTTAAATCTTGAAAAAAAATTATAACAATCGGTCTTATAGCTTCAATTATACGTAAAGCAAAACTTTTTTTGGCGTTACGTTACAAACACAAAATTGGGCTTACTACTTCGATTACTAAATCATAATTTCTGTCTTTTGAAACTATTTTTGGAAATCATTTAATTAAAAAACGTTTTCTTGTTTTTATAATAAACAAATGCACATCCAATCTTTTTCTATGCGGTCCCCCACCTCACGTAATAGATTAACCGTGTTATTTCACACACAACTCAATATAACTACTTAAAACTTGTCCCATACTCTTAAAAAGCTTTTTGACGGAACTTTTGATTTTCATCAAAATCGGTAGTAAAAATCGTTTTGCCCCAATAAAAAATTTTTCCAATTGGAAATTTCTTAGTAGGAATATGCAGAAATTAAATCTTATTCGAGAAAAAAGGTACAGGTCGGGGCTGCCTGGACAGTATTAAACTTAATATTTTCTTCTTAGTTTTTAAGATGACATTATTTTCAAAAAAAAATTTGTATTCTTATTTTTTTAAAGCTAATTTTTCCTAAATTTATTAAAAACTTTAGACATTTTTCTAGAGCAAGTCCCCAAGACTTATAACTTCTTTTAAGCCTTAAATCTCGACAGTTTTAATAAACAGTTCAAACTTATTTTTCGTCTTTAGCTTAATCAAGTAGCTGCATAAATAATACTAAACAAATTTATTGCCGCCCGCTTCCGCCCCTGTCCAGCACTTCTTTCAAAATAAAGATTTTAATTAACTTAAAAAACAAAAAAAATGCAACGTCTTAAATAAACGTTTCACTTTTTTAACTTGAAAATAAACTTGTCCAGTTTTTCCCTCCACTGCAATTTGCAGTTCTTATATAAACAGCCTGGCAGCTTTATAGTGTTGTCGTCTTCCTTGTTGATGCAGTAGCTGCAGTTTAGAGTTGCCGCCGCACCATATAATTAAATACAAATAACAATTAAGTTATATATTGCTTCAGCCTGATGCCGCCAACTCGAAATAATTTAAGTTTTTTAATTAAAAGCGACAAAAGTTGGTCAACAGAAATATGAACGACATTTATGAATTGAAATCTTAATTATGGTCCGGGTTGGGACTTAGCTTAGTTGCACTTGTTTTGGGTCTTAAGTAAGTCTCAATTTCGGCGGGACTGTCAATTATTGGAAGCTGTCATAGCTACTCAAGCAAATAAGTCATATAAAATTGTCATTAGAGAGACAAAAATGCATATTGGCCAAGTTTTGTTTATTGGCCAAGTGCCCAAGTGGGTTGGCCAATATCATTTTCATTTCTAATTGACAGCAGCCAGCCAAGTGCTACCAATTCCATTAGCGCAACTTGTCAGCCGATAATTGGTGGCAACAAATAAAAATCTTTGTTTCGATGTGGTTTGGACAAAAAAACAAAATAACTCTCTTTTTGATACTCTTTAAGCAGAGGGAAAGAGAGTATATGAAGTTTGGTTGGATGTATGTGACAGGGCGAGGAAAGTGTGTTCCCGAATCTATAAAGTATAGACTCGTTCCGAGGAGCATAAAGAGACCAATCTATTTGACTGTTATGAAGATTGAGAGCTCGGGTACCATAAGTTATAGAAATACAAAATATTACTAAAAAACAAATACGTTGAATCACGGAAATGATTTTAGATAAGTAAATTAAAGCGATATTTGTCGCCCTTTTCCTCAGCATAATTTCGATTTTGTGAGAAACTAGACAGAAAAGAGCAGTTGCGGATCCGGAATATATTTTTAGTAGGGTTCTTCTCTTTGTAGTGTATATGCTATATTAGAGCTCGCAAAATACTGTCAATCCATTTTTCCTTACTTTGGTAGAGTGGTCCGGACACGAAAACCCCCCGTAAATTTGCAGTAGCCCGCCACAGCTCTGAAAATTGACAAGGTGGACTATAGTCAGAAATGCAGTTATAGAGCCAATGCTTTCTCAACTTTGCCTTAATAAAACTTTGAAATTCAATTATACATATATATGCATTCCCTTGAGGTCGTAGTTGGGCCTTCAAATTCAATAATTATATTAGTTTTGCTTCAGTACTGAATTCAGACATGAATGGAAAGCGAAAGTCTTAAGGAATACGAAGCTGCGAAGAAAGAATAATAAAAATAAAAATGGTTCTCGTTATTTTTTCCATCAAAATAATAATACAATACACTGATGACATTGTGTTATTTAACTCCGACAAGAATAAAGAAAATCCAAACATCACTGAATTCATAGATGATAAATCAGCACCTATTTCACACCTGCCTTTTCCAAGCAAATCACGATTAAAGCCATATCTGAAATGACTTTATATATCATCTCATTCAGAAGTCACTATTCAGAATTAAATCACCACTGAATTCATAGCTGCTTTGTAATTTTAAGCATTCCTGACACTTTAAGCAAATTATCCATGAACTCAGATCTGATTTTTCACATTTGGTCTAAAATTTTAGAAATTAAATCTCCACTGTATTCATAGCTAATTATACCCTGTACCGTATGGTACCAAGGGTATATTAAGTTTGTGCAAGCCGAAAATGTATATGTATGTAACATATAGAAGGAGACGTCGGAGACACCCCAAAGTTACCTAAAATATGATCAGGGTGAATAGAGAAGTCGATATACCACATGTCCGTCTGTCCGTCTGTCCGTCCGTCCGTCCGTCCGTCTGTCCGTCCGTGTAACGCCTAGATCTCAGAGATGGTAAGAGCTAGAGTTACCAAACTTGCACATTAGATCCCATATTATTCCATAGGAGAGCAAGTTTATTTTATTTTTTGATATCGGGTATAAATTATATAGCTCCCATGGGGGTGTTTGAGACGACCTCGACAAAAAAAAAGCGTTTTAGATGAATAATTCGTTTGTTTATGAAGATATCGTAACGAAATTTGGTATTCGAAAGTTTTTTATAGTTCCCAATCACTGTACCAAATTTGATCGAAATCGGTTGACTATAATCATATAGCTCCCATAGGACCGATCGGCCAAAATAACTTTTTTAAAGAAAAATTCGCTATATTTCGTTTTTTAATAAAGATATCCTAACCAGATTTGGCGTTTGGAAGTTTTTTAAACCACTTAAGCAATGTGCCAAATTTGAACAAAATCGGTTGACTATATCATATAGCTCCCATAGGTCCGATCTTCCAAAAAATCGATTTTTTAACAAAAATTTGTTGTGTTTCGTTTGTTTGTTAAGATATTGGGACCAAATTTGACATTCGTGAGTATTTTATAGTTCCTAAGCACTGTACCAAATTTAATCCAAATCTTTTGACTAGATCATATAGCTCCCATAGGACCAATCGGTCCAAAAACACGTTTTTTATACAAAATTCGATGTGTTTTGTTTGTTTGTAAAGATATTTGAAATAAATTTGGCATTCATATCTCTTTTAAGGTATTTAAGCAAATGTCAAATTTTATTGAAATCGGTTGACTATATCATATAGCTCCCATAGGAACGATCGGTCAAAAAAAAATGTTGCTTAAAAATTCTTCTGTTTTTGGTTTTTTGTGAAGAAATCGGACTTTATTACAAGCTAGTGGTACAGGGTATCCTAAAGTCGTCCGCGCCCGACTTTACGTCCGCCATTTTTTTTTATTAAATTCATTATGGTATTTAGAAGCAAATCTCAGATGAATTCATGGCTTAAAAGGCATCTAATAAACAAATTGGTTTAAAAAACTCATCAGTGAAGTGACAGTTGATTTGCTAAGGAAAGTACCACTGAGTTCAGAACTGAACTTTACAAAAATCACCTCATAGTTTATAGATGATCTGTTATTCAATTCACTTCACCTCTGATTGGTATTGCTTAAGTGATTGACAAATACATCCTCAGCTCATGAAGTATAACTTATGATTTCATGAGTGATTTACTAGTGAACTTAAGTGATTTCTTTAATATGAAGCAAATAAAATACATTTTCTTTTGGAAAAGAAAGTATTCATTCCATTATCGAAGACTATCTCTAAGTACATATCGTATATCGATGAAATATTACTTGTGATTTCATGAGTGATTCACTAGTGAACTTAATTGATTTCTTCAATATGAAGCCCACAAAACACATTTTATTTTGGAAAAAAAGAATATTCATGTCATTATTGAACACCGTCTCTAGATCCATATCCCTCACTCTCGATAAGGTGTAACTCGTAATTTCATGAGTGATTCAGTAGTGACCAAAATTGATTTCCTCCGTAAAAACCACAGAAAACTAATTTTCTTAAAAAAAAAAATATTCATTCCATAATCGAACAACGTCTCTAAGTACATATCGCTCACTCTCGATGAAATATAACTTGTGATTTCATGAGTGATTCACTTGTGAACTAAAGTGGTTTCTTTAATATGAAGCACACAAAACACATTTTCTTTTGGGAAAAAATGAGTATTCATTTCATTATCGCACTCCGTCTCCAAATCCATATCACTCCCGATGAAGTATAATTTGTAATTTCATGAGTGATTCACTAGTGCACCAAACTGACTTCCTCAGTATTCAGCACATAAAGCACATTTTCTCTTGGAAAAAGAAAGAGTATTCACTCCATTATCGAACACCGTCCATATCGCTCACTCCCGATCTAAGCCGAAATTTATTTTTTATTTTTGCTGTCAAAAAAATCAATAAAAATTTTGCCGTATTTGCTTGTGATTCGTGGCTATTTCGTTTTTTTGGTCTTTGGGCGTTTTACCGGCTGTCGTTTTACTTAATAGCAACATGTTTTACAACATTATTAGACACGTTGGCAGCGCGGCTTTTAGCGTCGCGTCGAAGCTGCTGCGGCTTTTGGGCTTGTCGAATTTTAATTACCAATTTTTCCAGGTGTCGCCCCATTGACAGCGTGTGGGTTGACTACTCCGACCACTCGGACCATTGGACCATTGGTTTGGTCCAAACGTCGTTTTTGCATATTACCAACAGCCGTTTGGGCCCGGCTAATCCGCTCCCACGAGATAGATCGAGTTCTAGCCTCTGTGCCGGCGGAGTAGGACCTAGCATCAAAAGCTAATTAGGTTTTTGTGACAAACGGTTCTAATGGCTCTTGTAATTGGCCAACATTATATGACCCATTGATATTTAATTTAATTTATATTTATGAGCTCAGTAGGCTTTTTGCTGTCATCTAATTGAATTAGCCTGGTTAATTATTTATTTGGTTGGCTTTTGGGATGCGCCAGAGTGGGCAATATGCCCAGCTTATGTATATTTAATGTTACATAAACATACTATTAGAAATATACAAAAATGATATAACAATGTTGTATAATGTTGTTGCTTGTTAGCACAATTAGGAGTCAACATCTATCAATATAAACAATTGTTATGTACTAGTCACGTAATATGTATTCCCCAAAGATAAGATATTTTTAGTTGGGTTATATACTATATATATGGACTGTGAACAACAGCTACATATGTTTAGTTGTTTATCAACAGTTTTTTGTTGATGAGTGTGCATTGTTGTTTATTTCATATCAAATTAAATTATGAATCAATCAAACAATACGAGAAATTGGAAGTTTGTTTAGGCTTATACGATTTTTACTGGAAAAAAGTCTCATGATTGAACATAAGGCCCAACTTACAGAGAGCAGACAGCAGAAAGAAAAATACGAAGAAAATTAAAAATAGCCTGTACTCGATCAGACTTAACTTGAAAAAGTGACTCGCATAAATAAAATAAATAATTTTATCTATAACAAATCTTATGATTTAATATAATACCTATTCGACACGATGAAAGAGTCAAAACTCTGACACAAAGCATTTTATTCGTCAAAGGATAAAAGGAAATATATATAAAGGTAATTTTTTTAAGGAAAATTATCAATGTAAAAATTTTTGCTTGTCAAAAGATAATGAAAAATTGGCATACAAATCTTTTTTACTAAAAAAAAGATGGTCGGGGGTTTGGACGACTTTGGAACCACTAGCTGGTAATAAATTTAGTATATTGCTTAAGAACACCAAAATACATTTGATTCCCATATTAGATTGAGTTAACTTCATAATCAACCAAAAACAGGAGAATTTTGTGTTTTTTTTTAACGATCGTCTTTTTATATCTATATCATATAGCTTATGATATAGGCAACCGATTTTGATAAAATTCGGTACAGTGCTTGAGGCCCATAAAAAAAACCGCTAAATTTCGTTACAATATTTTTTTCGAGGTCCTCCTGAACACCCGTATAAGAGCTATAAAATATAACCCCGCTATATAATATAATATAACCCCCAGTTTATAGAGATAAGAGTTCCTTAGTTTTTTACGCCTCAAATCATAGTTACACAGATTAGTCTCAGCATTATTAATAGCTCACTTGATTGAAAGCGCTCAATCCCAGAGCTTTATCCATGCTCTTTAGCGGCTTTGCAATCATAGAATCTGAATCAGAGATCTAAAATTATTATCTGAGAAGTATGGTACAGTCAAAAACTGCTAGCTAAAGATGTCTAAACTAAACTGGATCATGAACCATCGCAGCTGTCTCCCAATCCGATGCAAAAGAGCCTTATATAAAATGGTAGTAGTTCCAGCCTGGAGATACGCCATCCAGATCTGGAGTATGGCGGCTCGTTCAAATCGCTCACGTATTCAGGCATTGCAGAACAGGACCTTACGCCTTATTACTAAGTGTCATGTAAGGAATTCGACCTTGGAGACCGTAGATCTCCAGATAAACAAGCCCACAAGCTGCTACAGCGAAAGCTAAAAATACACCGAAAAAAGGGCTCCCAAATTAAAATCCTATAAAAAGTCTTAAAAAAAGAAGTTTTAAAACAGTTATGGCCCCAGAACATAGAGTTTATCTTAGAAGCTTTGAGTGATCGGATTTTTAGACCTCAGATTTGGTTTTGGTGACTTCAAATTAAAATTAGTTAGCCCTATTAAATAAAAGATTATACCTCTCTTTTTGTGGATCTGTATTATTAATCGAACAGAGAATTGATGGATATAAGTTTCGATTAATAAATCAGCTTTAAACGATTTTGTAACTTTGTATTGATAAATTTTATTAAAATTAAGTAATAGCCAGGTCAGTAGAGATGAAGTCTGGTCCAGAGGGAGGAAATATACCGGTCCTTCTATTACATTTTTAGCTTGAATCACAACAGAAATTACACCATGAAAAAATTCTGGGACCGGGGCCCTTCACCCCTCCCTCTTATCAACCTTGGTAATAACCAAGGATTCGGTTTTGTCATTCCAAATTATAAAGCTTTAAAGTTTCATATGATTAGGTCTCGAAAGGAAAATGAAATGAATAGAAAACTCAATATAGATGACCCTGACATTGATCTCAATGACGTCACACAGCTTAGTCCTAGTCCACGACAAATGGCATTCTTATTTTTGAACTTCCATAATATTTTATCGTTTTCAACTCCCAGCCCATACTAACATATTTCTTCTTCTTAAAACAAAACGATTTCATCAAGAACGTTCAACATGGTGAAATAAATTTCTCAGTAAAATTCCTTAAATTGTTTACACAAGTGAACATGTTCGTAGATTCTTAGAAAAAATATCACAGCTGTGAACGAGATTGAACTAGTGCAACAGGTAGAGACTTATTGAAGTAGTTGGCTGCTACTTCAGCATATCCTGATCAAGTTGAACCCATTAAAGTTGCTTTAAAGTGAATGGATGGTTAATACGGTCTAGATAGCCATAATTTCCACAAAAAATTTTTTCGGAATATTAAATTTTGCACAAATACTCTTAAAAAAATCAAAATAGATCTCCGGTAAGTTTAAGCCTTCTCATTAAGGCTCATTCCATGATCTTTTTAAAACCATTGTTCTTTCTGTATGAAAACTTTTAGAAAAATAAATATCTTTCGACTTAGTGGGGCTTTAGATGTTCTTTATTTGCACTTTGGTGCCGTATATTTTTTTTGTTTTTTTAATAAATTAATTTAAATTCTTCGAGTTGAGTTTCAAAATGGTGGCACGTTTAACTTGAGCTAACGCTGCACAAAATTCATCACTGTAATCCATTCAGACAAGCTGCAATCGCTGAAATCCCTTAGCAGTGATGATGATGATGGTGTCCATGATCGTGTCCATGTCCATGATCGTGTCCATGTCCATCTCCATGACCATGTCCATGTGGGTTATGGTGATGATGATAAGTCGTAGTTCCATGGTGATGATGATGAACATGTGGCGATGGTGCAGGTCCACAGTAACCATGTCCACCATGGTAAGGTGGTGGAGGTCCATGGTGTCCATGCTGGTGTCCATGGTGATGATGATGATGATGGCCCAAATGCAGGCCCATATGGATGCCCCAAAGGCGATCGTCGTGATGCGGCGGCGGAGACATTTTATTCGCTTCTATCCAATTAATTCCTTTAGCTGCTCGAGGTGTTAACGACTCAAGTATACAAATGGAACTGTGGCAAAGCCCAGCCAATACTTTCATTATATATTGGCCATACGGCGGATTTCAATTTCGCTGATAATATTGTGTGATTTTTTATGTTATGTCGAAATTTAATCTTATCTTTGTTTCGATGACGTGACTCAGAACTCAGACTGATTCGTAATTGTTATTGAGGCGTGCAGAAATACGATTCTAAGGCTAAAACCCCACGAAGTGGGGGCGTTTAGACGCCGATTAAGTTATCAGCCGTACTTCCCTGAAATTCATTCATCGGCGTAAAAACGAGCTAAATAAATAAATAAATAAATCTATTTACAAGCTTTTTTTTTAAGGCGTTGCTATAAATTTGCCAGCTCACCAAAACAGGCAAAAAAAAGTAGAAATTGAAAATCACAGTGAAAACTTATGGAAAAGGCAAGTGAAATGCCGGCAAAAGAAAATGTAGCAAGTGAAAAAAAAGTCCCCCACAAAGTGTAGCAAGTGGAAGAGAAAAAAAAAGTTTCGGCGTCGAAAAGAAAGAAATAAACAGTGAAAAAAAAGAAAGAGGAGAAGCAAACTAATGCAAGTTGCCGCCGACAATAATTTCCGCTTGCATGCCACAGAGCGGCAGAGCAGAGACGCAGGGACGGAAAGACGTACAGACAGCCAGATAGTCTGACATCCAGACGGTGGCAAAAAGTGCGAAAAACCAAAACACAAGAGACAGACAGGCGCGCCAGGGGTGGTAGTGTGCGGAGAGAGAGAGGCAGTGTTGGGAAAAACCAAAGTGAAAAGCGTGTGGCATTGTATGTGGTTGCGATACTCTCAAGGAATTGTATTATAAGTTTCTAGGAAAGTTTGCAACGCGTGAACCGCAACGCCGTAACTTATGTAAGCAGAGAAGTTTCAACTCGGAGTCGTTTCATATTTGCGTAGTGATAAATCTTTCAAGGTTCTACAGGATATTTTTTCTCACCTAGCTACTTTTAAATCGATTTTGTGGAAAACCAATTTGAGGTAATTTTTTTGAAAGTTTTTTTACCGAGATAGAATATCGTGTGGCGAAACACTTTTTTGGTCGAGCACTTCGATTTTGATGATTTTTACAAATGTGATAGAACTACTAGAGATTGGTACCAACGTAAATTTTTATTGAAAAATTTCTATAATTTTTCGAGTTATCGATAACTGAAAATTGGATTTTTAACTATTAGACTTTTCTTTGTCAACTCATATCTTCTAAGCATCCTAACCTTCTTTTTCTATCCTCTTCTCCCAGTGGAGGGGTAACATAAGTTATTTTCATTTATTATTTTTCAATTCCTAGAAGTTATCTTATTTTTCATCTTGCGAGGTACTGCTTACTATGGCGATAATGCGAGTTTCCATCACTAAAATAAGCATAACTTCCTCAATTGTAGGAGTTACATACGAAGCTCACAAATTAGAACCAAATGGTCCCAAGGGTAGTTCTCATTTCTGAAATTTTCTAATTTATGAAAGTATTTTTTCTATAAAAGAAAGATATAAGAATAGTTTGCTTTCAATTACTGCATTTTTATTTTAAATCTAGCATTTAATCTTTAAAAATTTTATGATTTTGGGTTCAGAAAAACGAAAGCACCGTTTTCGAGATTCTTTCGAACAACATGCTTTTAGCACTTTTTCAGTTATTTGTTAATATTACGTGAACAAAATTTTGTATCCACATGAAAAATGATTAGATCGAAAGTTATTGGTATAGGTGATTATAATGGTATATACCAATTAAGTAAAAAATACTAAACTTACAAGCAACTAAAATCATTTCTAATTTCAGAGCTTCCAATGCAATGAATAATCTGGTTCTAATTCTTGAATTTCGAATTTGTAAGCGTTTTAATAAGTAAGCCTCCTATGCAACAGCTTTTCATTTTTCACGCGTAACAAATTACAGTAACTCTTAGAAGTTAGGTTAGAAAGTTAAATTTCTTCTTAAAAAAATGGCTAAAAATTTAAATTAAAAAAAAAATATATTCAAAATATTGTTTTCCAAAATAAGAGTTTCTCTTTAATGGAAATTTGCAGCGATATACTTTTTCGTTAAGGTAATTTCGCCTGTTAAAAGTGAAAAATACAATATTTAGTTGTGCTATCGATAACTCGTTAAATAATCGGAAACTCGTAAAATAAATTTGCGTTTTCTTTCGAAGCTCTGTCTCATAAATAAAAATCATCAAAATCTAAGAGGTCGACTAGAAATGTCTCACGTTTCACTAATTTTCGCCGATATATAATATATATATATAATAATAATATATCATATTATTTTAATTAAAAAAAATATATATATATTGTGTACTTATTTGAAGAAATCTTATAAAGCAAATCAAGCAAAAATTTCTAGTAAAAATATTTAGAATGATGTTGAAAAATCACTTTTTTTTGCTTTTGATGAGCTACATCTACGAATCATTAAATAAGTTCAAAAAAGGATTGGTGCACATAAATCTTTAGACATCGCATGTATAATTTCTTAAAACAGCAGAATAGTTAAGCTAATAAAAATTATCGGAACGTTCGAAAGATTCTTTAAAACAAATCTTAGACGGGTGAGATTAACTTCGATGCAGGAAATTTGTACAAGACTAACAACAGAACAGGTGATGAAAACTTTTAAAATTTTAAAAATGGATTCTCTACTACATCAATGGATTTATTGATGTACTTCTAGAAGACTCAGAAAACGCTAGACAAATGCTTGACGGAGATAAACAGCAGAATTAAGGATTCAATTTTCAATATCTATTTTTGTTTTAAAATTATAATTAAGCCTTATTTGGCGTCAAAGATTACGAACTGTCTCTATGTTGGGCATAAGCTATCCATAAGCAGTCTTCATTGTCTTCTTCGTGGAACGATGTCCCTGTCTCGATATTTTTCAATATTTAATACAATATTTATAATTAAATGTCAACTATGCATTGAGTACCTTTTTGGTCACGCAAACCTGTCCTTACCAGTAGGAGAGAAAGGGCATTTCTAAGTCGACTTGATATAACAACTTTCTTTGAGACACTTTTTTTATAATTTTTTTCCCACCAAGGGTAGCGCCTGTGTCTGTATAGTATCTATGTTGTTGCTCTTAGTCTGCTAGTCTCGATGTCGTCATATCAAAGTGCTTAGTGCGTGTGTCTCAAATGGCGACGACGACGACGACAGCGACGTCGACGTCAACGTTAACGTCAACGTCGACAGCATGTAGACTTAACAATAACTTGTGCTGCTGAGCCTTTCTAAATGGCTGGCGGGGGGATGTCCGGAGAGACTGTCAGGGGCGACTGCTGATAAACTGCGTTAGAAGTTATAAAGCGATTAGAATGTGTGAGTGCAACTCCTTGAGTTACGGAGGATGTGAGAGGAGCTGGGGAACCTGCACAGTTAAATTGTAAAATGTAAAAAGGAAGCGAATCGAGAAGAAAAAAAAACTTTTTGTAGTCGTATCAATTTAATGTGTATTTAAAGTGAGCGCCCCAGGGGGCTAGCCATTTAGCGGGTGCTAACTTTGCTGCAGCCGGAGGATGCACATAAATTGATGGTTGAAATCGGATTTGGTTTTTTTTTTTGGGAGATGTTTGAAAAAATTTCTTTGGAACATGTAGCTATAAAGCGCTTGATTTATGATGCAAGCGCAGAGTGTTTAAGATGATAATTTATAGATAGAGCGTTCGATAGGTTATCTTAAACTGTAATTGTAAGATATCTTAAATGCAGTTTATGGGATGGGGATTTGCTGAAAAAATGTTGGCATATCGTATGATTATGAACTTAGGAATCAAAAAGTTGGTTTTTGTTGATTTTATGAGAATAAAAATTAAAAATGATTTAAATTGGATGTTAGAAAATTGTGTGATCTGTCATATAATGAAATAATATCGATGATGATTTTTTATATTATTATAATATGAACTGCTTAACCATTTGTATGTATTTCAATTTTTAATTTTTATTAATTTGTATATTTCCCTTATTTTTCCTATAATTTCTTCCCAAAGGAACCCTGCCGCATATATCGTCAGGAGCAAAAAAAAACTGTTTTTTTTATTAACTAGACTAACGATTATGAGCCATATTACAATTTATTCGATTCGGGCAGAAATTCTGCATGAGATGCAAAAAAACAAGTTTTATCCCCCAAAGCACTTATGTGCACGTTCTTATCGTAAAATATGTATTACTTACTAATAAAGTTTTTTAAGTTTTAGTTGGCTTTACATACCTGGAAGAAAAAAGAAGAGAATTATATTATTATCAAGGAAATGGACTTATGAGTTATATAAAAACTTAAGGTAAACTTTTTTAAATTACTACAGCTATAATCTTATATAAAAAAAATGTTTAATGATAGCCAGACTCGCATAGGATAAAATACGAATTTAAAGCTATATAATACAGTAACGAATCTAACGGGGATTTCCGGGTTCCGATCCCCCCAAAAGCTGGTCAAAAGGCTCAAGGTCCATTCCGAGCTCTTATAGTATATATACACACACTTCAAAGTGAAGAGCCCCCAAGAACAAAACCTAGATCCGCCCCTGATAACATAGTGAGTGCCTGGTCACACTATCATTGAGATGTAAAGAAACTGCTGACAAGAGAGGTAAGAACTGGTTGTTAAAAAGCTTGAAAACAGTTTCAACTCCGTTCATATTTTCTAAAAAATAGGATTAGAAAAACATTAGAAATTAGCCTAAAATATACGTTTACTTTTAAGAAGCATCTGATCATTCCACAGAGTATTCCTCAGACAGAAAAAATTACATATTTATTTAATTTAGCTATAAAATCTTAAATTAGAAACGACAATTTTTAACTAAATAACTAGACACGAATATGATGAAATACGAATTTAAATACATAACACTCAGCGGCGAATCCACGGGGGATTTGCGGGATTCGACCGCCCCCAAGTCTGGAAAAATGGGTCGAAAGCCATGTGCGAGCTTTGATATAGACATCTAAGTGAAGAACACCTCCCGAGTCCAAATCCGAGATCCCCACCTAATAACATATGATTATTTTTACCATTAATATTAGGTTCAACTTTCATCAAATGAGTGCCTGGTCACACTAATATTGTTGTAAGTTAATAACAAATAATTAGAAATAATTGTCAATATGACTTTAGGTGGCCCAAGATATAATCTAAGAATATCAAAGAATATTAAAAAAATTATTTCCTTAAAAATTTCGTGTTTTTTAAATCCATTTTGTTTATTCGAATTAATTCCTCTTGAAGCAAAATATTCGGTTTCAAACCATGTGAAAAATTTCTTCACCAATTTGTTCAATTTAAAACCATTTCCACAAACTATGCCCATCATTGATTAATTCATATTATTTCAACACTTTAATCTAGCATTATAAATAACCATCAATTGTAAAACCTTTAATAAGCTTTTCGAGCGATTCTCATCCCTTACAAAATTCCGAGCATTATATTAGTTCCAAATCACTTCAGCCAATTGCCACCAACAAATACAATCACAATAGCTATAGCTACACAATACACACACACAATCACCGCCCATGGCGTCTGATCTGGTCACACTCCCCGCCACATAAATATAGCTAATTAATATTTTCATCGACAAGTGTTGAAACTGTCGTCATTGGCCTGACAGCAGTACCAAAAGTTGGCCTCCATTCAAATTAATTGAAAATGTCACAAGTCAGAGCAATTATCATAAATTATACGCACGCGTTTTTCGGAACGGAATATTCTGGGGGTTGGAATTTTGTTTTTGATACAACATAACGAAATCAAAATATTATTATTATTTTTATTATAAACGGCACAAAACAAAGCAAACGGAGGAATGAAAAGAGAAAAAATTTGCAATTCATTTTGCAACCCTCTTTGAAATTTTTTTGGGGGTTAATTTTCGGCGTATAATGAAATGTCAACAAATGTCTGCGTATGAGGCGGAAAGTGCTTAAAAGCTGATTTAAAGCAAGTTCTGACTAAAATACTGAAAATTTTTTAGCTTTAATAGGAAAAATACTAAAACGCATGGCAAAAAATTATAGACCATGAGTCATGTGCGAATACAGAATTGGATTTTAAATTGGGGGTTAATTTCTGGCGTATAATGAAATGTCAACAAATGTTTTAAAGAGGGATTTAAAGCCAGTTCTTTCTAAAATACTCAAAAATATTAAGCTTAAAAAGCTTAGTATTTTTTAAAACATACTAAAACGCACGTCACAAAATTATAAATCATGAATCATGTCATGTTCGAATACCGAATCACAGTAGCCACCAAAAATTTTGCTCTACAAGATTTTGCTTTTTATGTCATTGTCTTCCCCTGCCAGACTCTGACCCCGCTTGTACCATAAACCAGATGTGGCCATGTGACCGCATCATATCGTAAAAATGCAACAGACCATAATAATATTCTAGAGGATTTTTGCTTTTGTTGCTCCTTGGTACATCGCCCAATTGTCTCCAGCCGTCTCTTCTTCGTCCTCACCATCATCTAGCACTCTATTTGGACTGTGTCTGTGTCTGCGTCTGATTCCAACTGACTATGCAAAAATCCAGCCAAAAAGCATATAAAATTATTATGTGCTAGGCGAGGCGAGCAAAAACCGCTCCTGACAATGGCTCAAAGGCATTTTTTGGTCACACTGCAGCATCAGCTAAAAATATTCAACTAAAAGCCATATGCACATGTGTGTATGTGTGTGTCTACTGTACTTGTGTATGTGTGTGTCTACTGTACTTGTGTGTGTCTGTCTAAGTGCTCATGTGTGTGTTTGTCTGCATTAAAGCCAAATAAACTCAAGTTGTTGACAAAAGGGTAAAAAGGCTATAATTGTCGTGACTGTGTGAGAGAGTGCACGCCGGTTTTAGTGTGACCAACACCCAATGCAGCCCACTTAGCCAAACAGACCGTTGGGCACATTAAACTAAAGTAGATTTTTATTGCAAGTGTAAACATGACTCATCAAAAATTATTAAAACGTCAGTGTGGCCAGATCTACTAAAGACAAAATATAATAGAGTAACAATTTCCGAAATAAAACGTTTTTCAGACACCAGCGTTGCCAGATCTTCTAAAGACAACATATAATAGAGTTACAATTTCCGAAAGAAAACGTTTTTGGGACTCTATAAAGAATTTTTCAGCATAAATTATCTTTTTGATGTATCTCAATGCCTTGGGAGCTCTGGATAAGAAAAAACTACTACAAAATACTTGTTCCCAACAATAATATCTTAAAATGAGAATTTTTGGAACACTCTACCCACAAGTTAGACAGCTATTAAAAGTTAAATTTAATTTAGTATTTCTTTTTTTAATTTAACAATAGCTTAATGCCTTGGAAGCTTCGTATAAAAAAAAAATCTTCTTAAAACTGGGATGGGAATTCCCCGAATAAGGAATAATAAACTGTTTCCAACAATAGTATTTTAAAATTAGTATTTATGGAAAATCGTATCTACTAGCTAGTACAGCTTTTAAAAATCTGTTTTTATTAATTTTTTTTTTTTAAACTAAACAATAGCTAATGCCTTGGAAGCTCGGGATAATGAAAAATCTGCAAAAAAAAACTTATCCCGAATAAGAAATAAAATATTGTGTCCAATAATAATATTTTAAAATTTGTATTTAAGGAAAACTCTATCTACTAGCTAGTACACCTATGAAAAATCTGTTTTTATTTAGTTTTTTTTAAGTTTAACAATAGCTAATGCCTTGGCAGCTCCGTATAAAGAAAAGTGTACTAAAAAATGGGATGGGAATTAACCGAATGAGGAACAAAAAACAGTTCCCAATAATAATTCTCCAATAAGAGTATTTGGGGAAGACTCTATCTACTAGTTAGAATAGCTATTCAAAATCAGTATTTATCTAGTATTTTTTAAAAATTTTAAAATAACTTAATGCCTTGAAATCTCCGGATACTAAAAAAAGGAATAGGAATTTCCCGCATAAGGAATAATAAACTGTTTCCAACAATAATACTATATTTTAAAACTAGTATTTAAGGAAACTCTATCTACTATCTAGTGCAGCTATTAAAAATCAATTTTTATCTAGTATTCTTTAAAAATTGAACAATAGCTTAATGCCTTGGGAGCTCCGAATAAAGAAAAATCTACTTAAAAATGGGATAGGAATTACCCAAATGTGGAACAAAAAATAGTTCTCAACAATAATACTTCAATAAGAGTATGTGTTTATCGAAAACTTTTTCTACTAAATAGTACAGCTCAGTTTCTATTTAGTATTTTTTTTTTTTATTTTATTTAACCACTGTTATCAAAGAGTATCCCACTTTCGTTACCCACCCAACCTTAATCAACACTTTCAAAAATGGTAGACATTTTTTTTATTTGCGTAAAACTCGAAATGAATTTTTTACGTTTAATGGATTTCATTTGTGGTTTTAGTGTGACCACTTAGCCATTTATAAGGCCTTTTTAATTACATAATAAAATCATAAATTTTAATTATATGCACTCATAACTAATTTATAATGAATCAATGATAACGTATTTTTTTATTGCTTTGATGAAATTATTTATTGCCGTGTTTGTATACTAAATGGATTTATATTAATATAAAATCTTTGTATAAACATTAATGGATTATTATCATTTTATGATTTGTGAAGCCACTTAAGCATAAAAAAAATGAATTTTAATATTAACATAATAAAAAAGCAGTTTGTCAGAATTTTAACTAGTTTGTCGGTTTTTGTGGTTAAAGGCTTCAAATTGGTGTACTTTAATTTGTTATAAAAACTTTCAACTAGTTGTGTATGAAAATATTTGTAGGATAACATAAAAATGCATCACATCATAAAATAAAAATTTTTGGTATTCTGGAAAAACAATCTTGCAATAGTGGTACAGGGTATTCCAAAGTCGTCCGCGACTTTACGTTCGCCATTTTTATTGAAAATTTATTAGTCTTTGGGACAAAAATACACAAAAATGATCTAACAAAGGCATATTTGGGATACATGTCAAAACGTAAAATTTGTTTATGTAAAATATTCACACTCTCAATTTAAAAAATTTCAATGAACACCTAAATTTATATAGTTTGTTTAATGTTATTTATATTGGATGAGTATACTCCGATACAGGACGTTTAGATAGTAGGATTTTGGTATAGTTGTGATTGGTTATGCCTTCTTTTCGGTTTTCGTGAGCCAAACTGGGCAAACGTAACTGCCAAGAGAGTAGCTTGTTCAAGTCCTCCTCATAGTGGAGATTCAATTGCAGCAGTAAAGTTATAGTTCTAGTATTCTTGACGTCACGAGCAGCTTAAAGCGCCAAGCATATTTCCGATATGGCCAATGGGAAGCTGAAGATTGGGGACATTATCTTCCCACCATGGCCCTGCATTTGTATGTCATGTCCAAAATGGTGTGATTGCGCTTTATACTGCCCGCAGCGTTGGATTCCCTGCTACAAATTGATCCTCCGAGAGCTGGTTCTTTACTGTTTACTCTCTTGTCCTGACTCTTCTCAGCTGTGGCTCCCGAATTCTGACTGGCTTATGGGTAAGCTAAATTTTTTTTCCAAAAACTTTATTTTTTATTTTATTAAGTATTAAAATTTTTGTCTTTTACAAAATTTAGATAATTTTATGCGCTATCGTCCCAATGGTCTGGGGTATAATAAATAATGTCTGTCGAATGATAGTCAGATTGTAAATATAATAAGAAGAAAAAACATTTTTATAAAATTCAATTCTTTTGATTTTGGGCAAAAAAAGAAATATGGTAGATTTTTGCATGCGCCATCTAGCGAACACAAGAAATTCGAAAAAATAAAAATTGAAGAAAAAATATTTAATTTGTTATTATTAAATTTTAAGTCTTTGGGATAAAAAAAGATCAACAATTTTATTGTTTATTTACTTATATAATTATAAAGTTAAAGTTAATTCTAAATTATAAAAGATTTATAGCTAGAGCAACATAGGTCTTTAGGCGAAATAAAAAAATTATTAAACAAATAAAAAAGATTTTAATAGGTAAAAATATGCAAACATTATTTTATTTTCCCATCATTCTTTTGGGAAGAAAAACGATTTTTTGATAACAACTTGCTTGAAAGATTTACCCACAAAAACTTACTAGCGCCCTCTATCGAGCACAAGAAATAAAATTAATAAAATCGTACTGAAAAATCTCTTTTGCGCATTTAAGTCTTAAAATATCTTTTAACCCAATTTATTCATAAAATTCCAATAGCTAATTTTACAGTTTAATAAAACTAATAGCTTTAAAATTGTTGATTAATAGTGAAATTTTTTATTATTTTTAGTTCTTTAATTCTTTAAAACAGTAGTTGAGAGAAAACTGTTAAGCTTAACTTCATCTTTTTGCTTGAAGGCAAATTTAATTTTAAATAATTAAGCACAGCGGCGGCAAAGCACAAATCATAATTAAGTCAAGTAAGTAAAAAATTTAGCATAACGGCAGCTAAAGATGATGAGAGGCAAAAGCCGCAGCGTTGCTTACTAATTTAAGCCAATTAGGTTCATTAATTCAAATTAATATGATTTGAAAAATAAAAAATAAAAGAATAAGAAGAAGAAGATACATGACTTAATGCGCTCTGCTTTACTAATGTTTATAATTTAAATACGTAGAAAGCGCCTGCAGGCAAATCACGACGGGGCAATGACCAAAGAACTGTTGCAAATGAGGCAAATGGAACCATGCCCCATGCCACAAAGTAACACAACAAAGACAAAAGTGTGAAAAATAATGTTAATGATGCTGCTGGACCAGCAACAGACCCAACCAGGGAACTAATGGATAATGCGCCTGCTGGCAGAGGTTAAAAAAAAAATAAAATTCGAGAGCCACAAATTGTGTCTTAAAGTTTTTTCGCTCTCTAGATTATCACTTGAACAGCTTTTTGGCAACTCCTGCTGTTTGTTTATTTCTAATATCCTGGCGAAATATATAAATTGTATGTGTATGGGTGACAATAAGCACACGCCCCCACACTCCTTGAACGTGAGGTCATAAAGCGCAGCGGTTGTGTTGTCATTAAAATCTCTTTGCAAGAACTTTCGACTGGTTGAAGATATCTTCGATGTTGCCACAAGAAAGCAATTGAAGCGCATCCTGTGGCGCTGTTGCCGCTGTCAGCGCCGTTTGCCGTCGTCAATGTCAACCACCTTTCGGCAGTTACTGTCAACCTGCCATCCAACCCCACCGCCCACCCTCAATAAGACATTTGCCCGAAATTTCTCCCCTTTGTCTAATTTTGTTAAAAATAAAAAATTCGACAACCCAAGAAAAGAAATCTAGAGTAAAGAAGAAATCTTTGCCAGGGCGTGTAAATTGCTTTTGCTTATAGGCATGTCTCTGACATGAAGGCAACTCTGGGCAGGGGTTGCCGCCGCCACCGAGGAATAAGGCCAGCTTTTGTAAAGTGCTCAAAACGCTGACGGGCTCGACATAGTTATGCCCCAACCCCCCGAACCGCCAAACCCCACCCCACTCACTTTGGCAACATGCTCCACACAATTTCAATTGTTCTCCCCTTTGTATCTGTCTCTCCCTCGCTCTCTGCACTCCTACACTGGGAAAAAGTTTTGTTAATTACGCTGCCATAATTTTTGCTCCTCGAGTGTCGGTTGCAGCGCCGCATAAGTTTCATTATTAGTTTTGTGTGTTCCGGAGAGCTTTTTGTTCGACTCATTGTGGCCGAAAATTTATTGGCACAATTTCAAAACGAGCAAAAGTTTTTGGCTTCATCGACACCTTTAACCTGGTTTTGGCAGGAACAAAGGAAAAAAAAAGAAGCTTGATGAGAGTGACCGACTATAATATGCCCTTACTCGGCTTTATTTCCTTAGTTTAGTAACGATTTCCGCGCATCTGGTGAAAAAGTTCTCTTTCTTGGAAGATGTGAGTATTCCATAAGCTGCGGAAATCTCTTGTGCAGTAGAGAGAACATGTCCGCATGGTTCACGGATGGGTCCAAAACTGAGCAGGGTATAGGTGTTGGAATATTTGGACCCAACACCAGAAACTCTACCGCAATGGGCATCTGGCCCAGCGTCTTTCAAGCGGAGATTCATGCCATAGAGATCTGCGCCCTACGTATCCTTCTCACGGGAACTAGGGAAGCAAACATATGTATTTATTCAGATAGCCAAGCTGCTATTAGGACATTGCCATCCTGGAGCATCTCCTCCAGGATGGTTAAAGAATGCCATAACTACCTCCCTGTCCGCCCGGAACAAAGTCGTGCTATGTTGGGTGCCTGGACACTTGATAGTGGATGGTAACACGATTGCTGACGATATAGGATGACAGGGTGCCTCCACCCTGACTATATATCCTGCGCCGTTTTCCTGCCATCTGCCACAGCTGCAACATCTTTTTCTCCAAATTTAATACACCTCTTGACTGCAGGGTATATAAAAAACTTTAACCCTGACGTGTTGAATAGTTTTTGTTTTCATCGGTCGGGTTAATTATGTTTAGGTTTGTGGTTAAATGTTGTAAGTTAATTAAAATGGCTTGTAATTCACTAAAGTAAAATGCGTACATTCTTTATAGACAGACTTAAAGTTACTGACAACAAGCAATCCAATTATTTCCATAAAAAGCACTTGAATGGAGTACGAAAAGTAAACAGACGACAAATCACAAGGGTTATACGCAGCAGCGGCAACCCCCATACACCCCCACAAAAGAAAACATCAAATATGAAAAGCTTGAATCAGGATTCTTTCATAAGTAGATTGCCAAGTCAAATGCCAACAATCTCCGGTCAATGCAACCCCCGAAAAAAATACGTCGCTTTATATAAAACATAATACGTATATTTTATAAAGCGTACAAATTTGCTCAAAAATTTTGATGCCCCACAACAAAGCAAAGCAAATACTAAGCACTCTGACATGTGCGTCGTATGCAATGCAAAGGGAAAGGGGGGGAGCTGCTATATATCCCTCACATAAAAGACAGTCAAAGAAGTAACAAGCATGAATACCCCCTACCCTACCCTTAGCCCAATTCTATGTATGCCACACACCCTGCTGCAGCTTCTAGCCTGCCTTTTTAAGTGATTTCAACCCGGAAATGCCCGTAAATCGATTCGAGGGTGTTGCCGCAGCTAAGGCGACTCATGTGGCTGCCACCAATGCCGCTCTCTATACGCTTTATGGGATAAATGAATGAATTGAAATGGGCGGCAAGTGTATCGACTTTGGGTATATATACTAACTATACTATGTATGCCACTTGTGCGCACTTGTATGTTAGTCTTGCCCCTGTCCCATGCCCAGAATGCAAATAAAAGTTCATTACTAGTAGCTGGTGTGGCAAGGCGCTTAAAACTTCTCGACTTCTGGAAGTGGGGCAGTCTTGAAGAAGTCGAATTAGGGTTGAGACTTTGAACTTTGTGGAACTTCTTTGAAAAAAATTAATCTGGAAATTAAATTTTAAGATCTTCAGAAGTCGATAAAAAAAAAAAAAAAAAATTTAAGTCGATGTATGGAGTGGAGGGGACTGGTGCATGAGGAACTCCGCCGTACAACGCGAACTGGAGCCGTAGAAGATTCACCTATAATTTAACAGGCTGGCCAACCTCGACGAAGAACATTTTCAACCTCACCAGGATAAATAGAAGAAGCTTCTAGATCAGTCCTTTCCCCGCAGACGAAGTGACGGAAAGAGACGAAGATAGAACCCCTTATGTCCTGTGTACTGCTCTGGGCAGA
Source organism: Chymomyza amoena (assembly GCA_037043745.1). Lineage (NCBI taxonomy): Eukaryota > Metazoa > Arthropoda > Insecta > Diptera > Drosophilidae > Chymomyza > Chymomyza amoena. Next base: position 82,846 of record JBAMAX010004455.1, on the reverse strand, counting down.
CATTACTGGGCCTCTTTTATTTCCTATTTAAAATTGGAATCTTTGTATGGAGCAGTGGTGGATCTACAGAGGATTTTCGTTCAGGACCCCTCCAAAATTTAGAAATTTCGATAAGAAGTCTTTTGCAAGCTCTAATATGGTATATACATTTTAAAATGAAAAGCTTCCAAGACCAAATACTAGATTAACAGCTGGAATGGAGCTTTAACTAGATGAGGTAATTTAAAATACAAATTTTCCGATTTTACTTTTTCATGGGACCTTCAGTCCTCTCCCTACAGACGAAGTGACGGAATTTGTCGAAGATAGAACCCTTAATTCTACGCATACCTTTTGAAAATTTGAATCTTTGCATGGTGCAGTGACAGGCTATTTTCTGATCCGGACTCGTCTATAGATTGGAAAAATGGGTTGAAAGTCTTTCGCAAGCTCTAACGTACAATATATACAATTTAAAGTGAAGAGCCTCCAAATCCTAGATCTGCACCTGAGTAAGACTGAAAGTCATTTCCCAGTGGCACGAACAACTCAGGACTGGCCGTGAGTCCATGCAACATAGTGACAATACTACCTAACAACCACCGAATTCACCCGATTTTGCTTCCTTCGAGTTTTTCCCATTTGGTGCACTCAAAAATCGCTCCATAGATCGCATTACAGCACCCGAGATCAGATCATGGAATATTCGGAGATGGTACTAATGGCCATACCATAAACCGATTATAAAAATGTTCTCGAGAATTGGTTCAAACGCTGACATGAGTGCATAGCAATTGATTGGGAGTTCTTTGAAGGGGCGATATCGACTTTGAAAAATAATCTTATATGTTTTATATTTTCTAAAAAAATTCCGCGAACTTTTTGATCAAGGTGGTAAGAACCATTTATGACGCATTCAAAAATATTTATTGCTATCTATATCTGAAGGAATTTATGTTATCTTCAAGCTCAGAGACGTGGTGATCGGTCTTTCACATTTTGGTTGAAAACTATTCTAGATCCACACCTGATATAGAGGTTATTCAATAAGGTGACGTAGTTAAAAATACAATTTTTCCGATTTTACTTATTTATTGGACTTATTTTTATAATAAATTTTTTTTATCAACTAAAAAATTCAGCAACATAACCTTTTTTAACGTGATCCTTAATTTTTTAAGTACTATTCTATATCGCTATATGCAATAATTTTAATTTCTTAAAAAATTGATTTCTTTTTTAAGACGCGCATTATATTGAGTTCGAAAATTATACATCTATTATTTAAGATGAGGGTTTCGTAAGAATCTCATTAAATCATGCAAAATATTAAAAAATTATATTCCGGTCAAAGTCCCTTCGTTTTCTTAAAAACTCCCCCATTTTGGCTTCACTTCTTACTAAGTATTGTCGTTCTTTGTTATGGTTTTTAGTCCCAGTTTTGTGTTTTGCGTTTTGTGCTTTCCTTTCTCGCTTTTTCTTTATGGTCAATGGCCTTTTATTGCGGGTGCCGACTTGGCTTGGCTTGGCCGGGCCGAGTCGTGTCGTGTGTGCGGCACATGCCACCGGATATGCCACATCCGTACACTGTGTGTACAAGGCAGTCAATAAAAAAATATAAATTCTAAAGCTAAAAGGAAATAAATTAACAATACGCAATAATTTTGTTTTCTTTTACAAGTTTTGTATAAGTTTATTTTATAACTATTATATGTTGTGGCAAAAGGAAGTTGCATATCATCAGACGCCGGTCATTTGAACCACACAGCAAATTGCATTAAACAAAGCAGCTTTTGGGTAACACCTTCAGGGAGGGTTTAAGCCATAGGAGACTCTAGACTTAAGGCCATTATGCAAAATTTGTTTAAGTAATTTGTAGCACTTTTATTGAAGCAATTGGTTTAAGCTTTTGAACTAGCTCACAAAGAGTGAGAGAAAAACTGAGCTGATTCAACTTTTGTATGGCAGCTATATGCAATAGTCTTCCAGTTTTAATCAAACTTCACTGAAATATGTGGAGTTATATTGAACCGATTTTTGTGAAGTTTGTTCAAAATTTATGCACTATTTCATATAGCTGTCATACAAAAATTGATCAATTTTATTACTCATCATCTTTAATCCCTGCATGGAGATCGTTGTGCCGATATTTTATGTTTTTGAAATACAATGAAATTAAATTTGGCAAATTATTCTTATGAAAAATCAAAATCTAAGTCACAAATTTAAAATAAATAGGGCAGGTTAAACTTTTGTATGGCAGCTATAGCTACTAGTCGTCCGATTTTGATAAAATTTTATTGAAGTGTATAGAGTTCCTTCTCGGGGATTGCCACCTTGTCGTGGGGCAATGAATCCAAGAGCGATGCCGGCGGTAGCATAGCCCACGCCGGTAAGATCGAGAAAGAGTCCAGAAGCTAAGAGCAGTCCACAACAAACCCTGATGCCTTTTTGGCAGCCAAATTGCCATCAGGTAAGCGTCTATTTCCCCATATCAGGGGCGGCTTCTAACTAAAGAATCTTTGAACCCATCACTAATTGATTCTCATAAAAGATGTCAGAATAACATGGAACAAAACAATAATGGCAACATGTCTCCAAGGGGTACCCCAAAATTATTGGTCAAATATTATTGCAGGTGCTAATTTCATGTTATAACGACAACACGATGAATGTAACCAAGACGCTCAATGCTCCACTTAGGAGTCAAGAAACCGTAGTAGTAGTAATATAGAGGTATGCAAAAAGCATTGCGCAATAGACGTCGAATTTTGATGAAATATCGCGGAAATGTGAAGAGTTATATAAAATACATTTGTGTGAAGTTTGTTCAAAATTGGTTCAATATTTCATATAGCTGTCATACAAAATTTGAACCAGTTTTCTGCTCAGTGGCTAATACGATATTTTGACTTTTATTTTCCTTGTATGGGTTTCTCACAAAGAGGTAGGTCACTGCGACTATAAGATTTTTTGTACCATACCCATAAATGACGGCAAAAGACTTTCCGCAAGAATAGCAGTAGGTCTTTTGTTGGTATTGATTGGAAGGAACTAATCCGTTTCTTCACCATGTGACGGGCTCTGTCCCATACCAGTGCTGGACAGTCACAGAGAATATGTCTGGTGGTTTCATTGTCTTCTAGATAGACTCTGTATTCTGAAGAGTCCGATAGGCCAATTTTCTGTAGATGGTATCTAACAGTGTGGTGGCCAGATAGGTATGCTACCTGGAGTTTTAAGTCCGCTCTGCCAAGACCTTTTGTCTTGATTATATCCAGAGGTCTTACAAGCACTTTTTCTTGACGTAGCCCCGGTAAGGAGGACCAGAATATCCTCTGTTCTCCTGCAACCCATTTGTTTATCATGATTTTGATTGCGGACCGACCAATACCTCAGTTTAGCGCAGAAGATGTAGTCAGGGTGGAGGCACCCTGTCGTACTAGATCGTCAGTAGTCGTGTAACAATCCACTTCTGAGTATCCAGGTACCCATCATAGCACGACTTTGTTCAGGAAGACAAGGTTTGGAGGTAATTATGGCATTCTTTAACCATCCTGGAGCAGGTATTTTAACTTATTTCAAGAACATTTCTTCCTTATTTTTAAAGAAATCATGTTTTTAGTTCAAGAATTTCGGACTTAAAATTCAAGTACTTAATGTGGGATTGAAATTCTATTGTACATTTCAGGATTTTTGTTCTTTTGCGCAAAACCAGTAAGGATTTCCTAATTTTAAGTACAAAATAGTTGTTTTTTTTTAGTTTAAACGTAACCAAAAAAAACTTTGTGCTAAAAATGTCGTTAAACATTATGACGTACTATGCCATATCGAGTCAATAAATTATGTGATTTTTTTTGTGCAACTTACCGGCTAGTATTAGCCAGGCTTAGACATAAGCCTCAGCTATACACTGAATTATTCACTAAACAAATACTCCAAATAAATATTTTTGTTGTTTTTCCCCCAAAGTCATAAAAAATTTAAGCCAAACTAAACCACAAGTATTTGTTTTATTTAATATTTATAGAGCTGTCTATCCCAAGGCTTAAAACAACAATTATTGCACTAAAAAAATATGTCAATTATTTGCAGTATTTTTTTTACGAAAAATTCCATCAACCAATGTCATTTCCACATGTCAGAAATCAAAGCTAAAACGCATGTTTGGCTTGTAATCTGATGCCAAAAATGGAAATATGCGTCAAATGTTCAGCAGCTGCTGCACCAAAAAATGCGTCAAAACCAAGAAAAAAAAAGCGTCAAATGGCCGGCAATTTAATTACCACAAATAAAATAAATGTGGCATTAGCCAAATGGAGCACGTGCATACTCTCTAGTTGAAGACGTTGAAACACTTGTATATATGTACATCGAGTCATGTACATATGTATGTATAAACAAAATATAAAAAATGAAATCAAACAAATAAGCTTTTGCAGCAGCAGCATAAATGCTCATATAAAAGTCATAAAAAAAATGAGCCAACAGCCAAGAGTGCGTATACGCCCGAGGGGCATGACGCAGGACGTGCGACATGCGCCAAATTGTAAACGTAATCAAAGATATGACGACGCAGCAGCAGCAGCGGCTGAGGCAGAGGCAGCAGAGACGGAGGCAGAGGCAGAGGCAGCTATGACAACCAGACAGACGTTAGTAGCCAACAACAACACACAACTTCAAAGCCATGTAGCAGCCAGCGAGTATGGAGTATGTGTAGATACAGATACTACATTTCAACGGATACACATATAGCCAGCCATATCTTGAGCTGCGTATCAAGCAAGCCAGCCGCCAGGAGGAGGCTCTTGCCTCTCGTGCCTCTGCGGGGCACGTAGAGCGCGCGCTTCACGTTCACGCTTTTTGCGACGCCATTTTGCTACCGGTTTTACGCGCCAAACTTGCCGCGTTGTCGTGACACGCTGCCTCTGCAACTTCAGTTGTTGTTGTGGTCGTTGTTGTTGTTGCAGTAGTGGTTGTTGTTGTTGTCCTGCAATGAACTGTGCGCCACTTTTTCATTACCTACCTACAATGAACACTGCGTTTGAAAAGTTTGCGTACAGTTGAAAAAGTGATGCGGAATTTGGGCAAAGTCAAAAAACAATGATCCCAAGCACTTTGCAAAAATCTAAAGTTTTACAAAGAAGATCAAAATTCAAAACCGAATTTTTTAGATCATCTTGTAAAAAAAATGAGCTCCAAAAATGTGAAAGTCAGCAAAAAACTGTGGTTTTTAAAAAGAAATATAATGTCATAAGTTGAGGAGATATAAAGATGAATAAAAAGATATAAAGAATAATATCAGAACCAATTCTATCTAGGGCAGGTGATACTACTTATAATAACTTGCAGCAAGATCTAACTTACTATGTATGAAGTACAAAGCATAGTGATGCGAAATTGTTGAAAAGCAAGCAAACAAGAATTCTTAGCACTGTGTAACAATTTGAAGCTATACAAAGCAGGTAAAGACTCATTTTCCTATTTCAGGTCATCTAAAAAAAAAAGAGATGTTTGTGTTGAAAGAGTTGTGAAAGCTGCGAAAAACTTTGTTTTTTCAGAGGAAATGCAGGGTCATAAGTATAAGGAGATGAAAAGATATCTTTAATAATATCAGAACCCAGGTTGGGACAGTTGACACTAGATCGTAATAACTTGCAGCTAGATCTAACTTTAATGTATGGAGTACAAAGCGACAACGATTTACAGTGTTTTTTAATATAATATCTTCTTTGGAAGATAAACTAATAAGACACAAAGCTAATAGAATTTTTCGCTAATGTATGCAAAAATGCTTTGATTAGGTTAAACAAGATCTAACTTCTATAAAAGGTGTTGAAAGCGCTAAATGATGATTCTATTTTTAGTACTGTTTTTAGCTATTTTTCTTATAATATCTTCTTGTTAAATTGAAAGGTAAGCTAAAAAAGCCACAGAGTTAATCAAATTGTTAGCTAATGTTTGCTTTACTAATTTTTTGATAATTATTAAATGAACGAACACTAATTTAATAATAAAAAAAAACATTAAAGCAAAAAGTCTTCTTATATTCATTTCTGCTTAAGGCAAACCCCAAAGCTAGCAATCGTTTTACTAGCATTAAGTTTAGTATGAAATACTAGGTTTATATTATTGCAACACAATAAAAAACAATTAATGGAATGATTAGCTACAATCACAACCAATAATTTGTTACAACAATTTAATCGCTACTTATTCTGAATATAGCGCCGTGAAAAAGGTCTTTCCGTGTAGAAAAAATTAAAAGAATATTTGGATTCATATTCACCAGGGTGGTTTCAATTTGTATGGAGCCGAAAAAGTCAAATATTTCTAAATTTTCCCAAGAAATTCGTATTTCCTCGAGCAGAAATCATAAGTAAAAGTAAACATAAAAAATTAATTCCTTGACCCCAACATACGCATAAAAGGATGACAAGTTTTGGTTTAAAAATCCTAATGTTAAATTAAAATATTATCATACATTCTTGTCATTATAAGAAAAAAACTATTTTTAATAAAACTCTGCCTGGGTCGAAATTCAACATAGAACTATGGTTTCTTCGGCAAAGTTGTTTAGCATTGTCCGCGTACAGCTCCTTTCGGACGCCGCTTATTTATCTATTCTGAGGGAACTTTACTGGATCAAAAGCAGCTGCTAATAAAAAGAATATATTTAAATTCTAATGATATCAAAAAGCTTTGCCCAAATATATTTTCCATAATTCTTGCGGAGCTGAACCGGTTCAAAGCAGTTTCTAATTAAAAGAATATTTGGATTCATATAATAACAACGAAATTGTTGTCCAAATACCTAGTTTCAACTATTCTGACGGAACTGAACTGACTCAAAAGCAGATTCTATTTAAAAGCATATTTGGATTCTTATAACATCAAATAATGTTGTCCAAATATATATTCAATGATTCTGTCGGAACTGAACCGGTTCAAAAGCAGTTTCCTACCATAAGAACATTTGGATTCTTATAGTATCTAAAAACTTAGTCCGAACTTGGACTTCACCTATTCTGACAGAACCGAACCGGTTGAAAGCAGTCAATGAACACAATATTTAAGATCTTATAAGATCAAAAATCTTTGTCCAAATGTGTTTACCCATACTGACGGAATTGAACCTTCTTCAACATTCCAAATCAACATTTCACCATAAGCTACAAATGTGATGTTTAATTTTCGTACTATGTGCGAAAACTTTTGTCCATCACTGTATTTTGTCTTTAATTTAAGTTTTTATTTTGGCTCTTCTTTTCACTTATAAATTCTTTGGTTCGAGCATACTATATGACTTGCATGCGTGGCTTTCTTTGTTACTCTTCTCTTTGTTTCGGATTTTCGTTTCACTTCAAGCTTCTTATTTATTCTTTGGCTTCCTATAGTTATATAGGATGTATACCCTTTATGCTAAAGTAAAGCGGTATATGAAGAAAGTCTATAGCATTCTTGTATGTACTGTCAGAAGAAAATATTTGTTAAAACATTTATAAAGAAATCGATGTTCTTTGTTCTTTAGTCTTTTTGGGAGGATTGTTTGTCTGAAGATTCCATTTTCAACATTATAATTTTATTATTAGTATTTCATATATTACTTTTATTTAAAGCGTTGAAAGTCTGAAGTTTTTTTGATACCGTCAGAAAAAATTTTTAGGATCGCAAAAAATATTTGATAAAATATTAATAATGAAGCCGATGCTTTATGCTCTTTAGTCTTTTTGGGACGAATGCTTGTCTAAATATTCTTTTTTCAGCGGTAGAATTACATTGAAGAATTTATCGTTTTGTAAATCTTTCTGTGTTAAAGCAAGAGCTTCCAAAATCTATATATAGAAGCTTGTAGAATCTTCTAAATTTTGAAGCAATTCTCAAGGCAATTTTCTGCTATAGTCATTCCAATTTTTCTATTATTTAAAGCGGAGAAAGTCTAAAGCATTTTTTTGCCGACAGAAAAATGTTTGCAATAAATATTGATTAAATATTTAGAAATAAATTGAAGCTCTTTTTGCTTTCTTTGGTTTGTTAGGGACTCATTGTTTTTCTGAAGATTAATTTTGATTGAAGAATTCCGCGTTTTGTAAATCTCGCTGTGTCAAATCTAAGAGCTTTCAAAAATCTGTGAGCAGAAACTTCTGTAGAATCTTCTTTGAACTTTTAAGGCTTTTCTTCCAGGCTGATTTTCTGCTACAGTCATTCATATTTTACTCTTATTTAAAGCGGAGAAAGTCTATAGCATCGTAAAAAATAGTTGATAAAATATTGACAGAAAAAATCGATACTCTACATTTTTGGGACGATCGTATCTACAGATTCACTTTTTGACACTAGAATATTCATTGAAGAATTTTGCGTTTTTTAAGTCTTTCCGTGGCAAAGCAAAAGCTTCCAAAGTCCGAATATAGAAGCTTGCGAAGACAAAAGTTTAAAGCAACTCTTCAAGGCAATTTTTCGCTACAGCTGTTAATTTTTAGCCATAATTAATAGCTCCGTCGAGTACTTGCGAATCGATTGAAAAGTTTGGACAACCAAAGCACAGCAAAGTAGACGGCCTACAGTGTATCTCACAGTCGGTGTGCCTGACACGTAACCTGCTCATTTATTCCTTTTTTGTTTTTGGTGATTGCCATGGCAACTTGCATGAAATTTCAGCGTTTTTTCATTAAGCACTTATTAGATTACGTGCATATCCTGGCTGAGTCGCTTTGGGAGGAGAACCACAAGAGAGCCTGAAGAGAGCGAGAGAGAGTTCAATGGAGAAAGCTTTTCTGCACTTGCATAAAAATTTAATCAAAACGCACTACGGAGCTGAGCTCAAGTGAGAGACAAAAGCTTGGACACTATTGGATGACTATCAGGTTGCACTTAGTCCCTGGAGACATCATATCATAAATCATTCAATGATGGAGTCGTCTCTCGTTTCTGTTTGCGGCGTTCTCTAGAACTTTGCTGTTCCACTTCTATTTTTTCACAATTGGATTAAAGCATTTGTTGCTCACTCCTCGTCACGATGTGGCATAAAATATGTTAATTTAAAAAAAAAAGAATATTCTTATATACTCTAGTCATATTTTTTTTCTGTTTTTTTGATTACTCTTGTCTTTGTGCCCATAGAGAAAGAAAGAACTGAGTTGAAGTAAACTTTATTCGTCTCAAGACACGACTTGGGGCATATAATTTTGCAAAAGCGCAACAAATTGTTAATTTTCTTTTCTTTTCCTTCTGTGCCTTTCGCTTGTGCTTCGTCAACGTTGTCTCTTTTGTACTCCGTACTCCCAGTCCCAGTCCCAATCCCAGTCTCTTTGTTAATTTGCATATTTTGTACCAGTTTTTTGTAATTTGTTTTATATATTATTTTTATCTGCGCCTCTGCTTTGGCTTGGCAAATAAATTACAAATAATTGTTAAGTGAAGAGAAAATGTTTATAAATTCTAGGCCGTCTGCCGTTTAAACATTGACGTGTCCTATATAATTATTTATTTAAATAGCCTCAAATAGCTGAGCAGCAAAAAAATTTCTTTAAAAAAATGGCACATAAATAGTCTAGTTGAAAAATGGCAGCAGACAAATTTATGGCCGAAAAAACTTCCCAGGATGAACTACTTGACGGAAAGTTCTCATATATTAAAAATTGTTTTAAAAGCATTTGGTATTTGCTTGGAATTTTAGCGAAAAATGGTCTAGGAATGAGATATACGTCATAAAAACGAAAAATTTAACTTACAGGAATATAAATGAAAAAAAGATGATAAATAAGAATCATGGATGACCAAATACAAAGGCGTCTTATCGCAGTAAAATTTGAAGGGGCTCAAGACTGGGACTCTGGGGGTTAAAGCATGAGTCATATAATGCAAGTGCAAAGTCTTAAAAAAGTAGATCAAATAAATAATATTAAATTGGAAAAAAACAGCTTGCTTCAGATATTTTGGATTACTCCTGATATTCACTCAATTTTGCACCGAAGTTGCTAAAGATCGTTGACCTTTTCAAATAGAGTAAACTATTTATATTTTACTAGTGAGCCCGGCAGACGTTGTCCTGCCCAAACTTTGAATACTCTTAAAGTGAATAAACATTGTAAGATTCTCTAGTAAGCTTATCTGGAAAAATATAAGATTTTTACATTAGTTTCCAGCTCGATTCAAACTTGCAATAGGCTAAACACCCTCATATTGACAACCTTTAACATACACACAAAATCAGATCTGATATTCATCGACGCGTTCATGAGAACACCCGTAACACGTAAAACATAAAACATAACACCTAAAACGTAAACACAAAATTTCATGAGTATCGGTCCAGCCGTTTCTCTGATAGTTCTCTAATAGTTCGAGCAAAGCAATAGGCATCTATGCTATCATTTTACAAGCCTATTCTATGATATCTGCAGAAGATGATGCGATTAAAATCTTGATCTCTTGAGCACTGATATAATTCTATCATCTTTTTCAGAAAACGAACATTGACTAGTATTTTCTTGACTAAGTTCGAGAGTATCACTTGACATCTATACTGCCACTTCACAGACCTATTCTAATAATATCTGTAGAAGATCATGTGAAAAACAACTTCATCTCTTGAGAATTTGAAAGATAAACGTTTATCTTTCCTGTATAAAGATGTAAATAAATATTTTTATGCCTTATAGCTCCAACACACCAAAAGGTTTTTATGTTGCCTTTTCACAAGCCTATTCTAATGATGTTTGCATGAGATTATGCAAAGAAAAATTTAACCTCTTGAGAGCTAAAAATAAAAATCGACACTAATCGCTATTTAACTGATATCTGCAGAAGATGATGCGAAGAAGAACCTCATCTCTTTAAAAAAAATGTTCCAAAACTCCATTACTCTCTTATTACGCCAAAATCACAATTCTTCTTGAATCATACATCTTCTTGAGAAGGTTTCAAGTCGACTAAAATTATTTGTGAACGAATAGTAGTAACTTTTTGGCTTCGAACGAGTGTCCCAAAACTAAAAACCGCCCAAAGCTCTGTGTCAACAACTCTTTTTATTAGAGATTTGCAAGACAGCGGAAGCAAAAATCTCTCGAGATTGGTGTTAGAGCCAAGTTAAATGCATATCTAGTTTCCTTTAGTACAACTTTCACCATTAAAGTCAAATATTAAATCTGAAACTTAGTTGGTAGTTTCATTTTTTCACAGATTTTCTTGTTCTTTTGATAACTAAAGCCCCTACGATACCTTTAGATACCTGCTGGATTTGTTTGCAATATTAATAGCACCCAGCTCTGTCCCTCCAAAACTCATATCATGATTTTGGCCAAACAGATTTCTCCGTATTTTCCATTAACATTCCCTTTGCATATTATGATAAACAGCTTAAGCTCGCAGATTAGACATCCTAGTAACCTTATAATCTTTGCATTTTGTGTCTTTCTCCAGCACCAAACACAAATCACTTTGCCAAACCAATTCGTCCATAATTCTGTAGCCATAAGTACTCCACTCCACTCCAACTCCAAGTATGTGGATATCTCTTCCACTTTATGTCAAACACCTTTGCGTGTTCCAATCTCTTACAGAGAGAGAGACGACGCGATGGCTGCTTGTCATGCAGCACGCATTAGACTTGGGCATTTTACATAAATTAAATGTGCTGCGTCTTTCAATACCAAATCCCAACTTGAGAGCCAACGATTTGGCCAGGTGATTCATAAGCATTGGATGGATACTTGTTGTAAATGAAAGAAAGAAAAAATAATACGAGTAGTAGGAAATCCATCAAATGAGCTGCCAACTTTTCGCCGCGTAGCCAACATACAAATTGGTAGCAGGATGGACTCTGTAGTCTCTGGAGGTGCCAACTGGTCCATGGTCATGCCAAAAAAAAAAACATCTTTAAATAGTAACTAGTGGAGTCTCCAGCCAAAACATTTATTTACTTTGCGCCAAGTGTCTGCCTTTGTCTAAGCGAGAGTATCTATGTGAGTCTTTGCCTTTGTCTAAGTGTGTATCTGTGTGAGTACAAGCTGTGTATGTGTGAGTGAGTATTATTCAATGTTTGCAGGCGAACGTGAGCAAATTACAAATTCAATGCACGTAGCCGTCGGCGAGGCTTTTGCCAGTGTGTTTACCGAACATCGCCCCATTGACGCTGCTTGGCATCCACCGTACTCCCTCCACTGCTTGCCACTGCTTGCTTGCAGCCTGCTCCGACACATTAAAATAATGTATTTTTAAATTTAACATTAATTGTCGTTGAATGGTTTTTGAATGTGCGACAGTCGCCGCTTTTCCTTTTACCGTTTGGGCACGGCGTTGGGTCCGGACCAAACCCGTACCGTGCCCAAGGAGGTGCGCCGTTCCAGCCGTGTTCCACCGCCCGCCAACGATGAACGCCAGCTCTCTAGCTGGCTGGTGCATTAAGTCATCATATTTTCTTGTCGTCTTCTGCCCTGTCGTCTTCCCACTTCTCTCACCTCTCTCACGTCTATCAGTTTTTTTTTGGATCTGTCGATGCGGCACGAAGATTTTCATAAATCGTTTGACGCGTACACTCCACTACCAAGTTGTTAATGGTTTTGGTCGCTTTTTTTCTTCCTCGTTCAGTGTTGGAAAATATTTTTTATGGCTTTGGCATTTTGCATGCATTAGCAAATGTTTGAGGCGATTGTTTAAGTGGAAATTTTTGATTGTATTTGCGCAGCTCTTCAAGCAATGCGATTTGAAAGTAAGTCCCTAAGTACATTTTATTGAGCAAACAACAGCTTTGGGTACAAAAGTAATTTGTTTGTTATTTGCGAAATTGTTTTTTAAGTTATTAAAAAGACAGTTTAACTTAAGTACAGTTGCGTGTCATTGGAACTATCGATACTTGGAATTTTGTGTATATTCAGAAAGCCTTTACTTTGGCTACTTGAAAAAATTAAGAAAGCCACTTAACGAGTTGCGGCGTCTAATTCTAATGGCTTTTTTTTATGTCAGGAAGAAATCCATCAAAATTCAACACACTTCCTCATAATAGCTTTACATAGGCTGGGTATTCTTTTTACCATAAATTTAATGAATTTCTAACAATAAGTACATCCCATAAACATCGCTCACAATTAGTTAAAGCTGATTTGGAATTTATTTCATTGTCTGGGGCGTGCAGGTTTCTTGTTTTACTGCTCCCAAGTCATCACTGAATTACTAATAAATTCTCGCCGAAATGAGCTGGGCGTATGCACCTTACTAGGGTTTTACACATTTAAAACAATCTTTTATAAAGAAAGGATATAAGAAAGCAGCTCGATAAGTCTGTTGTTTCATCTGTTAATAGACTTAAAATGAATGTTAACCTGGTTGCGTTAGTTAGTTTTTTTTTAAGAGCTTTTGAAAGTAACCATCCTCCTGAATATCGAGATTTCAGAGACTGTGGAGTGCTGTACATTAAACTTTTCTTGGAGTAAAAAAAAGCATAGCCGAAATGAAGAAAAGGCCGCACTATCAATAACATTAGCATCTCTTCAAATTACTGTATCACTCAAGATAAGTGCATAAGGGGTGGGGAAGGGGTTATCCCATGGGTTCCCGGAGTTTTTCATGGGCCCAGTTGAGTTACCATGGTCCTGTGGTGATTTAAGTTCATGGTGTAATAGAGGATGCCGGTACGTTTCCCGCCTCGGACAGGGATTTTCTCACAACAGTCGCTGTCTGTGAATCCTCATTCTCATACAATCTCACTGAGAAAGCTGTTGCTTTCCCTTCATACCGAAACTATTGGGAAGACTGGCTTGTTGAGACTATCTATAGTATGCGATCTGCTAGAAAATCTTAATCCTGGATCAAAAACTTGGGGTTCCACTATGCTAAGATATACCATTGAACAGCTTGCTCGTGTTGAGAACCATATTATTAAAACGTTTGATAGAGCGAAAGTACTGTAATGGATTATTTCAAAACATCCAGCAGATATTTCAGAGAGACTATAGGTAAAGCAAAAGGACAACGCTGCCTGCCATTATTTAAAGCCTCTTTCACTCTTTCTGGGCGAAAAGAATACTCCATGTTCAGATACAGGAACGACTCCTATATTGCAGTAAAGTGTCTCAAGGCATCCAGCAGCTAATTGATAGATAGAGTTGGGTATGTCGAACTACCGGCAAAGATGAAGATAACGCCGACTGTAAAAATTCGCAGCATTCTTGCGTTCCGTCCAATAAAAATGGGAGTTCTATGCCTTCGAAAGCAACTCCGTACTGCTCATGAGGTCTTCGCTGGACATTCACCAAGCATTTGATAGCGTCGGCCCTCCGGACTTCAGGCCTTTCAGGATTCTCTTTTCCTGTCTGATGAAAAAAAATCTATGGACAGGCACAGAAGCATCCATCGTCAACCAGAACTTCCTTAGATGGAGTACCCCATGGAAGTTTTCTCGCTACTACACCTGCCTTATATATTCCGTGCTCTAAAGCTGATATTTTCGTGACCCGGGGAAGATAGTTCGTGCCGTGTACGCTGAGGAACGGCTGTGTTCTATACTAAGATTCTTGGGAGTGCAAAGTTGCGGATGCAATATCAGGAACTACTCGTGTGCCTAGTCTTTCGAACTTTATCATTCAAAAGGAGAAAATGTATCTGTCATGAAGAATGGTATATGGCATAGCATTGTACATATAGAACGGACCGATATTGTCGGCCGCGAATTATCACCGATGAACCAATTCTACGTCCAATGTCATTTAGGTAGATCGATAAGCCGAATAAAATTATTCAGGAAGTCGCTACCTTGTTGGACTGCCCTCATAGTCATCATCGAAATGTCCAAGGCTTAAAAATTATATTAAACTTAACGTCGAAAAATAAAAAATATGTAGCCAGAGCCATCAGTTTGCTCAGACAGGACCGAGTTATATCAAACATCAGCAAAGTCACTCAACATTTTTTGGCATTATCCTTAACCAATCGGCATAGTGATACTATGAGCACTTCATCAATTAATGTGAATTCGCATTTTTCATGTAAGCTATTTTATAGAACTCAATGATGACGTTGATCATTTATAAACTGAACGTTGTCGCTCTAAGGGGAAGAGGGAGGCTCTCGACGAAGCGTCGCGAGACACAAAAATCATATGGAGAGTCTTCAAAACTATTGCTTTACTGTGTCACAAGGAGGAGGGATGGTGCCTATTTTGACGAAGATCTGCGTCACGTAACTTATAGACGATCCCAAGTCAGACCGAGACTTTTCTCGATGCCTGTCAATATCTATTAGTCATGACGTTTAATGAAGTTTTCAATAGAAGTGTTATTATCGTCAGTCGAAATTTATGCTTGATGCTCTTTAGAATTTTAGCTCACATGATCTGAGGGAATAGGGAGTCTGTGCAGTTACCCCGAGAAGATTTGGGAATTAGGTTAGTAGCATTTCACAACTTAATTTTTCACAGCCAATATTTCTCGATTTTATCAACTTTCACCTCTGAGCTTTTTCTAATTAATTTTCCATTGTTTAAGTTTAACAAGTTAACACACACTACAACTAATCCTTTAAGAACCTGCGACAACAAATCAACATAAATCAGCTCCATAAACAACATGGGGGCCAAGAAGAACAACAATAAACGCAGCATAATCCCAACGAAACACAACTCAATTGTATTGAGAATGAAATCATTTGGAATTAATGCTGCTTATTTATAGAAATGACTTCATTATGTACTATACATATACTATATATATATATAGTATATATGTACAACAGCTGTGGTGTAATGGAGCTCTATTTGAGTCGCTGCCACTTAGATTCAAGCTCAACAATTGCTTATCCGGAACACTAATCGACGAGCCAAGCTTAACTGACTTTCATTTACAATACCCAATTAATGTGCTTCATAAAGAAGCACTCACCCTTCAACGCTTTCATTTAATTTTGTCTAACAAGGCCTAATCATGTGCTGTTGTTTCTTATTACCAGCGGGTTACATAGATCTCCACATCTGTACCTATATATATCGGGAAAAAGTAGTATTGTATATAAATAGCCAGCCATCTAGACCATGTCTAACTAGACGCAGTAGCAGTCGATAATGCGTTCATTGATGCGTCTTTGCTACCAATTCTAATGCTCCATAATGCCAAACACAATTGAGTCATTAAGCCGCAATCTAATTAAGCCCGAAAATGTGGTCAGCTAGCCTCCTTTGGTCAAATGCGTCGGAACACATACGATGACAATCAACAAGGCCTTAAAGTTCTTGGCTTCGCCGTTAAGCGAATTAGTTTTGGTCAGGCCAAAATCCAAGTTACTTGTTTTCTCTCCTTTTTAACTTTTTTTTTTCCGAGTTTCGAGTATCTTCGTGTTCTTTGACCTAAAAATAAGTCTACACACAAAAAAATGCTGGCTTATTTTATATACATACCTAAGAGTTATATATTTTTTATGGCACTTTAACGTGCCCATTTTACCAGTCATTTTGTTTTACATTTCTGTAGAAGATTTATTTCTTGTCTCGAGTTTAGACCACGTAGGTCATTAAAATGCTTAGAAATCGCGGGCATAAATTCTGTCCGCTGGCCGGGCTGCTTTTAAATGAACCACAAAATGCCCCAAAGCTGACAGCACGCATAGGGTCTAAGTACATGATGGGTACAGTGGGATGGAGTGATGAAATGTTGCACAAAATATTTTGGAGAATTCGAAGCAATGATTTTAAGAGGTAAGAACTCAAAGAGTGGACTATAGTTAGTAAATGGTTGTAGATGATAATAATATTTCAAAAAAGTGTAGTAAAGCCAGTGGCGCATCCCCAACTCAAAAAAATGGGTTGACAGTTTCGAAATACAAGATAGACCTATAGTTTCTTTAGCAAAGTTGCTTAAAATTGTCTGTAGAATACTCCTGGGGGGGATTATTTATTGATATCGATATCTGACGGAATTTATGTCTTCAAGCTCAGAGACGTTAAGATCGGGCGATCTCATTTTGGTTGAAAACTATATTCTTCATACTATCTACCATCATCAGTAGAAAACATCAATAGTAGAAAACACCATTTTGGAATGAAGGAATAATCGTTCTTCTCGCTTTCATCTATGTGATTTAATGGTGATGGCCCATTCTGATAAAAATATATATAAATATATATATAAAAATATTCTGGGAGAGTAATTCTTGATACTATCCACCATCATCGGAAGCTCTAACGGAGAATCACTTTGTGTCAATAGTAGAAAAAACCATTTTAGGATGAAGCAAACTCGTTGTTCCCGATTTGATCTATATGATCTATGAGTTATGTCCGATTCTGAAGAAAATATTTTGGGAGAGCTCTTCCTAAGAGCTTTCCCAAATTACGCGTTGGTGATCATTATCACATTTAAAGAAAACGATTTGGTAGAGCTCTACTATGACGTTAAAAGAGTTCATTGGCTCCGATTTCTCGATCATATTTTGCGTATGGATAAAAAGGCTCCTCCTGGAGTTGAGTTTCATACGGCTGGGAACGCGTCGAAAGTTTAGATAGTGCTGCCTTTGTAAAACCAATAAATTGGGTGTACTAGCTAGTTTTAATCGTAATCCGATAACGGGTTGAAATGGAAATTACATTTTTAGAGTCCCTGATGATATTATAAAAGCGGAAAAGTAACATATAAGATGTACATAGAAATTTTTGAAAGAATATTATTTCTCTATTAATTCAAGACACCGCCGTTCGGATTCGGCAATAAGCTTTAGGTCCCTGTTATTTTTGAAAAGTTATTAATAGAGAACCCCATTCTTCGGGCAAGTAAAGAAAAATAATTATTGCCTCTGCTTAACCCTGTAAATTGGTGGGTGGTACTGAATTAAATTCCAAATATGTGTAAAAATTTTAAAGCTTAGGATGCGAATTTAATTTAAATAAACTTTCATATTTTTATGTATGCTCCAATTTCAAGGACTTAAATTCAGAAATAAATTAAAACTAGATCTTTCAAAACCTTTATAAAAAGCTCTTCACCATAAATATATCCACACCTCGCCTTCTTTCATAGTCGCAGCTCTTACATTTTTTTTTTGGCCTACATATTTATTTTTTGACCACTGTATTTATTTTTTAGGGTTTGGCGGATACAGCGTGAGAGATACAGTTAATGCTTCAAATGATGTCTAATGACGGTTTCGTCTTACATGCGATTGAGTTTTTGGAATTGGAGCTGGATCTATTGTGCTTGTTGTTTTTTTAGAGTCTATTAAGTGCTCGTAATTTATGTTTTTTGGGGCTGAGCTCATTAAATGTAGGTGTTCATGTGTCTGTGTGCGCTTAAGGTTCAAGTTCAAGGTCACAGCATGAGACTAATAATAATTTGACCATAAACCATAATCCATAATGCTTCAAACTTACCTTCAACTTTGGCCAATGCCAGCACGGATATGGTCTGCAGCGCTGGAACCGCCCACGCAACCAAATGGAATAAATGCGATTTATTTTCAATTGCCTCGTGGCCCCATTTGAGTCCGGCAGCCAGAAACCAGGCAAAAGCCAAACATGACCACCAGGCGAACGCAGCCATGCAACAAAAATATAAGGCCATGAATAAAACGGTGCAAGCCGTGGTCTGGCGATGGCCCTGCGGGAGAGACAAATAAAAAAATGAAGTATTATATATAGTATAAATCTCGATCTTTTACGGAAGTCAGCTGGCAGTTGCATAAAAGTCGAAATTAAAAAATTTCCAAGGCCTGAACATCCGCTTCTTACCTGCGTTATGGTCGACATCATTTGCAAACGTCCTAGCCGCACTGGCGGCGGAAATGGTTCCCGGCATGATACCGAATCGCCCGCACCGAGTCCGGCCACATAGGCACAACCCACGACCAGATAGCACACGGCCAGAAAGACGATTGCACGCTCCGGATAACGAAAACGCGACGAGTCAATCAAAAAGGTAAGCACCTGTTGGCATTAAAGAAGAAAAAGTTAATGAGACTGCTGCAGTTGAGAAATTAAGCTTAAAATATTATATATATGGGCTTAAATTTAATTTAGCCTTAATTATGTACAGGCAACACTTTAGCTTTATAAACGCATTAGGTCAGTGCCACAAATGATCGGTGTGCCGAGACAAGTTCTGCTGAGTGCCGCCTATTTAGGATCTGGTCCTGCCTGTAAGTTGGTATCATGTCTTGGCCTGGTCTGGTCTGGTCATTAGCCACTACAACATACATTAGCTGATTGTGATTGTTCTGTAATTTATTTGATATCCAACTCATTTGTATTCTCGAACTGACCTTAATGAATGAAGACACTCCACAAAACTTGCAAATTTAATGGAAATGCAGTAATACTATTAAAGCCAAGTTGGGGGCCAACTAAATGGCTAAAGCTCAAGTTTTGCCACTACTAGCCGAGTATAATAGCCAAGTTATTTCAACTAATAGTTGCTAAGAAGTTTTGGAGTTGAAAGCGAAAATTACTTAAGCTCAACATGGTCTAGTATGTAGTAAATTGTTTCCTAGCTCCACAGCCTGTTTTTTTGAGGTTCACAATTTGAATTGGCAACATCTGGCTTTATCTGACAAGCCATTTAGCAGCTGATTGTTGCTTTTTGTTAAGTGCTTAGTAAAAACAACAAAATAAAGTTTCTAAGAAATTCGGAAATGTAAATTAATAAAGTTTACCTTCGAGTAGAGAGTATTCCTTTACTACGAATTCTGGACTCCTAAGTGGAGCATTGAGCCTCAATTCATTCCTTTATTTGACACGAACATTTGGGATTGCTGCTGAGCTTAAAAGAATTTGCACTGACAAAAAATTCTCAAACCGTAAATATTTATTTTTCGACAATAAGTGTGGCCAGATTTGTGTACAAACTTTTGCGTGCTTCCTTTGGCGTTTTTAAAATCATCAATATGAACTTTTATAATTTTTTCTAAATGTTTTGAAACTTTCCTACAAATTCCAAAGCATCTTGCAAAGAAACAAAGCCAACGATAAGTTTATGGAAGCTTTTAAATAAATCAATGATTCACTCCAAAGAACTAGACATGTGAGAACTAGCTCAGAAGCTGTATTTAGCTTCAGAGTAGGTAGGTCCTGAGTAAAGTCAATAAATATTGAATATGTTATATCAAACGAATTCATTTTTTTTCTATAATTCCATGACTGACTATTTTGTCAGACGCCCTTAGGAGGAGTAAGGAGATATATATTAATACTGTTCGAAGAGAACAGTTACATTATGCTTATTAAGAGAAGACATATGACAGATGATCATGGGAATTGAAGCTGCTACCAAAATCTTTCTAGGGCGAATTGTCTTCGAAGAACCTCTTAAAAAGATCGACCAAGAGTGATTTTTATGCATATTTTGTAGATCACTAACCGATTTGAACAGCTGGTAACACTAAAGGAAGCCTGCAGACAGCACTCTCCGAACTAGTTTTTCTACATATAGTTTATTAAGCAATTTCAATTTTCGATACAATAGCATTTCGTTTAACCCATGGGAATGGGATTCATCATTTTCTTCTCCACCCAAATAACTTGAGTAAAATATCTGAACATTTGCATTCCAGTGGGTAAGCCTACTCTGAGAAAAATTATCATAATAATTCGCAACCCAAATCGCCATTTGGTCGTTTTCCCCTGAAAATAAGCGTCAATTGAATTCAAAAGGTGATTTTTTTCTACTCTTCCTACTACAAGATCATTTTCTTATAGAAAAAAAATGACCAATTTTGAGAAATTTAAAAAGAAGTGCTCTTCCAAAGAGCAGTTTGTACTCATTGCAAGAATGTTAAGACTTACTGCTAAAATGGAGATTATCTGACCCTCAATTGCCAGCCAAAACTTTTAGCTCAGACTATTTTGTTTTGAGGGAACACAGATCTGTTACTACATAGCGATTGTCTGTTATCTTAAAATAAATTAGCTCAAATCAATTCCGATTTTAATCATCTAATTATTCTGAGTGTAGAGAAACGCAGCTCACTAAAGGCTTGAAGGTAATGTATTAAATGAACTAAATTCCAATCTAAATCATCTAATTCTATCTGAGGGTATAAACATCAGTTCTCTAAGTACTTGGGCATTAGTTGAATATCTGATATTAACTCCCGATCTTAACCCTCTCATTTTTTCGAAGAGTAAAAAGCATAGCTCACAACCGGCTTGTTTATCCATACCTAGTCCCGATCCGAATCTACCTAATTTTTCTGAGGGTATAAGATGCCACCTAGCTAGTACTCTAGCTGCATGGACTTTGTTGATGATTTTAGCTCAATTCCGATGCTTAATCATCTTCTCTTTTTTAAGTGCAAAAAACTCAACTCGCTAACGATTTGTAGGTCTATGGATTATCTGAACCTAATGCTGATCTCTGTCATCTCACTTCTCTCTGAGTGTACAAAACTCGAGTTCTCTACCTACTTGGTCATTGTTGATTATCTTAACTGAATTCCAACCTTAATCATCATTAATTCTTCTTGAATGGTAGAAACATGGCTCACTAACCGTTTAGAGATTGTGGATTAGCTGAACTTAACTCTCGATCTCAATCAGCTCATATTATCTGCAGGATATAAAACCCAGTAGTCTCAAACTACTTGGGCATTTTTAACTATCTTAACTCAAATTTCGATGATCAATTATATTCCTTTTTTCTAAATGTAGTGCTTATAGCATAACTACTTGAAGGTAATGGGTCTTAAGTCAATTCCGATCTTAGCCGATCAAATGTACCTGAGCGTAGCAATCCCCGAAAATCTCTGAAAATTATTGGTTATATGAACTTAATTCTAATCATTAATTCCTAATATAGAGAAACCGAGATCTCCATCTGTCTAAATATTCTTAGGTATCTTTGGTCTATATCTGTAGTTCGCCTTACTACAATAATAATATTGATGGAGAAGACTGCATAGCAAACTTGTACATCTACCCGTGTGAGCTTTAGAGCTGCTTGGCTAATACAATTTCTGAGCAATTTCTACCCCCGAGAGTACTAAAGCTTCTCATCTAATTCGACTTCCAAAACAAATTCAGGTTTTCCGCTCTTGGATGGAAAGAACTGCACTGCATTCCATTGACTGTTTTGAACAGCTAGTCCAATTCCCGAAGCAAAGTTAATCAATCTGACTTGGTTCCAAATGACAAACGTAAAGTCTGAAATTTGATTCCCACCGAAGATGTGCTTTTTATGCCTTGGAATTTACTTCACAACACGGTAGGGTTCATCTTACTATTTTGCAAAATTTACTTAGGTAAGAGGTGAAATATACCGAACTAGTTTCGCCACTTTGAAGGCTCAACTCTCTGTCGATGCTATTCAGACAAAATTCTTGGTCAATCAGGAGATTTTCTTGAAGCTATGTTAGTTTTTGGAGTCAAGGAGCTCTCTCATCTGCCTTAGGTCTGTCGCATTTGGTCAAGATTAATTTCTGAGACGCTCATAACACATAATGACTCCCATAATTAAAATGGCCTAAATTATATATTGCTAATTCATTTCTTTAAATTTCTACCTATAATAGTTGCGATTTACTAAATTTCTCTAATTTATTCCAATAATGCAAAAGCTCATATCATCACCATCTACATTTTCGACCTACTTACTTAACAAACTGCAAATCCCTCTCAACACCTCCAAACAAAAGACGCAATTCATAGTCAAGCTTTATTTTAATCATAACCACTGTACAACATGACGGCCCTACAATTATTATAAAATGTTGGCGTTACCCAAGTCTAATACTTTTAAGAGGGAACAACCTACTAAAACTAACTAAATACGCCTCCATCTAATGCCGTAACGCCCCCCAATGACAAACCGAATCAGCAAGCAAGCATGAAAAACCTTAGGAACTGGTAGAGAAAAATAGTCAGCTCGTTTTACGCATAATTTTTGGGTGAGGTGCTTAAAACTGCCAGCACGCAAGTCCGTCCGTCCGTCCGTCCGTCCGTCCCGTAGTCATTGGAATCGTCATAGTCATCGCTATCGTCTATTGTCTGGAGGAGCTCCTACTTTGTACTCCGCCTGTTTCCGCTTTTGTGCTTTGTGTGTTTTGGTTATTTCATTTCATTTGTAATACATTTTCTGCAGTCACACCTACAGAAAGCAAAAGCAAATACTTTAGGCTACCCCCTCCACCTAATAAAACACACAACCCCTAGTAGCCCCTCTCCTACACCCCGACTATGCGCCAAATGAAATAAACAGCATGCGTGGCATAACAAATTGTTGCCAGACTTTCAGCATGAACTGGGGGCGTCTAAGATATTGCATAGACAAGAGGAGCCTGTCAACCAAACCAAACCAAACCAATCCTAACCAACCTAACCCAACCCAACAAACAACCAGGCGAAGCGTTGACAATGAGAGCATTTCAGTTGTTGTCCCCCCGCTTAACCTGCTAGCAATCCTTTCTTGGAAATTGTTTGGCATAAATAAACAATTCAATTCAATTTTTCGTATTATTTTCGTCGTTTTTCTTCTTGTTTTTCGTTTTTTTTTGGGTAACTCGTAACTGAAGCAAAGCCATGTTCAGACGTGTGAATTTGATTAAGTGATCTATTTAGGCGAATATCTCATGAGATATAAAAAATTCCCTCGTTAAACCCTTTGCACATACTTTTTCTGTGCGGAATGCGAATTTGCTGACATTGTTGGGTTTATTGTTTTTTTCTAGTTAGGTACAAATTGGTTGTCTTAATTGGGCTGATATGATGTTTTGAAAGAGATTCTTCATGTCAGATTCTGAGTAGGCCTTCAGAGTACTTCCGAACTCCTATTTCGATACAAAAGAAACATTTTTTAATCTCTGGCAATTATTTACGCAAAAAAGATAACGATACGTCTAAGCGACGGACGTTACAGTTTGCTTCCCTAAAGAGCATTTTTAAGGAAAATTTTAGCAGGACTTCCGAACTCCCATTTCGACACAAATGAAACATTTTTTAAGCCCTGGCTTGATAATTTCATTATTTTATGCTGAAAAGATAACCATACGTCTAAACGACGAACGTTTCAGTTTATTTCCCCAAAGACATTTGTAGGGAAAATTTCCAGAAGTAGATCGGTAAATAGTGGGAGATAGAAGAAGTACCGGCTATGTTCCCAAATTGATATCACAATTGCCCTTGGGTACTTTTATTTGCAGAGATAAATCAGAAACACCTAAAATTACATATTCAGGACACTTCGAACTCCAATTACGATAGGAGAGCGAAATGTGCTTTTAACCCTAGCATGTTAATTCAATTATTTCCCTAAGGGGAATTTTATGG
Source organism: Chymomyza amoena (assembly GCA_037043745.1). NCBI lineage: Eukaryota > Metazoa > Arthropoda > Insecta > Diptera > Drosophilidae > Chymomyza > Chymomyza amoena. Next base: position 58,632 of record JBAMAX010004455.1, on the reverse strand, counting down.
GTAAACTTTAACAGGGAACCCCGAAATTCCCATATCGATACATACGAAAAAATAAAGTTACGTCTAAACGACGAGCTCTGACTTCCCTAAAGGAAATTTCAGCAGGACACTCCCGAACTCCCATTTCAAAACGAACGAAACATTCTTCAATCCCTGGCATGATAACTTAATTATTTTATGCTGAAAAGATAAGCATACGTCTAAACGACGAACTTTAGAGTTTACTTCCCCAAAGACATTTGTAGGGAACATTTTCACATGTAGATTCGGGAATAGTGTGAGATAGAAGAAGTACCGGCTCTGTTCTTTAATTGATCACAATTCCCTTGGGTACTTTTATTTACAGAGGTAAATCAGGTGCACCTAAAATTAGATATTCAGTACACTTTCGAACTCCAATTTCGACAGGAGCGAAACGCATAATAACTTAATTATTTCCCTAAGGGAATTTTTATGGGAAATTTTAACAGGACACCTCCAAACTACTATATCGACACGAACGAAACGTTTATAAAGCCCTGGCGAAATAACTTAATTACTTTACATTGAATAGATAACCATACGTCCAAGCGACGAATGTAAGAGTTTACTATCCCAAAGGTAATTTTTTAGGGAAATTTTGGTAGGACACTTCCGAACTCCAATATTGAGACGAACGAATCGTTTTTAAAGCTCTGGCGAAATAGCTTAATTACTTTACATTGAAAAGATAACCAAACGTCTTAGCGACGAACATTACAGGTGTCTTCCCTAGAGGACATTTATATGATACATTTTTGCAAGTGAATCGGGAAATACTGTGAGATAGAAAAAATACAATCTATGTTCCTAAAATGATAACACAACTGCCCTAAGGTACTTTTATTCGAGATGATCAAATCTTCGCAAGAAAAACTTTGTTCTTCCCAGAATCAAAGCAATCTCTATTTAAGTGATAATTTACGATGCTTTTAAAACAAGATGAGAAAGTTCAAATCTTAGCTACCCAAGCAGACGTGATAATGTTTATCTCATTTAACAAGCCCCTTTTCTTAGAGTACAACTCTACTTTAACATTTCTATTTTTACATCTAAGTGCATGGTCTGAGCAGAGCTCTATAAAAAGCTTGATGGGGTTCCTTCATCTTGGTATAAATTTCGCATGTAAATGAGATGACAAAGACAAACAGAATCTATGAAGCGTAGGTGGAAATTAGACGGTATAATGGAAAACAAACTCTATAATTTAATAGTATACCTCACGTGGGTTGGATGGCTACAACTCAGAGTACGCAGTAAAATTAAAATCAAACGAGAGCATAAGATGTACTATATACTACACTGTAGTAAAGAGTAAATATATACTACAGTGTAGTATATAAAAGGGTTCACACAGTAGTGTCGAGTGCCAAGTGCGTTGGTCCATGAATAATTCAAACCATTCGTCGTTGTTGCTGTTCCACACCAAATTGTAATAATAATGGCACATTATGCAATGGGAACGCGTCCGGACTAAGTCAGTCATTCACGCAATCCCAGACCCAAGTAAATTCATAGCAGCTTGCTCCTTCCTGGTGCCCACTCCTCCTCCCTCTGATAGTTTTGTAATGATCAAATTAAATGGCTTTACTTGGTTGGTCGGTTTGTAGCTTCGTTGGTTCTTGGATTCTTCCTCGTTCCTGGTTTGGGAGCTATTCTTCTTTGGTCTCTATGCAATTGCTAGACAAAAGATTCTGCCAGGGCTTAGTCAAAATGGTAATGAATTTATTTAAATGATGCGTAATCAGCGAGTCAGTTTGTGTTCGCTCTGTGAGTTTTGGCTGGGTTTTGGAAAATTAAGTTGCCTTTGCGGTTTGTGGAAATGTTCTTTGACGCATTTCGTTGTAATCACTTTAAAAGCTGGCTGGCAGTATTGTCAAACATTTTGTGGTGGCGATGAATAAGCCTAGCTCTGGTAAGGTGAGTAAACCTCTCATATAACGCACAGAATTGTTTATTTTTAGAAGCGATTCCAAAAAATTTAAATGATATGGCATGACAATTGCGAAATCCAATATGTCACATGAAATGGAACGCTACGGTATATATACTATATAAGAGCTCCCTTAAAAAGTTTCTGATTACAGATGATGGCAATGAAAAATTTTACGACTTAATCTTTAAGTTGTAAAAGTGGAAATATTAAGAGCAAAAATAAAACACCAGTTAATCTTTTGCAGTTAAATTTGAATTGGGGCCATTAGTACCTATAAAGCCCATAGTCTGCAAACAAATAGTACGCACATGACAAAAAATACTGGTTGAGGTACAAAAAAAAAAATACTAAAGCTTTCAATATATGCCTCTTTCGTATAGATTGGTCAACAAAACAAATGTGAGAAATATACTAAAAAAAATCTTATATACACTTATAAAAAAATATCTTAAAGGTACGAAAAAAATACTAAAACTACCCATATATGCTTATGTTGGTCCAAAACCTAAAATCAACTAAACAAATGTTAAAATTATAGAAATAGACTAAGACCAAGTAGATAAATTATAAATAAAAACATTATAATAGATTTTTTCTTACTATTAAATATAAAAATTTTCGACTGGAGTGCCGGCGAATAAAACCCTGGTCGAAAATCAATTTGCTGTCAAAAATTTTTACAATTTCGCGAGCGGTCACAAACAAAGGAAGCAGAATCGCTAATAATTTATTTTAAGAAAAATAAAAACAGAATTTTTGTATATTGCACACTGGTCAAAAATCAATTTTTAGACAAAAATTTTAGAAATGTGTCAAGCCCTTGCAAACGTGCCGCATGCAAAGTCCCCTAGTATTTTATTTTAAATAAAATATAAAGAGAATTTTTATGCATTGCATAACATGGGTCAAAAATCAATTTATTGTCAAAATTTTAGAGAAATATAAAGCGAAAATATAATAGCAAACGTCCAATGTGCAAAGTCCCCTAATATTTTATTAAAAAAAAATAGCTGAATTTTTATAAATTGCACATTGGTTGAAAATCAATTTGCTGGCAAACAAAGCGTGCTGTCTACAAAGCCCCTAGTATTTTATATAAAGAAAGGAACAGAATTTGTATACATTGGACTGGTAGAAAATAAATTTTTTGACCAAAACTTTGGAAACGTGCCGGCTGCAAAGTTTCATAGAATTTAATAAAAATAAATAATAAACAGCTTTTTTATATATTGCACATTGGTTGGATATCAATTTGCTGTCAAAAATTTGTTAATTATGGGGCGTGCTCGCAAGTAAAGCGGGCAGGGCGATGAGCCCCTGATATTTTATTTAAAAAAAGTATGAACAGAAATTTCATATATGGGACACTGGCCAAAAATCAATTTTCCGCCAGAAATTTTAGATTTTCGCGAACTCTCAAAATTTTGCGGAGGTAAAGTCCCTAGCCTTTATAAAAAAAACTTTATAACAAAAACAAAATTTGTATGCATTATACACTGGTTGTAAGTCAATTTGCCCGCAAAAAATTTGTAACATTTCGGCAGTAATCCCGATCAAAGCTTACAGGACGCAGAGCCCCTAAAATTTTGACCTATTTTGATGCACGTAAACGTGCAGGGGCCAAAGCCCCTCAGCATCTTATTTAAAAAACACAAAGACAACATTTTTATGCAATGCACACTGGTCGGAAATCAATTTGTAAGCAAAAGTTTACAAAATGCCGGTTGCGCCCAAAAATGAGGGGCGTGTAGGCTGCGAAGCCCCGTAATATTTAAAAAAAATGTGAAGATAGCTTTTATACATTGTACAGTGGTTTAAAACCCTAATTTATAGGCATAAAATCAGAAAAGGTAGCTAGGATGTTAAAATCAGGTAGAATCGCTTTTTAAGGCACTTAAAACTAACTACAAAAATTGTAGATCGTATTAGAATATTGAGAAAAAAACATACAATAAACGTGGTCTGACCCCCGGACTCGAAAAAAAATTTTTATGAAGTTTTTGAGGTTATGCCAGAACCCCGACGTGCTGGGGTTTTTTGGACCTCGGACTCGGATTCAGCGACCCCGAAAATCATATAGTAAGCATGGTCTGACCTCCAGACCCGAAAAAATATTATTTTTTTGTGTGGCTGTGTTATTATTTACCAAACCTACGTATTGTCTAAAAGAAAGGTTTTTTAAAAAGTAATTTTTTTTAATATATATATTTTTTTTAATTATAACAGGCTTAAGCATCTTAATTCTTATTCTTATTTTTGTGGTTAGATAGGAAATATTAATATTAAGAAAAACTTTTTTTATTTGAATTTTAACTACTAAATTTATGTATTGTCTAAGGACAGATTGCAAATAATAGGATAAGAATAAAAAAAGGTTTATATTATATATATATATTATATATATATTTTTTTTTTAGTTTTAACAGTTTAAAACCTCTGATTTCTATTGGAAATAATTTAAATTTTTTTTGTTATCGACTTTCGCTAACGATCTTTAATTTTACACGATTTTTTTTGATTAATTTTTATGTCCTTATTTTGCATTCTTCAGTAAACTATCAAATTAAAGCTTGAGTGTAATTGTATTTTTATCTAACTTTTCTAATTTTTTTATTAACAAAATTTGTTTAAAATAAATCTAATCATTTTAAGCTTTAAAATAAACTGCCTATCTTAAGCTGTCTCATCTATTATATGCAACTCTTTTCTAATTTAAATTCATCACCAACGTCAACTTATTTACTTAATAAAAAAAAATCTTTCTCCCTTTTGTTTTTCTGCAAAGATCTAAAAATAAACTTAATTCACAGCCCCCATGCTGATGTAGACTTTGTATGACTGCAAAACTGTGAAGTTATCAAACTGTGAAGCTGTCAAACTGTGAAGCGCCCACAAAAAAACTAAAAGTCACGAAGCTTTGCTAGTTTTGCATAAATTAAATTTAATGTTTGTAAAGATTTTTTTTTTTGTTTTATTTTGGGATGGATTGTATCTCAACTGAATGGAGTGAAATTTGCATAGACCAGGCAGAGTGAGGAGAGGCTGAAAGAGTGCTAATAGAAGGCGCAATGTTGTGGTTCTTTAGGATGTACGGAGTGGCGTGAACATGTAGGCATAACTGCTTTAAAAACATTTATATAACATATGTATGTAAAGCATATACCATAATATATAGCAGGTATATAAATTGCAGTATCTAGATAAAAAAGTAAAGTTAAGCAGCAATAAATTTGGCATAAATAGTACTAAAAGTCTATAGAGGCGCATAATTTCTCAGAAAGTTTATGGGACAATTTTGAACACCCTTTATAATAACTGAGTATTATAAGATTTATTGAGCAGGATTAAATACAGTTTTTATGGGTATGAGAAATATATTGAATTGGAAGAAAGTTGTACAATTCTATAGAGCTGAAGTCGCTGAGAGCTACAAATAAGAAATGTCTGACATAACCTTAAAAAATTAATAAACATAATAATGAGGCATTTTATAGGTTAAGTCGGAAGGAATGATATGGTGAAGGTTGTTCGCACCTTGGATTCAGATTCAGCGGAACTATCAAAGAATATTTCACTAAAATCGAGTATTTTTGTCCCATGCCAAAATATAAAAATGTTCCAGTAACTTTTTCAAGAGTATGCCCTAAAAACGAGGCATAATGGCAAAAGTGCTCGACAAGCAACATGAGCAACAGTTAGACCAAAGAGATTGTACCAAATACTCTGTGAGTTCTTTTGCTTATAAAATTTTCTAACTTTTCCAAGAACATACCTTATTCGTTAGTTGCTCCAGCACCCCAAATATTTTTTGGTGCTTTTTTCTATTAGCATTTTAAATATTAAAAATCATCATCGTTTATGTATTATTCATATTGTTCATATTCAATAATTTTTATAGCTGAGCGAACATAAACAAATTTGGTTTATAACAGCGGGGGGGGTGTACCAACTTGGAATATCTCAAAATTTTTATGTATGTTTTATGGCCTCTCTCTTAGGCTCATTTGAATACGCATTTTTATAGCTACTTGAACTGTTGACCTGCTCGCATGTTGTATCTGACTAATTCAAGTGTCGAGCTCCCTCGGAAACTTTTGCTATTGACAAATGAAAACAAAAGTCAAACACAAATGTCAAAAGTGCGTCAGTTGTCTGTCGTTTACTCTATATACAGATACAGATACACTGAGTAGAAATGTATCTGACATTTGCTGCTGCATTTCAAACTTTTGCATTAGACTAAGTTAAAACGAAAACTTTGCCATCATCAGAGGCCCAAAGCATACATGTGTCTACATAGGTAGCATATCGCTTGACTAAAACTCGCTCCTTTGTCGTCACAATAACACGGTCATAGTCATCGTCATCTACTATTTGCACATCCTGTGTGAACTCTCTCGCTCTCTCGCTTGCTCGCAATCTCTCACTTTCAACCTTTCCCTTTTGGTGGAACTGAGCTGACATTTCAGGTTTTGTAATTAAGAAAAGTCATCAAAGTCAACAACGTGCAAACTGACTGACTGAATGATGGAATGACTGACTGACTGACTGATAAACTGACTCACTGACTGCCTATCTCGTTTATTTGTTGGGAACAATGTGAACACCATCATCAACTATACTGCGCCAATGTCAGACCAAAGCTTTTGACTTCATATCCGTTCCGTATAGGTTTCACATCTTTGTACACTTATACTTATTGGATGTAGGGTATTATAGATTTGATTAATGTAAGTTGTCATAAATCGTTTAGCGGGTCGGTTTCAATGTTTTTAGAGATTTCGATCTCAGAGAGCACTTGAGCTGGAGAAACTAAATTTTCACATAGTATTCTTTTGCCAAATTTCTTTAAGAGTGTTGTTTCAATAGAATGATTTTCTTCTATGATTTGGTCTTGGGGGGAGTACTTCACTTCAAAGAGCATGTATAGGTATGTCTGAGCTCGCAAATGGCTTTCAGGCAATGTTTCGAACTTTTGGGAAGGAGGTCCGGATCCAAACAACTCCCCGTGGATGCGACACTGGAATCAGGGTATACATATATATTCTATATGAATCAATAATCTTGACTTGGGTAGGGAAATATACAATATTGTCTTTGGGGCTTATCATGATTTATGATGCTTTGAACGGGTAGACGGAAACCCGTAGAGACGGACATGGATCAATCGTTCAACGTGGTTACGATAATCATTTTGGTTATGGTCAGTCTACCACTGATATATCCTTGAGCTAAAGGGTACGGAATATAATAATCAACTAATTTTTCCACCCTATTACCGCATAAAAATTAGATTTTATATAATTTTATGCAACAGCAACAACGGTACGCAATGCCAAGCTGCGGAGCGGTTCGGCATTCCTTGAAGCGGAGAAAGAACTCCTGCGCTCCCAAGCCAAGGGGTCCACTTCCCCCCTATACGGATGGACCCAAAAGGAACAAAGAGGGCCTAAAAACTGAAGCCCAGTATAAGGCCGCTCTTATGATCAGAGCTCGTCTCAGTAGCAGCAAGAATCTCACCCCTGAATGGAGGAGCCAGGAACTCAGCCTAGCTCGTTCGGCGGAGCAGGGAGTCTTGGCGGGGCGAAGATCCTGAGCTGCAAGGTTGACCTAGCCCTGAAGTGGGTCACCGAAATTGTGGCGAAAATGGATGCTCACTGGGAGGGAGTCAACTAAAATCATGTCAAAGTTTTTTGATTAAAGCGAACTCCGCTTGTCGCCCACTAGATTGCCAGCCTTGGTAGGCATGCGATCGCTTTCTGTGGCTGTTGCAGAAATTCAGAGGTATTTTTCAATAATCGAAATAAAAATATCGATGATCGGCGAAAGATAAAAAAGACGACACTTAATCGCCGCCCTCATCAGCAGCAGTTTCCCGAACGGCAAAATGACACCCGTGCAGTGGAAGGTGGTGGAGCTTCTGGATACTCTCTTCTTAACGATGGAGAAACTAGAAACACAGACTACCAAGTTCGACGGAGCGGGGTGACCAAGTGAGGCGAATATCCTGAGCTGCAAGAATGACCTAATCCTGAAGTAATTTGCAGACATTGTGGCGAAGATGGATGCTCCCTGGGAGAGGACCATAGATTGCCAGCCTTGCTATGCAAGACCTCGCTTTCTGTGGATGTTGCAGAAATATAGAGGTATCTGTCTATAATCGATATAATCGATGATCGGAAAAAGATAAAAAAATGAATGCATCGTTATAACATCGATGTTACTTCCAGCACTAGCCTACAGAGTATTTCGTTCCACTCTATGGTCCGATTAGTAGTAAAAAAAATACCACAGGGAAACTGCTTGTTCGATTGCACACAAGCAGTTCAAAAAGTTAAAAGCTTTGCAGAAATAGTTTATTTTCACGATTACAGTGTATTCCTTCGTCGCATATATCCCCTCCACTATAAATCACATCTATTTTTTGTTGTTATTGCCATCTCTCTTTGGGTTTCATTGAAACAGAAATGTCACGTCACTTGTCAAAAAGAAGTCTTCTCTAATGCGTTTAATGAAAAAGGTGTTGATTGTTGACAGTCGCTGTGGCATCCACAGCAGTCCCTGCTGCAGTTGCACTCACATTCGCAGTCAACTTTATCTCCAATTCCATGACGCTTTTACCTGTCAGCTCAAATAACAACAACAAGAAAGTTTTGCCCCCTTTCACAGTCAGTCCCAAAAGTATTGCGCTTGGTAGCAAAAATATTTGCTTAGTTCTGCACTTGTGACTGGAGCGCGAAATTGAAATAAATGTGCTTGTTATTATTCTACAAGATACTTTTTCAAACTGTTGCAGCTTTTTTCAATGTTTATGTTGCATGCAACAAAGTTTATCTGACAAAATGTTTAACAGAATTTTCTATTTTTTATTTGCCAAATAGATTTAAGCAAATATTTTGTTTAAAAACTAGTCTCAGTTGTTACACTTAAACGTAAATGCAAATATTTATTTAAATTTTTGGAAACATTAAAAACATTAATTTGGTATATTTGGAACAACTCGAATATTAAATTTTATTTTATTTTATTTGGCTTTGTTTTAAAGCTATCAGAGAAAATATTTTTTTTTAGCAAATATTGAGTTTTATTATAAATTGTTTTTTTTGTAGATTTTTTTTTAATATTTATACTAAAGCTTTGCCACAATTTTCTAATATAGCCTGACCTCTATTATTCTGCTTTTATTGTGATATTTCATTGACACATTTTCATTTATTGTCATTGAATTTTGCATAGTTTAATAAAAACAAAAAACCAGAAAATTGAAAAACTAAATATAAACCTCAAATGACATTTTTGAGCGACATAAAAAGAATGAAATGATTCGTAAAAATAAAACATATAAAACTAATAGTAATATATATAAATAATATATTTAAAAAAGACAAAAAAAGAAAGATTTGTTGGCCTAAAAATGCATCTAGTCATGTATATAAATAATATATGTAAATATTCAAGTGGACGCAATTTTTTTTGTTTTCAGAGTAAAGCTTCTAAAATGCTGAGCTCTCGGGAGGCTAGGTGAAAAGGAGAGATTTTTCAAGCTGTTATTTAAAAGCCCATTGAAAAAAGGATTAAACATACAAATTCTTAAAGGGAAAAGTGGGCCTTGATGATAGTCACAAACGAATATAAAATATGAAATAAGCAAAAAGTGGAGTAAATTTGAAAACTAACACAAAAAGCATTCAAAAATATTAATCTCTTAAAATAAAAATTTTATCTACTCGGCCGAAGATGAAAATAAACTATTTAAAAAGAAAGCATAATCGAGAAAGCTCAAGTTATACTTTTACCCTGAGAAGATAACCATACGTCTGATCGACGAACTTGTTAAGGGAAATTTTTAGAAATGGCAATTGAAACACTTTCTTCAGAAATTAAATTATCAGTAAGCACCAATATGCAATCTAACATTAAAACAAATTGGACGATTTTGATGAAGAGAGTAAAAAATAAAATGTATGAAATAGTAGTAATAATTTTAAATATGGCTTATGACGCGGAAGTTAGGGTAAAAGAGTTAAATAATTATAAAAGAAAAACATAATATTTAGCTCTAGAAAGCTAAAGTTCTACTTTTATTCTGAAAAGATAACGATACGTCTAATCGACGAACATTTATTAAAAAACATTGTTAAGGGAAATTTTTAGAAATGGCGATTGAAACACTTTCTTAAGTATTTTAATTATCAGTTTCAATTTAATATTTAAACAAACTGGAACAGTGACAGTTTTGATAAAGAGAAAAATCCTCTATCAGCATCAAAATCTTATTAAATGGCACAGTGACGAAATTAAAAACATTTTCGTAAAAAAAAACTTAATATTTAACTCTAGCTAAAGCTATACCCAAAAATTAACGATACGTCTAATCGACGAACGTTGGTTTTTACTTACTTAAAGGACATTATGAATGAAATTTTTGACATATGTTATTAGGAATACTTTCTTTAGAAATTTGTTTATGTATTAGCATATATGAAATTTAATATTTAAACAAATTGGCACACTGACATTTGGGATGAAGAGAGTAACAAATATTTCAATGAATATTAAATTAAACTTATTTTTATTATCTGCATTATTACTTTTTATAAATCTTTGGGCGGCTTGTTATTCCTCATCCACCTCTATAATAAGTTAAAACATATTTTTATCTGTGAGTAAGTTCTTAAGCAATATAAATTTCTAGGCCACTAACAATATTGTTGATAAGCTCTTAGAAAAAAAAAATAACTTGAACGCATATTAAAGTTCATGACTTTTGAGGCTCTTTGCTCCACTTAATATAAGAGAAATATATCAACATCAAAGTTTATTTTATTTTAAAACTTATTTTCTGTTTAAAAATATATATATGGTATATATACCCAAATGTGCAACTTGATGTGTCACTTTTCAGCTCGATCTTTACGGCTCATTAAAATTTCAGCTTCACCTGAGAGCCAACAAAAACGAAACGTTTGCTACATATGGTATTTTTTTGGTATATTTTGGTCTTTTTTGTTTCTGTTTTGGGTTTGCTACAACATATCCATCATGCATGCCTGTATGCATTACCAAAAAACAAAATCACTCAAAACAAAAAAGGAGAAAAAAATCGACCAATTTGAATAAAAAATCAATTTAGTTGAGCTTGGCAGCAGGCAAAATAAATTTGGCCAAAAACGAAAGAAAACAAAAACCTGGCCATATGGCAGGCAAGACCCACACACAGACACACACGATGTATGTAACATTTTGGCCCTAATGAAAAAATTGTTACCCCAGAGGGAAGAGGGGTATTACCCAAACCTTACTTACCCAGCACTTGTGCAATCATCGAAGCAGGAGCAACGCATCTATCAAATATTTTGTTAGCGACAAATTTGCCTGTTACTAGTTAGATGAGGAGGAGTGTCGTGCGGGGGTTAGGGGCATGTGCCACATCATAAAGTTGTATGCTACATCCATCACAAGGCTGCAGGAGCGGGGGGTGACTGCCATATTGTCACTCACAGCGCCATGTTTTGCATAAACTGTTACTTATGCTCTCTTTCTCCTTCATCGTCGTCGTCTTTTTGGTTTGGTTCGGTTTTTTGCGCAAGCATGCTTGAGTGATAAATATGCGTTGCATATAATTTGTCGTCATTGTCAGTTGCAGGCAGGAGAGAGGCCTCAGTCTCTGTGACAGTCACTTGGCAAAAATGTATGTGTGTAAATTATTTGTGGTTGTTGTTTATGTTATGCCACATTGCCACAGTGCCACATTTCCATTTTGTTTCCGTCACACGCAGGCTTGTCTGTCATTACGCATATTTCCCTAGTTTATACTCAAGATACACTTTTATGTTGTGTTTTTGGGGAATTGTAAAGTTGTCAGAAGATTTGATACGTAACAAGGGAAATCTGAGAAAATGAAACAAAGGTAAACATTTGGTATGTTCACTTTGTGGAGCATAAGTGCCTGGAGGCAAGAATACACGACTTGCGAAGTGAGCAACACTCAGCATGATAAGGGCAGAAATGCACAGCTCAACGAAGTGAGCAGCAACAATAACTTTTGGTGTTATTGAGGGGAAAGATGGTATTGGAAAGCAACAAATGTAAAGTTTTGGATATTTGCTAATAGAATATATAATTTCTGATCTTCAAGAAAAGAAAGTCTTATAATTAGTACAGGGTGCGCCATTTGAATGTGGTCGATGGAAATATTGAAGCAGACACCGGCCCAAACAGTCACTTTCTGATCATAGGATCAGAGTCTTGGTTTTTTGCGATAGAAAAAAAAAACAGACCAGAAGTACGAAATAATGCTAAAAACTATATTGGAAATATGATCACACTTTTTGGGAATTTTGTTTAAATCATCTCTCAGTCTAAGTATTTCGCGTCAGAAAAATGCCCCAAAGTGTGAAGATAATTCGATGTACATAGTTCTAAAAATAGTATAGGAAGTATGGTCATACTCATTGGGAATTTTGTTTTATTCATCTCTAGCAAGTCTTTGGTTTTTGGGATAGAAGAAAAGACAAGCTTATAACAGTCGTTTACGAAAAAAATACTAAAAATATTTATGTATATAAGAAACATGGTCACACTTTTTGTAAATTTTGTTTTATTCAACTCTTTTATTCTTGGATTTTAGCGATAGAAATGCAACAGACTTAGGATATTGGGTTATGAACAACTTATGATAGTCGTAGGCGATAAACTAGAAATACGAAATAATACGAAAAATAACATTAGAATTATGGTAACACTTTTTGGGAATTTTGTTTTTTCATCTCTGAGTCTTAGTATTTCGCGTCAGAAAAATGTCAGTGCATTTTGTGTGAAGTGTGAAGATAATTTGAAAAAAAATTTATTTTAGAATTTTTTGAAAATTTTTAAGCGCGAAACTTTTTATTTAGCTGGATTTAAAAAATTGATGTAATATTAAATTACGGAACTATTCATTTCCTTGAATTAAAAGCAAAATTGACTTTTATAGCCAATATTCTTAATTTAAGATTCCAAAATTTCCCTCAGCTCAGACTATAAATGAGTGTCGTCTCTCTTTTTTAATCTTAGGCCTCTCTTTTAACCTATTTAAGAGTAAAAAGTTCGATCTTTAGTAGATGCATATATCTAATACTCAGCAGAGTCCCATAAATCTTTTACAATTTTTAAAAACTATTACTGGCTAAATGAGAGCATTCCAAATTCTGCTTAAAAAACTTTCGCGTTTTTCTTCTCATTGTTTATTTTTTCTCATGATTATTATTTTTTTTTTTCATTCTATAGCAAAATGTTGTTCTTCATTGCGCTTTTGGCATTTTGCACGCATTCATCAAGCCCGTTTTGCCATTCATTTCCCGCTGCTTTTCCTTTTCACGAGTTCAATTCCGTCTTTCTCTGTCTGATTCTTGTTTTTGTTTTTCTTTTTTGTGCATTCTCTCTTGCATCATTTATGCAGATTTTGTTGTTATTGTTTCTTGCTTAAATATTTAGTCAACTTTATGTTATGTTCATGGGATGGATCCATTCATCTACCTCTGCCCCTCCTTCATCGAAGCATTCATTTTGCTCCAATGAGAGAGCTTCTGGTTGGTGGCATTGATGATGAAAATGTTTTATACTGCAAATCTATTATATGGTGTATTTATACGGGGTTTCTTTTATTCCCATGGAGTATAGAAGTGATTGCTTTTTATGTACATAGATTTATTAACTACTATTTCAATATGTGAGGTTATTATGGATGCTTTTAAAATAATAAACTGCTGCAAAGAGTGATTAGTGAGATACAAAATATAGATATAATATATTGTATAAAAGATATAAAACAAGGGATTGGAGGTATAAAAGAAAGAATTTAAACGTTACCTTAAAGAATGCAAATAACCATTATATTTTAGGAATTATCAAAGCTGGTATACAGTTGAAAACAAAGGATTGGAAGTAAAACACAAAGAAATTTAAATGTTACGTTAAAAAATTTTTATTACCATTACCCCTTCGGAGTTTGAAAAGCTTAAGATTTGTGAAAAATTACTGATATAAATCTTTTTCTTGTTCGAAACTCGTAATTTCTTAAAAATAAGTATCCATATAAACTCTTTACCTTTCGACAAGTTTGATTATTTATGACCTGTACCGTAGAGTACAAAGGGTATATTAAGTTTGTGCAAGCCGAAAATGTATGTAACAAATAGAAGGAGTCGTCACTTAGATCTCAGAGATGGTAAGAGCTAGAGTAACCAAACTTTCTCATTAGATCCCGAATTGTTCCATAGAAGACAAGTTTATTTATTTTATTTGGTATCAGGGTTGAATTATATAGCTCCCATAGGGGTGTCTCAGACGAACTAGAAAGAAATTTTTAGACGAATAACTCGTTTGTTTATGAACATATCTTAACCAAATTTGGCCATCGAATGTTTTTTAGAGTGCCCAAGCATTGCACCAAATTTTAACAAATTCTTTTGACTATATCATAAAACATATTATGATTCAGTTGTTTGTGAAGATATTGGAATTAAATTTGGCACTTAAAAGTTTTTTATAGGACTTTATCATATAGCTCCAATAGGACGATTCAGTCCAAAAAAACATTTGTTATACAAAATTCGTTGTGTTTCGTTTGTTTGTAAAGATATTTGAACTAAATTCGGAATTCATATCTTTTTCAAGGTATTAAACTATTGTAGTATGTCAAAAATTATCGAAATCGATTGACTATATCATGTAGCTCCGATAGGAACGATCGGTCAAAAAAAATATTTTTGCTTAAAAATTCTTCTGTTTTTGGTTTTTAATGAAGGAACCGGAGTTAATTGCAAGCTAGTGCTACAGGGTATCCCAAAGTCGTCCACGCCCGACTTTACGTACGCCATTTTTTTAATTAAATAGTTTGCTAATAAAGTATCCTCCTTTCCGTATTATAAGTCTTTTTTTCATATTTAAAATTATTATTTTATTTATACTTCCTTTCCGCATTATAAGTTAAATTATTTTTCATAGCTCAAATTATTACGATTATTTTATATTTATATTTTCCTATTGAGGAAGCTATAAAATTTTAATTAGCTGGCATTTTGAATGCATTTCCAGTACTCAGACGGACTGTAAAAATACCATAAAATACCAAAAAAGAGCACTTTTTTGCTTCCAACCAGTGTACCCGCTTGCTTTGCTGTCTAGTGCAATTCTGCTTCAGTTTAAACCTAATTGATTTCAGGCAAAAATACCCACTTTTATTTATATATTTTCAATATCAATCAGCTACCATACTCAACATAAAATATTTGCCTTGCATAGCAATTATTTAATACCAAAAATATTCAAACATATCTCCTATCCTCGTATATGAATAAATATTGATGCCACTTAGGTCTCCAGGCACTTTCCTGCAAGTGAAAATTGCTTCATATGCAAAATATCAAAGGAATATCGAAATCATATCTAGCCATGGCCAACATGGCGTATACATTAGATATAATGCACTGCAGCTCTATCTCCATCTCCATCTAGGCTTGGCAAAACCAAGCAACAACAACTCCGTCTCCTACACTAGGAAACTTATGAGAATTCCAAAGCTCCAACCTACCAGCTTTGGTTAGATCCAGCTACCTATGCATTAAAGTATAACCAACTTGGGTGCCCACAAGGCAAAGTGCTAAGCAAACAAGCTTGAGCTGGCGCGGCATGGGTGTGGCCAAGGAGGGGGTCGGGTACTAAAGCTGCATATGTTTTGCCAGCTTTATTGAAAAATATGCGCTGACAGGTAATATGTCAATGCGTGGGATTTGTCCCCTACGTCTTAAGTCGTAGTCCTGCTATACTCTATTCCATACCGGCGTCTCCTTCACCGTCGTCATCTTTTGCTTATAATAGACATGCAGGAGCTGCTGCCATCAAGGATATGCAAACGCCGGCAAGTTGTTTGCACGCCCTAAGCCATGTTTATAAGCCAAAGAAAATATGGCAGCACTCAGCGTTGAAAGCTCCGCACTAAAGCTATGATATACGGAGGGGGCTGAGAGGTACTACTTGTGGTACGCTGTCTGCAGCTCATGATTTATGACCATAAAATTGAATACTGACTAGGTACATATCTATATAATATTGACTAGAGTGCCTGACAATGGCGCAATGTTTATAATAAAAAAGATATTTCCAAACTTACCGTAAAGAGACAACTGGCGACACAAACGGCTGCCCAAGAACCGACCCAATAACGCAGCACGGTGCGTTCCCGCTCCGGAAAGAACATGGCATGGCAGGGAGCGCCACAATCGCGTAGATCCTGAAAAAAAAGGAAAAGCACAATGAATGAGTGAAAGCATACAAAACAGGCAAATGCATAAGTCTATTAATTAAGTTTATCTGGTAATTAGTTAGGCTTACAATTCTAAACGACTTGGCAATGGCTTGGGACTTAAAAGGACTTTGGGACTTTAGGCTGGGGGAGCAGCAAAAGCTACGGCTACTATCCTTATTAATGCTGTTTGTATGGCAGCAGCTGTAGCTAAGGGCCTTCTAAGAAGGAGCTTAATTTGAGCATTTGAATCTATAATGCACTCATTAACAGAAATTAATGATACAGTATATACGTATATAATATTCTAAGAAAATCTTATCTACAATGGAAATACGCATATTAGATATGATGGTAAGCTGAGAAGATACACTCAGAAAAAATTGTATAAGTTGCGATGCAGATAATATAATTTTTATATATATTATATTTACGTAAACATAAAATAGTAAAGTTTAAAACAAAAATTAGCTCGGGAAGCAAACTTTGGTTCTCTAAGACGGTTTGGAGTCAAGGTTGACAATCACAAACAAGGAGCTACCCCTATGAATGCTTTTGCTCTTAAATACTATATTCTCAATATCTCCAAAGCTTCTGGTCCTATAAAAAACTTGGATATTAATCGATTAATCTACTAACTTCAACTTTAAAACTGTAGTAAATCTAGTCATCCCAAAATTATTTGGGGCTGAAAGGAGGTGTGGCAGAAGAAATAGAATTCTTATGACCTGGCTGCTCACAAAAGTAGTCCAATCATCAAGTTTGGTTCTCGTAACTCTTGTAGTCCCCGAGATATAGGCGTTTGGACGTACGGCCGGACATGTTTAGAACAATTTTATCCTACAGACTATATTGGGGGGTCTCCAGTGTATCCGCACGAAAATAACGTGACGCAATTTTTACATTTTTTGAACCCCTCCACCCTCGGTGACCACCCCAATGGTGACCATCGAAAGTCCTAGCAATTGCATCCATTATTTCTGGATCCGAATATTAGTGACTTCGTGACATAAACAAAGACCAACCCTCGGTCGAGTGACCAAGGGTGGTATTTTCATGAACGGGTCACGTAATTTGGCTACGTTCCCTAACATACTTTTGAAAACCTACTAAATATAATCATTGCCTTTGGTACAGGTTAGACGATACCTTTAAAACCATAAAAAATTATTATCAAGGGAGTATCCAAAATTGGTAACTACATATATCGATTTCCGCTCTAAAGGTAAACGTCAAAAAATGTAATCTTTCAATAAAACTTTACCTCCGCAAGGACACTACAAGGCTCAGACTATCTAAAACAAAAAATCCAGACATCCAAAAATATTATTAGAAAATATATATACTTAATTAAGTATTTACAGGAGATTAAAAAAGAAGCTTAAAGCTAAGCTATCCGTGGTGGCCGTCGGTGGCTTAAGTGGTAGCGTACTCGCCTCCAAAACCGAAGGTCGGTGGTTCGATTCCCCGCAGTAGCACTGGTGCATTTGCCTAGCACTGGCATCGCTAGCTCAAAGACGCTATTTGCCATGAAAGTCTCTATTAATTAAAGACACCGCCGTTCGGATTCGGCTATAAACTGTAGGTCCCTGTTCTGTTCGAACAGTTATTAATAGAGATCCCCCTAAGCCCCTCCTCCAAGGGGTCTAACAGGGAATTATATATATATGTCATCTTTATATATCGACAAGACATGTTTTTTTTAAATTATGATCATCTCATGTCATCTTTAAATTAGTATTTGCTTCAAATAATGATTATATCACTTTTGTAATAATTGAATGTTTCTTTTAAACTATGATCATCTCACGTGGTATTTTACAAGCATTTCTTTAATCATTAAAATGTTCCTTTTAGATTATGATCATCTCACATCATCTTAAAAGTAAACTATCGAAGGTTTCTGATTCCACCACATATATCGACAAGAAGATTTCAACTTATGATCAACTCACCTCATCTATTATAAGCAATTCTTTCATAGTATAATCACTTCACAATATCTTTTATAATCATTATAGAACAAGAAAATATGTTTCTATCAAATTATAATCATCTTACATCATCTTAAACCTTATCTTAAAGCAAGTTTTTGATCGAACCTCACATATCGACGAAATGTTTGTTTTAAATATGATTTTCTTAGCAGTTCTTTTCTAATTTCTTTAAAATTATGGGCATCTCCCACAAACTTCTATATCCATTAAAATTTTCCTTTTAGATTATGATCATCTCACATCATCTTAAAAGTAAACTATCGAAGGTTTCTGATTCCACCACATATATCGACAAGAAGATTTCAACTTATGATCGTCTCACCTTATCACCAATTCTTTCATAGTATAAACACTCCACAATATCATTTTTAATCGTTATAGAACAAGAAAATATGTTTCTATCGAATTATAATCGTCTTATATCATCTTAAACCTTATCCTAAAGCAAGTTTTTATCGAACCTCATATATCGACAAAATGTTTTTTTTAAATATAATTTTCTTAGCTGTTCTTTTCTAAGCACCTCTTTCAAATTATTGATTATCTTACATCATCATCTATAAGAATTTCTTTCAAATTATAATCATCTCAAATCATATTTTAAAATCACTATACGACAGGAAGAAATATTTCATTCAAATTACGATCACGTCAGTTTTTATAAGCACTTCTTTCAAATGAGAGCTTGAGCATCTCACATCATCTTTTATAATCATTGAGATGTTTTGCTCAAATCGTGATCGTCTCAGATTATCTTTTATAAGCATTCCTTTTAAATTATGATAATCTTACATCGTCTTTTTTTATTATTATAGGACATCATCTTTTATAATCATTGCAATGTTTCTTTCAAATTATGATCAACTCACATCATCATTTTACTAACGTCACTGGAAAAGAAAAATGTTTCTTTTAAATAATAATCAGCTCCACATCATCGTTTATAAGCATTTTTTCAAATTATTGTCATCTCACATCAACTTTTATAATCATTATAAGATAGGCAAAAATTTGTCTTTCAAATTATGATCATTAATAATAACATCTCACATCATCTTTTACAATCATTGTAGTAGGAAACAAATTGTTTCTTTCAAATTATGATCATCTTTTATCATCTTACATCATCTTTTATAATTTATACATTTTTCAAAAATCCTCCCCACAATCACCCTATTGCAATCTTTCTGTGTACAATATTCAATCATCTTCTTGCTGCAATGGTCTCAATTTACTGCGTTAATCTTCTTCCAAGAAATGACCCTGCTTTATGATATATTACTTACCAAATTACCAATCACTGAAATGGTTTTCAATTTAAGGCCCAGAGCAATACTATTCAAGGTTATATCATTGTCAGTGCTAAATCATTGAAAGGAAATAAAGCAGCGTCAATGTTGCCATCTCGAAATTTACAATGAAATCTCACTAAAGACACATCCCTTAGGCATCTATATACACACAATCAGTCACCATGACAACTCTCGGCACAAGCTAAACAATAACTGCAATTTAATGACATTACCATCACCCCTGACGTTTGCTTAGGGGGCGCCACCCCCGCCGCCACCGCATATCATCAACCTTGAAATCGACAAAAGCAACCCTGTTGCTCTGCTTTGTAATTGCATTGTGAGAGGCGGCAACAATGCGGCATAACAGACGCATTCAAACCACAAGAGATTTGAATTTTAGATACCAATGACACGCACACACACAGTGAAAAATTTCCAAACCAGAACCGGCGAGAGCAGCCAAATGTATCTGTATCTGTAGAATAAAGCTGTAGCTATAGCTTTGTATCTACACATGTTAGATACACACAAACACTACGACGGCCCGAAACTGACTTTGAACTCATTTCAAATGCAGTGGCGGCGGCGTTGGTAAACCCAGGCCAAGAGCTCAGTCCCTGACAGCAATGTCTACTAACCCCTGGGACGCTGTTTAGCTTAGGCCATGCAATGGACATCCAGACACACCGACTCCGACTCCAACTCCGTCTCTGACTACAACTTGGACTGACTAACGCAGAGCGAGTGTCTGGCATTGCCCAAAAACGAAGACTGAGGTAGTCATCAGCAGCGTCGCAGCTGTTCCGCTCACCCCGCAATCCAATTGCAGAAAGCAACCCCAAAACTGAGTGTTTTTTTTTTTGGTCCGTGTCTGCTCTGGGCTTTATTTCAAATTCCCATTAAAAATTTAAAATACGCGCCGACAGTTGCCCTCAGCTGGAAATCATCGTTGGAGCTTTTTATACACTTTACTTCAAGCAATTTTAGTTACGGATGAAGACTTTATGATGTTTCTTCAAGGTAGTGCGTCTAAAATGTGTTTAAGATCTTTTTTAATAAAGAAGTCATCATAAATTTCTGGAAACTAGCGCATCTACAAATACCTATCGATATTTGACACATGCTTAAATGAGATGACTGACTTAAACTAAGTAATTGAATTTTCAACTTGGAGATGATGTAAAAAATATATTATATGAAAAAATGTTTGCAAAGACATTAAATTGAAAAATATATATTAAAATTTTTAGATTATATCAGCAGAAATTAATGTTTTATATGAGGTGAAATGACGAACTTATGCTGAGAAATGGAATTTTCAACTTTGAGATGATGTACAAAGTATATTAAATGAAATAACTTTTACAAAAGATATTAAGTTGATTAATATATATTGACAAGTTTGTAGATTATCTCAGCAGAAATGTATATCTTATATGAGATAAGAAGTCAAACTTCTAAACTTCTAAGCAATATCTTGATCATCTCTTTTATAAAGTCATCATCTTTTCACAGAAAGTTGAAGATTTTGCAATATCTTGACCATCACTGTTATACAGATATCATCTTTGCGCAGAAAGTTGAAGATTTTGTAATATCTTGATTATCTCTGTTATAGAGGCATCATTTTGATCATTTTTAAAATAGAGATATCATTTTTGCACAAAATGTTGAATATTGTGCCATATCTTGATTATCTTTGCTATAGAGACATCATCTTTGCACAGAAAGTTGAAGATTTTGCAAAATATTGATCATTTATGTTATACAGACATCATCTTTGCGCAAGAAGCTTAAGATATTGCAATATCTTGATCATCTCTGCTATCTGAGCTCATCATCTCTTTCTTATGCATATTTTCTATCATATTTAAATATCATTTTCCTGTAACAGACTTTTATCTTATTCTTCTTCTTCTTATGTGGCCATACCAACCCGATTACCGGGTTACGGCCTGCCTTAAAACGTCTCTCCAGGCGCCTCTGCATTGCGCGCGCCTTCTCCAGTTGGTCACACCGAGCGAAGACAGGGCCCCTTCCACTTGATCTTTCCAACGGAGACACGGTCGTCCTCTCCGCCGACGGCCGCTGACTACCGCATCGAACACACGTTTAACTGGAGCATCCTCGTCCATCCTAACGACATGTCCGAGCCAGCGAAGCCGCTGGATGTTGATACGCTGAGCAACGTCCATGTCGTTGAAGAGCTCATACAGCTCCTGGTTGGTGCGGATGCGGTAGTCATCGCCAACTCGAATCGGACCGAGGATTTTGCGCAGTACTTTCCTCTCGAAAACTCCCAAGGCAGCTGCATCAGTTAGCGACACGGTCCAGGCTTCCGCGCCGTAAAGAAGCACTGGAAGGATGAGTGCCTTGTAGAGTGATATTTTTGTCGCGCGAGAGAGGTCTCTACTACTCAATTGCCTATTGAGACCGAAATAGCACCTGTTGGCAAGAGTTATTCTGCGCTTGATCTCCAGGCTGACATCGTTGTCGGTGGTAACGGCGGTGCCAAGGTATATAAATTCCTTGACAACATCGAAAGTATAGCTGTCGGCCGTAATCTGGGACCCAAGCCGCCGCACGTCCCTACTTGACGACAGCATATATTTCGTTTTGCCCTCATTTACCGCCAGACCCATTTTCGCAGACTCCCGTTCAATAGCACTGAAGGCCGCGGTGACATCTCGCTTGGTACGCCCAATGATGTCGATGTCGTCGGCGTACGCAAGGAGCTGGACACTCTTGTAGAAGATAGTGCCAGTGCGATGTACGCCGGCCTTCCGCAGAACGCTCTCCATGACGAAGTTGAAGAGGTCGCATGATAAGGGGTCGCCTTGTCTGAAACCTCGCAAGGTATCAAAAGGCTCGGAGAGGTCCCTTCCTACCTTGACGGAGCTGCAGGAATTACTCAACGTCATTCTGCAAAGCCTTATCAGCTTCGCAGGGATACCGAGCTCAGACATTGCGGCATATACGCGATCCCTTATTGGGCTATCGAAAGCTGCTTTGTAGTCGACGAACAGGTGGTGAGTGTCGACTTGATGTTCGTGGGTCTTTTCCAGGATTTGGCGCAGTGTGAATATCTGGTCGACGGTGGACTTGCCAGGTCTAAAGCCGCACTGATAAGGTCCAATCAGTGCCTTTGCGAGTGGCTTCAGTCTTTCACACAGTACGCTCGTACGACTTTTATCTTAAAGAGTATGCAATCTTTGGTGCTATTCATACAACTCTCCTTTGATTTTTGTTGGCGCTAGCTTAAACGCGTTTTATTCTGCTGCACACTACCCATGGCGCAACCGGCAGATTCCCCAACCAGAGACCAGAGAAAATTTCCATATAATGATGTTAATGATAAGGGCAGAAAAAAATAAAGAAGGAAATTTAAGCTCGACGCAAAAATTTACGCATATTTGCGGCGTATAAAAAAAAAACACTCTTGACAATAACAAGAAAATCTTAACAGCTGATAGAGCCAACATGTGTGTGGGCTTTTAGATGGGTGTTGTACTGAATTGGCTCAAATTTCAGAGAGAGCCTCAAAACTTTAGACTGACAAATTTGCATTTGAATTTTAATGAAGTTGGCTAAAATAAGCTAGCCAGACATGGCTAAAATAAAAATGTTATTTATAGACCTACTATGCCTAGGGAATAGACCAATAAACAATATTTGCACACATTTTGCATAAATTCGAATGTACCAAAGGCCAAAGGTTTTTCATTGTAGCTAATAATTGATGAGCTGAAAAATCAATTTGTTTTTTTTTTCTCTACCTATATTTGAGTTATTGTGAGTGGAAAACTTAAACATTAAATTAAACTTACAATTTGGCTTTATTTTAAAGGTAACCCCGAGCGCAGCTACAACAACTTCCAAAACAAGCTCTTCCAACTAAACCACAACAAAAGCTCGCTGGCCTGGCACAAAGGTAAGCTCCGCCGGCTTTGTTGGGACCTGGGCCGGGTCTATCCATTGTTTTCGATTTTTATGAGGCATGTATAAATAATTGCGCCCAAAGGCCGCCAACATAAGTTTTCAAGCCGGTCGCGTGAACAACAAAAAACGCAAAGAAAACAACCTCAACAACAACAACAACAAACATTGTCTAAAAAAAAAACCCAACCAAACTAAACTAAACTACGGGCCAGTCAGAGTCCTCCTCAAAACTTGAGATTGAGGCAGGCGGAAGAGGCCGTAACTAAAAAAAAAAAACGAATATTTGGCCTCAGGCCACAAATAAAAGAAAAATGACCAGACAGCCAGTTGAGCACTCTTGGACTTGGAGTCCAAACAGACACCATCCATGGGACTAAGGTGAGAGGGTACCAGAGGCGTCCAGCATTTAAGGAGTTTTTAATTTATTATAGATTCGCTTTATGCGCTGAAAGTTATGGGCAATGCCAAGGTTCTAGTTGGGGGCGGTTTGCTGTAGATCCCTCTGTAATTATAATGACCAAAGTTGGCAGTTGGCGGATGCAGAGTATATGTCAAAATATGGAGAGCGGCTGCGGCAGGCACAGTGGTTCAAAAGTGCTCAAAAAATGTGGCCTCAAATGGGTAAAAAATTTGTGTAAAGAGTGAGTTTTGTATAAGCAAAAATAATTTTATTAGAATTTGAATTGGAATCGTTCTCCTAGATCCCATTAATGATTTAAATAACCAGGAGCACAATAGTTGTCGAAGGGAAGACATCCGTCTCGCTTGAATTTCCGGGACGCTAGTAGTACCAAATATTATCAAGGTGAGTCTTAATTTTCTCTACTATACTTAATTTGCTTCGTTCTCTAAAAAGTTCCTTATACAAGATATTTAGTTTCTAGATTAGCTTATAGGCAAAATCTGGTCCATATTTAGGCATTTTAAAATGTAACTTTGGGAGTTTCTAACCGAGGTTAATAAAATTAACAAAAATTAAAAAATTTCCGTGAAGAATTTTATTTTAAATTTTGGAAAATAGAATAGGAATGCACTTTTGAAGTAAAAAGCAAAAATGTAAAAAGGTTTTTGGTTCTGGTCCATTTTAGAATTTAACTTTTAAAGTTTTTAAATGATTTTAATGAAACTAAAAAAATCCCCGTTTACTCAATTAAATTTTTTTTTTTTAAGTTCTGAAAAATATGAATTATAATGAAATTAAAGTAAAAAAACAAAAATCTAATAACGATTTTGTTTCTAGTCCATACTTAATATTTTAAAATTTAACTATTTTGAGTTTTTAACCGATTTTAATGGAATAGAAAGAATATACTCTATAAAATTGACCCTTTGACATTTTGTTACAATATTATGAAAAATAATTAATTGGAATGCAATTTTGTTAAAAAATACAAATTTACATTATTTATTAACGTTCTTGGTTCTGGTCCATATTTGGCATTTTAAAATTTAACTTTTGGAGTTTTTAACCGATTTTAATCAAATTTTAGGGCACCATGAAAATAAAGTTTTACTTTTTAGTTGTAAAAAACTACTATAAAACATGGTGCCCTGAAATTGCATTTCCAATTCTAATTTTCAATCTTAAAATTATAAAATTAAGGGAAATTTTTCAGGACAATTTTTTTAATTTCCATTAAAATCGGTTAAAAACTCCAAAAGTTACATTTTAAAATGCCAAATATGGACCAGAACCAAGATCTTTATTAAGTATTTTAAATATTTATTTTGTTACTTCAAAATTCGCATTCCAATTCTATTTTTTAAAATTTTAAGAAATCTTAAAAGGAAACTTTTATAGTACATTTTTTTTTGTAATTTCATGAAAATCGATTAAAATGCCAAATATATACAAGATTTCGCTGAGAAGCTCATCCTAGAAACTATATACTTTGTATGTTCTCAAATATACAGAAATCGAAAAATTTCTTGATCTTTTTGAGGGTGGCAACTAACCAGTTAAATTTTTTAAATCAGTTATAAGCAACCTTTAATTTAAACTAAAACCATTATGATAGAGACTCTACCAGATGCAATCATTCCATGGAACTGAGGCTGCAAATGGCTAATTTTTAAGTAGCCCAAGTCTCGATTCCTATCTTTCTTATTCTAAGGCAGTCTTGGACTTGTAACATTAAGACTCATTTGAACCAAGGTAAACACGGTTCAAAAAGTTTGTGTTATTAAACTACAAAATTGTATTACGGACATTTACTAAAAATTTCCCTTTATATTTTTCAAAGTCTCTGTAAACATATCAAATACAAAAGTTTGCCTTGCAAAAAAAACACTCGAAAATTGTGTCTTAAGATATCTCATAACGTTAATTGATTAGGATTCAAAACATTTGTCTTCAAACATTTCACGTCAAGATTTCTCAAAATTTTGATATTTCCTGTTTTCTCTTAGACTTGAATCTAAAGACTTATTTAAACTAAGGTAAAAGCGATCTGAAATTTATAGTTTTAAACTTTAAAAATCTCTTTACAAAAATTTGCTTAAGAATTTCCCTTAATATTAATCAAAAATTTTATTAAAAGGAAAACTGAAATCCGTCATTAATATTGGCCTTCCCCCAAACATGTAATCTTAAGATTATTCAGCAACGAAGATTTGATTAAAATTGTATTTCTTTAATAATTTCCCTTTAGATTTCTCAAAATTTTGATATCTTCTTGTTTTTCTCTTAAACTTAAAAATTAAGAATTATTCAAACCAAGGTAAAAACGTTCTAAAAGTTTTGGTTTTTAAACTTTTGAAATCTCTTTACAAAAATTTGCTTTCAAATTTTTAATTATATTTCTCCAAATTATTGAAAAATAGGAAATATCAAAGTTGTGATAAGTGATTTGCCTTAACAAAAAAAACTCTCGAAAATGTTTTCTTAAGATTTCTCAAAATTTTACAAATTTCCTGTTTTTCAAAATTTTGAGATATTTTAAAGGAAATTTTTAAGGATTTTTTATTTTTGGTTGACCGCTAAGCCCTGATTGTTATACAGATATATCTGCTGCTTTGTAGCGAGTCAATCCGAGCTCCTAACATATATCCTAATTTATTGACTGATTATGACTCCTTTCCTTTAAATCCCAGTTGAGCTTAGAGGCCTATCCTAATTTATAAGCAACAATTAAAAATAAACTTTGGCAAGATCCTTGAAAGCTGACGTAAAATAAACAAGAATTAACTAAGACTCAGATAAACAACATCAGACCACATTAAGCACTTTAACCGAGAGCAGGAAAATCCACACCTACTTTTTCCAAAGTTTTCGACCCACTGTAAACAAAACGTAAAACTTTTGAACTCACTTCGGGCTAACTACAGCAGCAGGACAACCCTCAACGGCGTTAATGATGGGCCAAGTCTGACGTCTGTGTGTTCCCCTTAATGGGGGGTGTTGCTGACGTTGTTAAAGTCAAAATAGACAGAGCAACAGACAGGACAGTCGGAAGAGCAGAGAGCAAGGAGCGGTATCTGGAATACTTTTGTCCTAGGGGTTGATTTGAGCGCAGGATGTGAGAAAACGCAGCAAGCAGCTGACAGCAACAAAAACAACGACAGACTGTCGACATTTGTCTGGCTTGTCCGCTGTCCTTGGAGCGCCGCTTTAGACTTGAAACAAAAGGCAATGAGCAGGACAACAGGAAACCGTCCAGTTCAGTCCATTCAAGCATAGAAATTTCCCAAAAATTTAAATTCAATAAGAAACTGTCGGCATATCCCAAAAACTTACTTCAGCAAAGCAATTTTATGCAGGAAGTGTGCGAGCAGACAACAACAACCAATGTCGATAAGGCGGCTAAAGAAAAAAAAAGATCAAGGGTCAAATGGCAATTTCTTGGCCAAAAACCAGGCAGCAGCCGTCCAGTATAGCCTATAAATAAAATGCCAACAATTTTAACACTTTGGCCCAAACAAATGTGACCAAAATGGTGGTCGGCCAAATTGAGTATCCTTTAGACGTGCTGCATGTGCTAAAAATTCATAACTTATTAATGGCTCCAACCAAAGTCAAAGGCCGCACAAATTACACATGTCGACACTTTATTAAAGACGGCCAAAAGGTTCCGAAAATCGTTGCCACGTTCAATACGCGGCCAATACGTATGAAAAAAACATTCCGCATTTTTTTCTGCTTATTATGGATTTTTTGTGGTTGGTCAAGTTATTGGCCCTTCAAAAGCCAACGAGTGAAGTACACAGGCCCCGTGGCTATAAAATGTCGACCCGGCCCATATGTTTGGGCCTACAAAACCGACCGAAAAAAAAGGGCCACAGATAAATGGAAACTTTAGTGTCCGTCCTGCGTTTTTTGGCTGTCGTGGTTTACGCCCCGTTGTTGTTGTTGTTTTTATTAAACTCTTTACCGGCCAAATGGTCTTGACGTTCTTGTTGGCCATGTTGTTGTTGCTGGAGTTGGGGTTCTGGCTTCAACCTGCATACAAATGATGCCTAAAGTGTATACAAAACAGGCATCATAAAAAAAAAGCTCGGAAGGCAGGGAACACATTATCATACTCTATATAAGCTGGCTCTGATGGTTATAAACAAAACTGGCAATGGAGGCGCTTACACAAATCGTGTAATTTTTATGGAAATGGACAAAAAATAATAATTGGTAAGACCGTCAAGTCGAAAAGTGAATGCTCTTGAGGGTTTGGGGAATTTAGAGAGTAACGAAAATTCGGCGTAAACCAAAAAGATTTCAAGTAAATGTGGAAGCTACAACTTGACAGAAAAACTCAAAAAGATGAGAGATGGTCCATTATTGGTAACTGAGCAATGGTTAAAAAAAACTATGTAAATGTCTTATAGTGAGATAGAGATATGGAAAAAATTTTAGAATGTGCCACAAACCAAAAGCTTTACGATGTTTTGGAAGGTTTCTATAAAGTAAGAAAGAATGAGTTGGAAAAACTCAAAACTGAGGACTGTTATGGACCGTAAATCTAAGCCCTACGAAGATAAGATCTTCGGCAGCTTAAGTATACGAAAAAAGAAAATGGCATCGCTCTTAAGTTAACAAGTTAAGCATAACTAGTCATATAGCAGCAAATAAAAGATCTTAACTTTGTTTATTAGGCTCACATGATTTAATAAAGTGAACTATAGTTAAGGGTACTGGAGAGTGGTCCTTTAAAATCGTAGCAATAAAAATTTAAGCTAAAAAGGCATTTATGAGGGACCAAGAACCTGGAAAAGCAAGTAAAAATTGGTATGCGTAGGATTTTTTTGTGAGATTCGGGAGAAGATTATGAAAAAAAATGGCGGACGTAATGTCGGGCGCGGACGACTTTAGATACCTTGTACCACTAGCTTGTAATAAAGTCCGATTTCTTCACAAAAAACACAAAACAGAAGAATTTTTAAGCAAAAATTTTTTTTTACCGATCATTCCTATGGGAGCTATATGATATAGTCAACCGATTTCAATAAAATTTGACACAATGCTTAAATACCTTAAAAAAGATCTGAACGCCAAATTTATTTCAAATATCTTTACAAACAAACAAAACACATCGAATTTTGTATTAAAAACGTGTTTTGGGACCGATTGGTCCTATGGGAGCTATATGATCTAGTCAAACGATTTGGATTAAATTTAGTACAGTGCTGGAACTATAAAATACTCACGAATGTCAAATTTGGTACCAATATCTTAACAAACAAACGAAACACAACAAATTTGGTTAAAAAATCGATTTTATGGAAGATCGGACCTATGGGAGCTATATGATATAGTCAAACGATTTCGATCAAATTTGGTACAGTGATTGGGAACTATAAAAAACTTTCGAATACCAAAATTTGGTTACGATATCTTCATAAACAAACGAATTATTCATCTAAAACGCTTTTTTTTTGTCGAGGTCGTCTCAAACACCCCCATGGGAGCTATATAATTTATCCCCGATATCAAAAAAATAAAATAAACTTGTCTCATATGGATTAATATGGGATCTAATGTGAAAGTTTGGTAACTCTAGCTCTTACCATCTCTGAGATCTAGGCGTTCACACGGACGGACGGACGGACTGACGGACAGACGGACGGACGGACAGACGAACAGACGGACATGGGTATATCGACTTCTCTATTCACCCTGATCATATTTTAGGTAACTTTGGGGTGTCTCCGACGTCTCCTCTTCTATATGTTACATACATTTTCGGCTTGCACAAACTTAATATACCCTTGGTATCATACGGTACAGGGTATAAAAATTGTCGGTCCTGTTCGAGTTGAATACGACACATATCGTATTCTCTACAGCATCGAAATGATGAACATGATTACTCTACAATCTATAGGAGGAAAAAAACGTAGCCGGCCAAGAAGGAGATGGCTTGATGTCGTCGAAGCAGACTTGAAGATGATGAACATTCGCAATTGGGAAGATGAAGCGAGGTATAGAGCGAAGATTATTAGTTTAGAGGAAGATTATTTATGAAGCTAGGGTCCACCCCGGACTGTGAAGCTAAAACGAAGAAGAATTATTTATTTACATTTATTTTTATATTTGCGTATCGATGGATAGCCCTCGTATATATTTTTTTCTCTATTTTATAGCCTTTTTTTTGGTGAATGGAGCCAAAATTTTGCAAAAATATACGAATATTCCACTTTCCCATACCACAATCCCAAAAATTTTAACTATCTAAAATGTTCAGCATTGAAAATTGAATTTTGGCATTAAAGCTCGACAAAGTGAATACCCAAATTATTTTATTTAATGCCAGTATTCATTTCATAGCTTACATCCAGAGCTTGAAAAACATCGACAGGAAAACATCGAAATTTCGAAATATCGAATTGAAAACTACGGTAATACACCGCCAGGCAAAAGTTTCCGGAAACTTGAAAAATTACACGGAATTGATAAGTCAACTCGAAAGTTGTTTCAAAAGTGTTTAAAAATTGATCGAATAAATATATTGAATTATCAGCAACATAAATTCATCAATAAACTAATAAACAAGACAACGATCCAAAACATCATCTAAACTCTGCAAAACCTATCCGCAAAACGAACAAAAAGATAGAACGTTGAAAATCATGGAGTGGCCGGTCCATTCCCATGATCTAAATCCAATCGAAATTCTTTGGGATGAACTTGATCTTCAAGTCAGAAAATATTGTTTATATTCGAAAGAAACTCTCTGGAAAGAAGAGTCTCCCTAAAGACGACGTGGAGCAACTGGAACCAACAATTCTTGAAAAACTTCTCAACAGAATGCCTCAAATCGTCGCAAAACTGTTAAAAGTTAAATGCAGATATTTTGATGAGAAAAAAATATAATCGTTCTATGTGTACCAACATATTATCTGTTACGATTAAAATAATACAGGGTGCGCCATTTGAATGTGGTCGATGGAAATATTGAATAACTTTGACAGATTTCAACCGATTGACGTCGTCGAACACATTTTGGAAAGGTTATTGCATTACAATTTTAACCATGAATCGATTCACGCCCAAAGAACGCGCGGAAATAGTGACAATGTTCATTAAATGTAATTGCCCGATTTTTGGGAGCGAATTTTAATGACTGATGAGGCCCATTTCACGCTATCTGGCACTGTAAATAAACAAAACTGTCGCATTTGGGGGAAAAAAAATCCTCATACTATACATCAAACTCCACTGCATGATCAGAAAGTGACTGTTTGGGCCGGTGTCTGCTTCAATATTTCCATCGACCACATTCAAATGGCTCACCCTGTATATTGAATAGTTTTAAAAATATCAATCTTTAGAATAAAGTTGTTTCACTTCCCAACAATAGTTTCAAGCGTTTATAATCAATTTTTTTAATTTTAATGAGCAATTATTAGGAGTCCCAAAACTTTTGTCCGGCAGTGAATATGTTTTGAATAAAAACTTCGATATATCGATACATTGAGGTTTTGCCGTTAAAGTCATCGAAAACATAGATTTTTTAAACACTGCCTGTAACATTTATTCAGTAATAACAAAAGAGAATGAATTTGAACTTCGATATATCGATGCATCGAGGCTTTCAATAAAAAGCATTGAAAACATCGTTTATTTTTCATAATTGCCTAAACCATTTATTTAATAATAACAAAATAAGTAATGAATATAAGCTTCGATTTGTCGAAACATTGATGCTTCCTAGTTAAATGCATCGAAAACTTAGATCTTTCTCCAGTAGTAAACTACAATATTTATTTAGTAATACCAAAATAAGGAATGTATATAAACTTCTACATATCGATCCATCAAAGCTTATTCAATTGAATGCATCGAAAACATCTATTATTCCTAGTAATACCTATAACATACTGTCAACATTTTAATCATACTCTTCTTATAAATAAATGCTGAACAAGATTCTTTTCGAACATACCAAATTTTAAAATTGTCCCCGAGAGGGAATACAATCGAATGATCATTAAAATTCCAAAAATTTTCGCGATAAGAAGCCAGCAGGAATAGAACGCTCTTCAAGTCAAAAAAATGTGCTTAATCAAAAATAAAACAAGTGTTGGACGGAAAAAAAAAAGTTAATCTTATAAAGACTTTCTTATTATGTAGCCATCAACAATGCCCCTAAGTACTACTTTAAAGATTATCAGTCAAAGACAAAAGAACGTCCCTTAAAGCAACAATTTACAATATGTTATTATTCTTTATGTTATTTCCTGCTCAAAAGTAACTCCCCAACAAGCCTCCATTATTTTTGCTCCCTTCAGTCACAAAGTAAATTAATATTATAATACCCTTTCGACAAGGACATAAACCTGTAATGAGCCCGCATTAAAAATGTGTGCCACAAAAAAAGAGCGACATCCTCTCTCTGTGGCAAGTATGTCGTTGTTGTTCTTGTAAAATGCTCGAGGCTGTGTGAATGTTGCCGCCTTTTTAACAGAGCAGGTGTTAAAGTTAAAACCATATTTAAATTCATATTTTTGGTAGTTAACATGAATTTAAATCGTTATTTAAGATGAAACTATGCATAATTAGTTAAACGATTTTGAAGAAAAAAGTGACAAATGCTAAATAGACTCCAAAACAAAATCTCTATTTTTGGTTATTAGTTTGTGCCCATTTTTCTTTTGAAAAATGGCCGACAATGAACAAACTCGAGAATGCGCTTTGGGCATTATTTTTATTTATTTCTTCAAAGATCCAAAAAATCTCGGCAAGAGTTGAACGCACCTTAATGATGCGGCATATTATAAGCTGCAGAACTAATTTAACATAAGCCCCCAAAATAGACACGCCCACCATTCACCTACATAAATATCATGAAGACCACAATTTTCCAGTATCCCAGAGAGACCTCGACTCCACTCGGAACACGTTCAGCTATTAAATTTCATAAATTTATTAAATTATGAGTTCCTTAACCACAAAACTAAGCAGCCAAAGCATAACCAAAGCAAACTAGAAAAGAAAACAAAATAGAATAAAAATAAAAATAAAAAGAGACAAGAAGACCTCCGTCTTCCTCCGGAGCATCTTGTCTTGAGCAGAGCATACATATTAGACTAAAATAGAAGACCCAGCCAAACCAAACGAAGAAGAAAGTACCACCAACTGAGATTGGCTGGGGCATACTCAAGTGGCAGGCAGTCGGACCACTCCACCTCGCTCCTCTCCGCTCTCCTGCTGCTTGTCGTTTGCATCTGCATGTGGCAAGCAGTTTAAAGCCAAGCCAAGACATCTTGGCCTGACTCTGATTATGATAATAATGATGTTAATAGTGCACTCTGCTGATGTTTGGAATTATTATGATTATGCTTTGTTTGAGGTTTTCCCACCTAGATTGCTCATTAGTTTTTGTCATCCATTGCCTGACAAGATACAGATACCAAAAATTAATATGTCAAATGTGGCATGCCCCCAATGTTGCTACAGTTGGTTGCACAATTAGAAAGAAGCACTTACTTAAGTACAGTCTCATCAAGCTGCCAAAATGTCAAAATCGAAAATTGCTAAAACTGTCGACGTCAGCAACAACAACAACCATCATCATCATTATCATCATTGAAAAACGTGATAGACGATGTGACAGACATGCCACCAATATATCTATACCAACAGTTTATAGTACAATGCTGGGTTGCATGGCCGCCTCGGTTTGGTTCCATGTTGCATGTTGCACCTGCATGCCCCACTTTTGTGTGGCGTTTGAACTGAAAATCAATCGCAAACTATTCTTGTTGTTGCATACTTATTATGCAAGGCAACGGTTGTGGCATGTAATTTTCAAACAGCGAGGAACTAACTGAGAGAGAGGGAGAGAGAGTCCCAAAGGAGCATACACGAATTGATAAGAAGTTTGTGAGGAATCTGGGGGCAAGTATTGGAGCTCTGGATGATAGTGCTAAATAAGTACAGTGAAATATTAGAGGGAGTTTGAGAACTGAATCAAAATACACTACTTAACAAATTTTAGGGTCATCGAGTGAATTTTGACAAAGAAAAAAAAGTCCTTTAATTTTTTTTTAGTAATTTTGGGCCGAGAAACTCGAAAATTATATTCATTTTTTTCTTAAGAAGCGTTTTTTTGGATTTTTCGCTGTTTTTGCGTACTATTCTCAGGTATTCCTCAATGTCTCAGGAAAAATTTTGTATCGGCATGAAAGACGAAAACATTGAAAGTCATTGATGTGAAGAATAGGCTCATAAGCTTTTTTGCGTTTTTTCATTAGGAGGATCTTGAGAACTGAGTAAAATTACACTAGTATACAAATTTTAGGATCATTGATTGAACTTTGGAAATGAAATGTTTTCTTGGGTCGAGAAATTATAAAATAATATTAATTTTCAAAATTACACTAGCTTACACATTTTTAAGGCTCATCGAGTGAAGTTTTAAAATTTAAAAGTTTTTTGGCGTAATTTTGGGTCAAGAAGCTCGAAAATTATATATAGGTTTTTTGTTAAGAAGACTTTTCGAGATTTTTCCCACGTTTTCATTTATATTTTTCGTTATTCGTCGAAAAAATTTAAAGGTATTGACGTAAAAAAATATTCTTATAAACTGATTTGAAGTGTTCCATTTGGATGGATTCCACAATTCACCTTCAAATGTTAAATAATTTTAAGATATGTGCTTAAAGATTTGTTCAAAACAATTATCGAGATATTCCTTATTCTGCCTACCCAAAACATTTTTTTAAAGAGTATCATTGACTTGGTAAGGATATCAAGTGTGTTATTTTGAAAGAGATAAAACCCCTTGTTAAACTTTCACCCACATGTTTAGAATTCGACTCCATTGCGAAGATAAAGCCCTTGTTAAAATTTTACACACATCTATAAAAATGACTCAATTTAATTTCATTTTAGCTATTTAGTTTTAAAATTCTACAGATTTTGCACTATGACAGGGCAGAATTCTTTACTAGTGTGGGTTTCTACGTTAAAAAATTTGGATGAAAGATTAGAAAAAACTAGTGCGGATTTTCTACACTCAAAAATTCGGATGGAAAAATTAGAAAAACATTCATAAAAGTTCTGGTCGGTTTTATTAGAAGTCTTTTAAAAAATTATCCAACAATAGCTTTAAAATATTTGTAGGTCTTTTAAACGGCCGACCACTCATAGAGTCGAGTTTCTTCAAAACAGATAGATGTAATACTAATAGATTGCTATTTGATTGCGATACGGTATTTGTATAGTGTTCAAAAATAATGCTTTATTCAAAATTCTAAAATAGACAAAAACCAACCTTTAGGTTTTTCACGCTTGTTGTTAAGTTGCAAAGTTGCACAAAAACTCAACAGGCTAAGTGTGAATCCCTTTTGGCTGGTTCACGAGTTGATCTGATGGGTTTATGCTTCTTAAAAGTAGAATAGACGGCCGTGCTCTGTAAAACAATTCCGAATTTGTTCGTTTGAATTCGATTTGAAACCGATTATTTCACCAAACTGAATTTTTTCATGAGGTTTAATATCGAATATTCTATTGCAAGAGGAATTGAAACAAATCGGCAAAATAGGTTTGAAAAAGTATGCACTTTATACTGAAGTAATTTTTTAAATATTTTTTGATATTTTCAGATTATATTTATGCCAATTTAAAGTTGTATGTTTATTGCTAATTATTCAATTATTTTTCTAACTCAATATCGACTGAGAAATTCTTTTTCCGAAGCACGCAAAAACGAATCCGCGTAAAATTTGTCGGTTTGGTTTTTTCGTTTTCTGGAGCACGGCTGAGAGTCTGTGTTGAGAAAACGCTGAGTTAAGAGGTTCAACTTCACCCTTTAAATTTAGTTGTTGCAAAAATGCTCAACTTTTCAACTCCATAACACAACAGCAAGCGTGAATACCCTAAATATAAACAAGTGATTTTCTCCATTTAATAACTGGCTGCCTGCCTCTCGCTGGCATTGTCGCAGCTTGATTTGATCCTTTTTTAGATAATTCCTTGATTCCTTAAAAATTGTTTTATAAATTTATAAATATTAAATTTAAATAATGCTGATGGCTAAAGTCGCTGTGTGTGGGCGGAATACGATAAATAAATTTGCGATGGAAGCCGTTTCGTGCCGATGATAGCAATTCGTGAAGTCATCGCATCTCTCGCTGCTTCGGTGTTATAATACTTTTATTTTTCTTTCACAAAACATTTATTTTTTAATTGGGTTGAAGAGCGGAATACCAATTAATTATTATGCCAACTTTGATTTTGTAGCTACAACATTTTTAATTTATAAACAAATTCATTATTTGTTGTTTCTCAACTACGGAACCATCAACTGAGTTGAAATCAAGTCCCCACAGTGCTGATAAATTGTCTTAACAGCTTTTGATGTTGCTGGTAGTATATTTTTTGCAGAGCATGTAGACAACGTTGTTGTACAAGCAGAACTCGTAACTGGCTCAAGTTTTTCTTCATTTTCTTATTTTGCGCAAAGTGTTTGGTAATTTTCTAGCAGACTTAAATGCCTAGCAGCAAAACGGCGTCTAACGT
The DNA here is from genome assembly GCA_037043745.1 of Chymomyza amoena. Taxonomy (NCBI): domain Eukaryota; kingdom Metazoa; phylum Arthropoda; class Insecta; order Diptera; family Drosophilidae; genus Chymomyza; species Chymomyza amoena. The sequence continues at coordinate 22,208 of JBAMAX010004455.1, read as the reverse complement.
GGACTTCGCCGGCAACATGTTGCAAGCGCATGTTGCCAGCATTGGCTTACAAACACTTCACTTGATTTACAGTTGAAGCGTTTGAGTCGTTTTTTTTTCTTCTACTCATTTCTTGCAGCAATTTGTTTAATTTTTATTAAGTTAAGTTGAATGTTGTGGCATGAGTCGCCATCAGCTGCCACCGACTAAAGCCAGTTTAAACGACGACGATGACGACGATGCGACGTTGTGACGTAGGCAAAGTGTTTGCTTATTGTGGCTTCCATGTTGTTGGTTGGTTGTTGGTGTTGGAATGTGCGTCACTTGCCAGCTGGCCGCTGGTCTGAGTTGAGTTTTTGGAGCGAGTGTCAACGTCACGTTGCGAGTTACGTGATGCGCATTTTAAGTGACCCATAAATATATATCCCATCTATATGTATATAGAGCTATAGCTACTTGGAAGATATCAATGTTTTTGCCATAAAATGTGGCAGCAAGCTTTAAGCTGGATTTAAGCTGGTTTTAAGTTGTAAGCATTAAGTTGACATTAACAATGCGTGCCAAGCATAGTAGCCAGCTTTTTTTTTGGCCTCGGGCTGACAAAAGTTTTCCAAATCTTTTAGTTAATCGCTTCAACTATGCGCAAGGAATAAAATGGCCGAGAGCTACCCGGGCTGAGGAGTCGTTCTGGTAGTGTATCTATAATAGGCAACATGTCGCTATTTATGTTGGCGATATGCGGCACGCAAAGCTTGCCCCACACAACCAGAACAACACAACACGGCACACACAACAGTTACACCGCCACAAACACAAAATATTACAACAATTTGCATAAAGCCTGTTACGATTTTGTGGCAGTTGCGGCATGGCTTGTGGCATGCAACAGATACGGCTGCAATACATAGCCAAGCCGCAACGCGACTAACGGCAAAAAGCGTGTGTCGCGTAACCGCCCCCTACCCCTTGCACCAAACTTCCAGTTCCAACCAGAGACGACCATTACAAGTGCACCATGCTGTGTGTTGGTAGTTAGATCCAAGGCGATGCAGTTGGCATTGGCAATGGTAATACAGTTAGTCTTAAAAGCCGGTTATCTTCTGCCACTTCTGCTTCTTCTTTTTCAGGTGCAGGAGTTTCTTCCAACTCTGAGCCATATATTCGGCATACAATAATAATTATGAACAAGAACTTATGGCAGCTGCCATGTTTAAATATTAAGACAAATGAAAAACGAGAGAATTAAAAAAAAAAACACCAAAACATGGCCGTCGAGTCTAATAAAGACAACTCTTGAAAATTATCGACCATAAAAACGGCTTGTGAAAACTTGTTGCTTGTCTATGAAGCTTCATCTGAATTGCTCTGAGCAGACATAATACCAAAAATTGTATAGCATTTAAATAATAATGTTACGTATTATATAGAAAAGAAGCATAATCGATATGTTGCTTGAGAATCGATAGCAAGTAGATTTCCCTGACTGCAAACTCGCTTGGGAGTCTTGGGAGTTTGAGCAGCTTTCGGCTTAGGGTGAAAGTTGGCTGAACTTCAAAATGACCGCCAAATGCAAATTTAAAGCAATTGTTATTAAGATCTAAAACATCCTAAAGAATGGGTTTTCAAGTAAAAATTGAAGAAATAAAAAAAGCTTACTATAATTCGACAAAGCTATTGTTTATGATTATCGATTTTGTAAAGCGTAATTTTCCATATGCAAAGCTCTTTAATTATAATTGGATTTTATTTTCTTTTTTCTTATGTACATCTAAGTTAAGCTGCCGGGATAGGCACTAGGAAACTAGTTTAATTATATTATAAGAAAATTTTTTAATAAAAAAAAATAATAAAGAAATGCTAGCTATCCCTAACAGAAACTAAAGCTTATTTTTACGACATAATCCAAGTTGCTCAAAGTCTTAAATATATACACAGATTTTTAATAACTCCACTTAAAATTAGCCCATAAGTTACACGCATTCAATAGGAAGCTGATTTCGAAATGTAAAATGAAAATAATCGATAACTCCATTCGCTTTCGATTTTATTTGTGTTGAACACTAATGCGCTCCTATTTGAATAATACCCCATAAATGCTAAGTAGTACAAACGCCCCACCAAATCCACCATTGTTATTCCAGAAATCGTTTTCAATCTAATTTCCAACTAACCGCTGTATGATGTCTATATTAACCCATATTGATCGAAAAAAAGTTTATCGATGGAATATTTTCATTAATACTTATAAGGAGGAATTCGATATTATGAAAAAAGAAGAGGAAGAAACAGGTTACCTGATAGAGTTTCTTATATAAAAAGAGTTCGGAGCCCCACGCGTTTTCTCTATGTTCGCCTTTGAGAACTAAATATGGTCAAATCATGGGATAGATAGCCGTTCATACATCATATTTACATCAACATTTAAATTTAGCTATTTTTGGAGCGGGCAATTAGATATTTTGGGAAAAAAGAAACAGGGTACCTCACTGAGTTTCTTATATAAAGGGACTCCGGATTCGTAGGATTTCCTCTATTCGCTGTTAAACTCACTAACCCATCTTCGATTTTCCCATGACCTCATCTCAGGTGCTGTAACGCGTTCTACGGAGCGGTTTCTTGAAACGACAGAATAGGAAAAAATTGCAGTGTGCCAAATCAGGGGAGTTCGATGGTTATAGGAGGGTATTTGCTCCGTTTTTAGTGGAATGGTCACAGATAACGATGGCATATATTTTAAATTGTAAAAAATCAAAAACACGTAGAATTGCATATGTTCTTAAAATGACGTTACTTTAACAAATGACAAGATATCAAGCTGTGTGAAAATTTCATAGAATATCTATGACAGATGTGGAAATTTAAGGAGAAAAGAAACATCCAATCGGATGACTGAGAGCACCACACGCTGATTATTCCGGTTTTTTAAGCCAAAAACTTTTAAAATTAGGTCAGAAGCTGAAAAGTTTACATTTTTGACGATTAGCTGCTGAAAAAGTATCGAACAAAAAAGTATCGAAATTGAAAGACATAAAAATCTCACAGTGGCGGAGCCCCTTAGAATATTAATACAAATCGACAAAAATGTTGCGAAAAAAGATATATTATTTACAAATTAGTATAGAACGAACTAAGCTATGAGATTTAACAATTTTGCGATTATTTGGTGGATCAGCCTCTAAAAGTTGTATTGACTACCAAATGAAACGACATTTTTTATAAATTTTAAAATATTTTTTTTATACATTTTTGTACTTTTCTTAAGCCTTATAAAAATTTTAAGTTGAATTTCCATTACGCATAAATTCTCTCTTGAATGTTTTCCAGGCGCTTAGCAACATTTAAGTGGAACAGGTAAGTTAGTTACTTATTTTACAAGTCGTAGATCTAATTTTTTTTCAGAATTTCTGGGGTTATTTAAAATATATCTAAAGAAAGGTTGCTTCTTCAATATCAGGCTACAAAAAATTCTGCAATAACACAGGCCAACAAATACCGGTGTGTTTGTTGGAAAGCTAATGGTCGTTTCGGAAGCAATTTGCTGCGAAGCATCCGAATAAGGGGTCAGAATTCGCCCAGAGTTTTGAAACAATTAAAGTTATAAACCAAAAACGGCGTTTTTTCCTACTTTTGAGTTTAGGTACAGGGTGCAAAATTAAAGAGCAAGAGTTTTAATAGTAATGTTTTAGTGACAAATGGGGAACCTGGACAGATCACAAAAATTTGTTACCCTTAGCCTTCCAACAACTATACAACTGGCCTGTGTAATAGGAATAGGAAAATTTGCAATGAAAAGGCAAATCTGAAGTCAGCCGTAAAATTTTCTTTTTTTATAAATCGTAGCTTGGAATATTTTTTATCCGAAATATAATTTTTCTACATATTTTTTTTGGAGAAATTGTTGTATTTTTCATCCTTTCAAAAGGTCTTCCACACATTCTTAAGAAGAATTCTATGTTGCATAATTATGGTCTCTTCTACGATTTCTTGGCTTATATCAAAAGATAAGTGAAAAAGTAAAAAAAAATGCACAAATCAGACACAGCATGAATTCTGGAATAATTTAAATTTTTTTAAATATTTCATTGGAAGATTTGTCACACAAAAAAAAAAGAAATTGATTGTGTTTACCTCGCTAAGGATTCCATCCAAAACAAAAAAAAATTATTTTTGCTCCTCTAAACCTAACCCCACTCAACCAGCAACTTCTATCAATCTATTCAAAACTCAATCAATTTCATTTATGAAAAGTTTTGATTTGATATCCTGTGAAGAACCCTTTAAAACATTCAATCTCTTGTTTACATTCGTTGTGTTTGCGATTTTGTATTTTTTCTGGTCCGCTCATTGAACAGATGAAGAGCACTTCAGTCTGCCATTGATATGGATACTTCAAAAGGCACTCAACGTTGTATGTTCGCCCTAGGACTATCAATCCTGGGGTAACGCGAAGTACTTCAAATGCAATGTCGTTGCTAAGCCAAGGCATTAACTAAAGACCCTCCATTTGAAATTGACTGCAAAAATGGGAAAAAAAAACATAAAATACAAAAACATTTTTCTAAAAACTATTTGCAACAATTTTTCACAGTCGGCTGCCATAATTTTTCACACACACAAACAAACACACAGATACAAACTGAAGTTCAAACGCGCCATTTTTATTTTTTTCAATACAGAACCGCGCTGCTTTTATTTTAACACTTTAAATGTTGACGTTTAGAGCGGGTTGGAAGTGGTCACGGGGGGGACAAGGGAACACGTTGTATCTGCTGAATGCATTTTCATTTCCATTTTTGCTACACTGGCGAACGCTTTGTAATCAACAGTCCAGGGCCAGAGTCAGAGCCAGAAGTCTGTCCTGGCAGCAGACAGCTGGAGTGCTCCCTAGCTGGGTTTAGCTTAGCACTGGCCGAGACCGCCGCATAGGCAGCATCAGCACCAGCAGCAGCAGCAGCACCAGAGCATGATGGCAACATCAACGGAGCATCATCATACAGATACAGATACACCACAATTTATCTCACAGTTTGCAGTCTAAACAAAATAACTGCTGGCCCGGCATGGCCGGGCAGTTCAACCAACTGTCCGTCCGACCAAGTGTCCCCTAGTCCAGCAGAGTACTCTACTCTAGTCTCTACTAACTATGGTAAAGTGTTGCTGCTGCTGCTCGACATCGGCTCATCTGCTGCTATCTAACAACGCCTCTCTCACGCGCGCACCATTTGCCAAGTCGTTATGTGCGGGGCGCATCTCTCTGACGTCACACGCCCCGGCTGCCCACAGCGTCTATTGCAACCATTGCAACCATGTTATGTCTGCCAGGGGCAACTGGCCATGGCGACAGCAACAGCGACAGCGATAAATGTTTTAGCATTTCAAACAAAACTACAAAACTGAAATATACAAATGATTTCGTATTTATTTCAAGGGGGCACTACGAACGAACGACTGTATGGCCTAACGACAGGCCCCACCAAATCGCCATTTTGTTGATGATGGCATGGTATCGTTATACCCAGGTGGGACGAGCGCTGTAGATGAGATGAGAGCTGCAGCTTTGCCTGTTAACCTTAGTTTTGTGGTATTCCAATTTCGTTCGGGTTACAAATGCCAATTTGATGTGGCCTGCAGGTTCCTAGCATTATGCGGGTCGTTTGGAGGTCTCATATGTAAGTGGATACAATTTTATTCGAGATTTCACAGTTTTCATGAAATGGGCATTTTATTATCGGTTTGTTGTGTGAAAATTTTAGTAAAATTAAGCAGATTTGTATTTCGATAATAAAGTTGGAACAATATCGAATTGATTTGTGTTTTTAAGCCGCGTTGCAATGAGTTGATCTAGTAGACCCTATTTTGTATGATGGTATTTTAATAAGTTATTTAACAAAAATAAGTTGTTTTTAGTATTTCCGCATTCAAAATAGCTTATTTATTGTTGTTGTTCGTTTATTAGTGTAATTCAAATTAAAAATAGCTTATTTGCATAAAAATTCGTATTTTTACCTAATATTTCCGTTTTAGAAAACTCTCATTTGTAAATCTATTAGGATCATTAAGCGCCAAGTGCGGATCTAGGTTATGTTCTTGGTAGGGGGATTCTTTACTTCAAAGTGAAGTATATCAGAGCTCGCAAAAGACTTTCAACCCATTTTTCCAATTTTTTTTGAGTAGTCATGACCCAAAAAACCCCCTGGATCCGCCTCTGTTAACGAGCATTACATATTCATTTCTGTGTGAAATGCTTCAGACGCAATATTGCTTTTAAAGTGTCTGTTATTGTCAGAAAGAGGTATGGCTGCCCCCGAATCTCTGTGTTGTCTAACCAGAACTATCTTAGACTAAAGCCAGTCCGATTCTTGGAAGAATTGAATATATTGTAATATTCTTTTGTAGTGGTTACGTTGGACAACTGTTTCCTCTGCATCGAGCATTTTTTAAATCCGAAGGATCTGATACCGCCAAAATTCATTTGATAAGCCTGAGATAGTTTTTGCCCTTTAAAGTTCATTATATATTTATACTGGTATATTTAATATATTAAATTTATTTATAAATTTTCAGATTTTTTACAACTTAATATACCCTGTACTTTAAGTTAAGGGGTATTACTCAGTTTGATGACTCTAGAGACCTGCCGCAGTAGCCTCTAATATGAACAGAAGATCGAAAGATATTTATATATTTCGTCTTGAAGACTTAAAGAGCTAGAATTACCAAACTTAGGGCTCTTCTTTTAGCTCAGCGCGACATTTTGCAACTTCAAATTGGGAAATAAAATATCTTTCGATTAGCACCAAGCTTAATTATATATTTAATCCATTAGATTCTTACATGCAACATAGGAATGATAATAATATCGGATTTAGTAATCAGGTTAAAATTCAGATAAGTGAGTGAATGGCCCACTCAACCTAGACTAGTGCTGGGGCTGCCAGTTAAGCCAATAGACTAGCCTCCACAATCAACGAGTCTTGGAGCGGTAGACTTCTTAGCAGAGAGCTGTCAAATGTTGATTTTTAGTTTTTTTTTAAATCGCACCATAAATAGAGCTTATAGTATTTTAGAGACCAAAGTTGGAATTGTCTGTATGCCCAGTTGGCTCAGTTTCCAATGAAACCAAATTAAAAATTTTTTTGAATTCGTGTTTTTGCGAAGATATCGAACCGACACTAGTTAGCAGATCCGTTGTGCCTAAAAGTTTTAAAGCTATGGTTCCTACGTGCAGCATTATCTCAAAATAGTCGCTTTTAAAATTAATCTGCGTTTTGATATCTATTTTCTATCAATTAAAAACAAAACAATATCATAATAGGGGTTTTTTTAGTGTTTTAAGATTGATGTTTCCTTAGGAGTATGCTTAAAATCATCATGTTTTAAATTTACCCTTTGATATATTTTTATAGATTTTTCAAAAAACAATGAATTTTTCTTTTTAAGTGTTGCTTTTGGGAAATATCAAAATAATAAGACAGAACATTTGTCTTTAAATTATAATTTCTTATTTCCAGTGCAGAGTATCTCAAAATCATTACAAATTGTAAATTTTTTAATATTTTTGGTTTCAGATATAATACATTTTTTAAATTAAGGCAGAAATGATTTTTTTTAAGTCTTGTTTTTGGAAAATATCGAACTAATTTTAAAATTTTTGGTTCCAGTGTCAAAAATTTCAAAATCGTCGTATTTAATTTGTTTTGCGTTTCGATATGCTTTTCATCGATTTTTTAAAATAGTAATGAATGTTTTTTAAGTGTTATTTTTAGGAAATATCAAACTAATTTGGCAGAGCCTTTGCCTTAAAAAGTTTTATTTCCTTGATTCCAGTATAGAGTATCTCATAAATTGTCATGTTTTTAGATTTTTTTACCTTTTGAAATATTTTTATAGATTTTTTAAAAGAGCACTGAATGTTTTTTAAATTTAGTGCATGGAAGATATTAGCCAATAATTGATCGGGCATTAACCTTAGCCTAGAAATTTCAAATCTTTGATTCCATAGCAGAGTATCTCCAAATAGTCATGTTTTTAAATGTGTTTGCCTTTTGAGCCATTTTATATATTTTTTAAAACATCAATGCGAGTTTTAAAATATTTTAAATTCATATTAAATATCGATAGCTTTAACACAATAACCTAGAATACGCTGAACAAAAAAATGTATGCGACCTTTTGAAACATCTTTGTTCCATTTAAATAAAAATATTCCAATTTTTTTACGCTGTAAAAACTATAAAAAGGAGCTTTATTTTTTTAAACTGTATTAAATAGCTATAAAAAATGCTGATGCACATATCAATGCAGCTCTGAATGTTATCGATACCCCAATTAATGCACAAACTTAATAAAATGCTTTTGAATAATTGCGCACATCAACAAAAATAAAAAAAAAAACAAAAACTGGATTAACGACATGTCAAAGGTTCTTTCATTCAATTGATATATATATATAGTACAGTACATATATACAACTCATTTAATTGAGCAGCTGATAAGCAGCGCTATGTGGAGTATATATGTGGAACATTGCCAATCAGTACATACCATATAAAAAAATCGTAAAACTCTGAAAGAAATGCGAGAGAGTTCAAAACTCTGTTGATAATGCCGCAACTTATGCGCTTTGCATATAAAATCGCCATTTCAATTTTTATTTTTTATATTTTTTTGTTTGTAATTCTTTTATTTTTTACAACCTCTGTCGTCAATTTGTTTATGCCAGCGCAGCGTTTACACTCATTTATAATAAGAGAAGAAATAAAAAATAATTTTTTCCAACGCTTTGACTGAGATAAGCAGCAGCTTTGGCTCTGGGGCTGGGATCATTCCCGGGTTCCCGGACTGCTGCACAATCGCTCATTGATTTTTCGCATTCCTCAAAGAGCATAGACGGGCCAAGGGCTGGACTGGGACTGGGCTGGGTTGGTCGGAGCTGGTCTGGACTGTTCTGGACACAGTTCTTTGTGTTGTTGCCGCTGATAAATGTTTGCCACTCTGATATGCGCGACTGCAGCACTACGGGGCGCATCAAATTGCGTCAAAAGCCTGTCAGTCTCATTAATTTCAGCATGAAATACAGAAAGCAGCAATGCCGACTGTAAATCAGTAAAAAAGATACCAAAAATAAATTGCAAAAAAAAAGAAATATGGAGAATTGTTTTTAATGCAAATTCTCTCTCCCTGACTCCTCTCTGCATGGATAGTCAATTGCTGGAAAATGTTTTTGCCAATAAAAATGCCTGTACAAAGCTATTATGAAATATTTTTGCAGGAAATACGGCCGGCCCAGGAAGTGGCTTATAAGCGGCTAAAGTATCGATAGTATCGGTTGGGGTAGAATTTAAATGCATATTGCATACGAATTTTTAAACTTTATTTATCAGCTAACAAAATTTGATTTGTTTGTTTGGCAGCATCAACAATTAGGCTGCATGGAAATGATTCCAAAGTGAAAAATCATGTTTTTGTTAAACGTAAGCCAATTATTTGCAGAGATTAGGAATGAAGCGAGAAATTCGTTACGAGAAGTAAAATTAAAAAAAAAAAGAATATTAGTTAGTTTGGCAGCTTTCTGCAGAGCTGCACTTTTTGGTTTCTAAAAAATTCTGAAAAATAATACAAAATTAGACACTCAAACTCTCTTTTTTTTCCCCGTAAGGGTACCCCACCAACCTAGGCCGCCAGCCAATAGGTATTACAAGGGAATCAACGTGTAACCACTTTGCGTAGTACGCGCCGTAATTGTGATACACTACTGGTAGTGCGACTATACTCTCCCCATGAGTGCGGCTGAAAGCAGGTCCTTGGCACGGTCATGTCTCTGCCTTGAATGCTGACCAATTGTAGTCGGACGAAGAGAAGAGCACTCTTTCAAAAATTACCCCAACCTAAGGTGGAACATCATATGCCGATAGATGCATGATAGAGGGGGTGCTCGGTCGTTAGTATGCGGACTCTGGATACCTGTCAACCTCCAGTATTAATCCATGACTTCCCACGGCATCTCGGGCCATCCCGTGGCCGACATCCACGTCCCGAGTATTCAATTACGTATATAGATACTTCAAATAATTCTGATGAGTTTGACGACACTCTAAAAGTATCACCCCAAGAGGAAGTCTGCACGGCGATCTTTAGTTGTACCGCTAAGGATGATGTGCCGCAACCAGCGTCCCTCCTAGTAGTGCTGTTAGTCATACAGGAGGGACTCGGGTTCAACCACCTGAATCCATCGGGTACAACCGGTACTCCTTCAACCGAAATAACCGCGTCTTAATCGGTAGCTCGAAGTATCGACTTCTAGTTTTGAAGATGAACTCCTGGTCTCTGACAGAGATGTGACAATGTGAGTGTAGTCTCGCAGAAGTCGTCTGGCACCGGTATCGTAGCTACCCTCCAGAATCTCAATCTTGAGACAGAGCCTGCCTTTGTTAGGCTGAGCTCCCGCGAGAAGAGACTCCTTAGGGTCGCTCTTCCGTTTCTTTTCCATGTGACAGGCTCTGTCCCATACCAGCGTTGGGCAGTCACAGAGAATATGTCTGGGATCGTCCTCTAGACAGAGTTTGCACTCTTAAGAGTCCGGTAGGTCAATTTTCTGTAGATGGTATCTAACAGTGTGGTGATCAAATACGTATGCTACTAGGAGTTTTAAGTCTGCTCTGTCAAGACCTTATGTCTTGATCATATCCTGAGGTTTGACAAGCGCTTTTTCTTGACGTAGCCCGGATAAGGAGAACCAGTATCTCCTATGTTCCCCTGCAGCCTATTTGTAGTCAGGGTGGAGGCAACCTATCGTGCTAAATCCTCAGCTAGTGTTACCATTCACTCCTGAATGTCCAGATACCCAACATAGCAAGACTTTGTTTCCAGAGGACTGGTTCTGAAGGTAACTATTTTGTTCTTTAACCCTCCTGGGGGAGATGCTTCAAGATGATAATGCCCTAACAGCAGCTTCTCTATCTAAGTAAATGCATTAGTTCGCTCTCCTAGTTCCCTTGGATGGAAGGGCGCAGATCTCTATTGCATGAATCTCTGCTTGAAAGACTTATTCCTAATACAAAGACTCCAACTCCTACACCCTGCTCAGTTTTGGAACCCATCTGTGAACCTTTGTTGCCACCGAAGGTCTCCACAGAGGCTGCCAACAACCTAAGCCTCAAACTCTCGTATCTCCTTTAAAAAAATCGTCACCTTTGCTTATTTTCCTGCTCCCTAAAATACCTTCAAATTGCTCTCACATTAAAGCCATTTCATGTGGCCTACCACATCCTCCAGCACATATGTTCTCCTTTTAACCCCTTACATACTGTATATATGTATCTCTATAACCCTTCAAACTTTAAGCCATTTGTCAACTAAAAAATCTGCACACACAGCCCAACCCAACAATAACAACGCCATCATCAACAGCATCAGCTAAAAAAATGTTTGGCCATTGCATTGGGCCAAAAACTATGCAAAATTCAGGCAGAACAAACATTCCAAATGTTCCCAAAATATACAGAAATTGTTGTGGGGCAGTAACCTCCCGCGTCCACCACAACCCTCCACTATCTTCAATGGCATCCACGTTGACCACACTTAGCCACGGCTAAATTTATAGGCAATAGCTAGAAATAACGTCGCTTCAGTTGAGCGTAAACAGTCCAAACCAAAAGTATGACAACACCAACAGCAAATAGCAGAAACACGAGAGTTTTGTTTAGTTGGAAAGTTTTGGGTATTGCCAATGATGACTGACTAAAATAAAAGTCAATGGTTCGCAAAAAAAAAATGGATATATAGACCAGAAAGTTTTTTGGTTGTTTTTGCTTTGGATGCTTTTGCAGTGTTTGGCAAATAAAATTTTTGGCAGTGGCAACAGTGACGGATTTAAATGGGTTAAGCACCTAAATGTAAGACCTTCTATCTCCATATTATACCAAGCCTCCATTTAAAAAACATTAACTCATTTTTAAACACAATCTTCAAACTATAAAATTTCATTTTACACGTTACATCCAAGCTTTCTAGATATTCTGTTTTGCTTCATGTCCCTTCAAGCCCAAATCCGCTCCTGTTTAAATATAAATATTTGCCTGTGTCGCGTGGCATAAAAAACAAATTAAGCTATCAACAATAGAAATTTTTGCATATTCGGCAGTTAGAAAATGCTCTTAAATATAGATTCGAATGACTTTATTTGTTTTGGAACTGCTGACTAAGCAAATTGCAGCTGCAATCGTAAAAAATCGAAAAACTCTTAAATAAACTGCAACCCAGTCATCAAAATCTTTATAAAAATTCACTAAAGCGCAAAACAATTTCGAGCTGATTTTAAAGTTTTTGTTTCGCAAAAAAGTGTCATTGACTTGAAACTTTTATAAAACTTTTCGCCAGCCCTCGCTCGCTGTCTAGCCAAATTTAAGGGTTATGCGTTTTAAGTGCTCACAAAAGTTGCCAAAAACTTTGCTCCTGGGACTGCCAGTCTCAAAGTAATTCCACTTTTATTCACCTTTGGTTTTTGGTAATTGCAAAATTTGTGCGACTGACGCTGCAGATAAAGAAACTTGGACGGCAGTGTTAATGCCATCTCTAATGCCAAGGATTTAACATAACCCTCAAACCCAACCCCCATTCCGCGCCCTGCTCACTAAACACTCCGAGGACTCTGCTCAAAGTTTAATAATGCAGAGAGGTAGAGGGGCAGCAAAACACTGCAGCAAATTATTTGCGTATTTATGCTTCTGACCCTTTGCCTCTAGAATTATTTTTATGCGCGCACTTTCCAACACTCTTTTGTCACTATCTCGCTCTTGCACACAGCGAAGTAGCTGGCGAAAACTTTGTCAATTGGCTTTCGGAGAAAGTTTACCTGTTTAGTTCGGAAATTGAGTGAACTTAGTATACTAGTTAAAGCAAAGTGCTTATCATTAATTCTGTTGGAAACTTCTGGATCTTCTATGAATATCAGGGCCGTGGAGAGAAAGGTAGAGAGCCCAGGTGGTGACTAGATAGTAGGGCTCTAAGCGGAATCTCTGTTTTCCGAAGAGTTTAAAAGTAAAATATTTTGAAAACACTTCTCTCATCTCTCAATCTCCCTCTATGTTTCTCTAATTCCCTATCTCACTATTTTTATCTTTATCTCTCTTTAATTCCCAATCTCATTCCACGATGCAAAGAATTTTAGTATGTGCCGCAAAAATCGTATCGGGTTAACATTTTGTATGGTAGCTATGTGAAATAGTGGACCTATTTTGATCAAACTTTCCACTATCTCTCTATCTATTCCTCTACCTATTTCTATGTTGCTCTGGTTTATTTTCAATTGTTATGTTTACAAAAATAATTCTTCATCCAAGAAAACTTGATGTGAAAGATTTAGGCTCAATTTTGTCGCCTATTGTTGTTAATTTTACTTACAACTTTGTCAACTTCTTGTATACGTTAATAGAGATTTTGAACATACCTGGAAATAAAAAAGAATATACGGTATTAGTATAATTACAAATTTCTAAACACTTATTATAAATAATTATAAAAAAAAATGTATTTCATTCAAATTAATGAAAATTAAAAAAAATAATTTTTTTAGGTGTTTATTTAGAAAGGTCGATTATTTTTAATTTTTATTTAGATTTAAAAAGCTTGACAAATATGAAAATGTTTTAAAAACCATTTTTTTCTTAAATTTAAAAAAATGTCAAAAGTTAATTTCTCATCTGAATGTTTGGAAAAAAAACAGATTATCTAAAAATTTATAATTATTTATTAAAATTAATTGTACAACAAAAAATTGAAAAATAAAAACAGTCTTAAATTAAATTTTTTTTTCATTTTTTTGTTTTAATTTAGAAAATTTGACGATTTTTTATTTTTATTTCGATTTAGAAAGCTTGACATGTATTGAAAAGTTTTTAAAAACTCTTTTTTTATTAAAAACAAAATTCCAAAATTCCCTTTTTTTTATTCAAATTTTTGAAAAACCTTAAGGAAATTAAATTAAATTTAAAAAAATTAATAATAAATATTTTTTAATCTTATTTTTAGAAAGGTCAAGTTCTTATGATTTTTACAAAGAATTCTAAATCTTGGCATGTATGAAAAAGCTCTAAAATTTTTTTTAATTAGAAAAATGTAAAAAATATGATTCTCATCTAATTCTTTTGAAATCCTTAGGTAAAATTTTGTTTTGTAGTATTTTAATAGAATATCGTTTATGAGCTTTCGTGATTTTTTTAAAAAACTTTTATTTTTTTATTTTAAAAGAACATTTTTAATGAAGCTTACTACGAACTATCGTGATCGGGATGCTCTATTTAAGGAAAATTTCTTTACAAACATCCTAAATCACAACCGGACCCTCATTTAGACTGATAGAAACCTCGGTTTAATTCGGACTTGCAAGTAACTCCTGCAGCTAGCAATAGATTTTAAATCTTTTAAAGCTCTTCTGGCTTTTTACTCTTTTTAAAGCACTTCTTTTTCTTTCCGTATAAGGCTGAAATATTTTATCTCAATTCTGACAAAAACTACAAAACTTTTTGTAATCCTTTGGTTAATAATGAATTTTGAGCTTTACTAGCGAACGTCAACCCATTTACATATAAAATAAAAAAATGGCGAATATTAAAGACAGGCGAATACGACTTTATGATATTCTGTTCCATCGTAAAATATATGTAAATAAATCCAAAAAAAAAACTAGTTCAAAAAATCTTTTGATCCGCGAATTTGGTTACGATATTTCCAGAAAAAAACGAATTATGAACATAATCCTTTTTTTGTTTTGAGGTTATCATATCATATAATACCAATACCGAAAAAAAAATAATCTTTATTGTTTAATATAATAATGAATGTAACTCAAAAATTTGATTGCTCTAACTCGTATCATCTCAAGATGTGGGCGTTCAGACATACGTGAAAAATATATCTAGATACACTTTCTTTTACCCTCCTGAGGTAGAACTTTTAAGTTTCTATCGATGTTTCAATGTTTATAATATCGTTCATCACTCATTGCAGCGTATAACAACCGGAAATGCTCTTTTCTAATTAAATAAGAACGTAGAAATGTTTACTTAATAAATCACTCCTTTCAGTTTCTTTCAGAAATTAAAGCCATCTAATGCCAAATGATAAGTCATTAAAATTAAAGAGATCAGTAATAATTTTTCATGTTAACAGCCTTACCAACTTGTTGATTGTATTTTTTGTTTTTACTAGCCGGAATCAATTGTGCAGCTTATTACGATGAGTCTGCCCACCTTGGTAACGATTGGAGCGACTTTCACCCATAAAATGGCAACTAGCAGACATCAACAACAATCTAATAAACCCAAACAAAATACAATATACAATTTACCCCGTTTTTTATTTACTTTTTTTGTTAAACTTTAATGTTTTGTTTTTTTTTGTTCATTAATTTATTCGAAAGTAGCTGAAAAAAAAGTGCAAAGTAAATATCTCAATTGGCAAGAGCGGAGTAGACTCAGTGCAAAATGGCATGACCAGGGCAATTTTCTATAATAGCCATGGTCGGGCAGAGTTGCCAGCTACCAGCTGTTTGTTACCTATTTACTACCACTTTAACCTAATTTCATTAGTACTCGTAGCATGTCCATTTGGGATGGGATGGAGCAGGCAGGGCAAGCCAACTCAATTAAGCGTCGACTCGCAGGAGATAAAAATCAAATGTTGGCCAAGGAAATAAAAGCAAAAAAGCAAAAACTTGGCCTGCAGCAGGATGGGGTCCAGTTCGCTGCTGCTGCTGCTTCTTCACACTTAAAACATGGCGCTGGTCAGCAGCACTCATCGTACTTATCGCTGGTGCTTAGCACATCCCCACCTCCCAGCAGAGAGCCCTTGCTGCTCTGGCATGTCAAGTGTCTCCGTTGTACATAAAAATCCAATTTTCGTAATTAAAAAAAAAAAGAGAGATATAAAAAAAAATATATATGCAAGCAGTGTACCAGTGTGTTACTAGTGTGAACATAGCATAACCCTCCTCCCAGTCAAGTCTCATCTCATTAGAGCAACCGACCAACCAACGACTTTACCCCCATGGAAATTCCATACATGAAAAACTCTGCACGTAACAGTAGCAAAACACTTGAGAGCTCGAAAGACATGACAAAATAAAAACTCGAGACTTGAAATTTTTAGTTTTGAATTGGAGTAGGGAGCACGAAGGAGGGAACCAGACCAACCCAACAACAACAACATCAGTCCAAAGATGCAAAATAAATAAACAACGAGTCGAGTAAGAAAAACAAAATTGAACCTTCTCTCTGGACACGGACACGGACACTTCTTATATCGCATGAAGCACTTCAAAATGGCATATCATCGTCGGCGTCATCATCCTCATCATCATCGTAGTCGTCTTCTGAACCTCTTCGTCGTCGTTAAAACGCTTAGCACGTTTTTAATTATATTCTGTTGCATGTGAGTGTATCACACACACATACACACTCGTACTCACACAGACACATTTATAGATTCCCCACATACATCAGCAAAGGCGCCCCTAGGGGCGTATTGCTTCAAGGTCCTTAAGTGCTTAGAGTTTAGTGCTCCATAACATGGACTGCACAAAAGAAAAAAAAGTAGTTTCAAATTCTTTGAATGTTTTGCATAATTTGAAATTGTTTATTCAGCAGAGTACTCCTCGTATTGGCAGAGATCTCAGTGCTCAAGTAATCGAATCCCAATCAGACGATAAGATATTTGCGTGGGATTATTTTTGCGAGCTTAGAAAACTTAATTTGTGTAAATATTTTTATTAAAGTTGGGCAGAGTTCGTTAGGCCCAAAAATTCCATGACCGTAATACAATCTTCGCCGGAAGGTAATCAGATATGCAGATGACTTGACAAATCTTTATTTTTTGACAAATTTTAGTTTTTATTCTACTTAAAATCTTCAAATTACGAAAGAATGTTTACTTAACTAGTGAGCTTGATCGTTTTGCAAGCCATGATGAGAGACAAGGTGACGCACAGAGGCGCGAAGCGTTGATTCCGCAAAAAACTGGTTAAATTTTTGTGTGACAGCTATATGAAAGAGTTAACCAATTTTTGATCAAACTTCTTACAATTGACATAAATTTGGTCACGATTTTTCAAAAAGTACACAGCATTTTTATTTTTTTTATTATGATTAATAAAAAGTAATTAAACTAGTTCCCTACTACCCTAAAAAAGGAAAATAAAAACCAATTTTAAGGGAAAAACAACATTTACAGAAATATATATATATATATATATATATATATTTATATGCGGTTTTAAAACGTTTGAACCTATTTATAGACATTTTATAGGAAGGTGATGGCATCTTTTAAGTCTTTGTAGCTCTCAAGGTTGGCCGCCTCGCAATTGGTGCACTATTTGTAATAGGAACCATACAAAAATAGGAACAGCTTTCAGCAATGAACGTGACTACGCAAAGTGTCACCTTCTCCCCGGGATTGCACCTTGTGGTGGTGGGAGGCCCTAGAAGGTGTAAGGAACCTAAGAGCGATACCGGTAGGATCACCCAGGCCGGTAAGTTTGAGGGGAGCATCAAAGCTAAGGACAGTCCAACCTGCAAGACAGATATAAAACGAACCAGCCGTTTTGGTTCAAAACCTGGCTTTTCTTTTCATGTATGGAGATCAAGAAAGATAACACACTTACGGTGAAGGGAGTCGGAAACCTAATACCGGCGGCGGGGTGAGAAAGCAGGCCCCACGGAGTCGATATCCAGCGACTGCAGTACTACCAACGTGGGGTTGGACAGCTTGGCCCCCACTTTCCGTACAGCGAAGGTTTCCTCCAAAGACAGGATGGAGTGGACATGGAGCCAGGGATCGTAAATGGCGAGTTTATTTCACTGGACCGTCAATGTCGGCAAATGAGCTAGCACTTGTGCTTGCTTGACTGCAATTCACCGAAGACTCGGTGGGCATAAACGAGCCTATATCGATCCCGGGTTTCCCAGTTAGGCTGAAGAAGGAAGACGGCGCTCACCGGCACAAACAGCGCTCCAGATACACGGCCTCGTTTAACTATCTCAGGACACTAAGCAGCCGCAATTCGGAATCTTTGACAGCGAAGGAGAAGTCGAAGAAGAAGATAAAGCGAGAGTATAGCTTGCGGCGCTTCGATCGGCTCACCAAGGGTGGCGCTGTTGTGGCACAAGCACTAAATACGACTGCGAAGGGGGAGAACGCGGACCAAGAAGTAGCAACGGCGGCCTCGGTGAAGAAGAAGCTCCCTTCCACATCTAAGCAATCCAAAGACCCTAGTAGGGTTTCTTGAGAAGAAGACTCATAAGGGACCCCCCTTTTGACAACGACCACAGTCTTCCGCAAAGAGGGATCGGTTGGCAAAAAGGGTGCTATCTCCAAGCGCCAAATATCTGATGACTCGACGAAGGCCGTGGGGAACAAGTGAGCTAGACCAGATAATGGTTATGGCGAGCCTTTGCTCCAAGCCGGAACTTCAAAGAGCCATTATCGACCGAAATGAACCGGAAGGTAAAATATCGTCCGATAATTGGATCAGTTTTAAAAGAGTCTTGAGGTTTCTGTAGTTTAAATTTATTTTTTGTAAATTTGGACTGGATTTCATGAAGCCGACCAAGTTTCAACCTCCTACAGTCGTACACAAATTGGCCCGATTTTGGGAGATATTTTCTACTTGGGCCAAAGTTTCAGCCGAATTTCCCTTGAATTCGTTGCGAATGTTGGTCTTGAACTGTGCGAGGGTTCTAGGTTTGTTGGCATAAACCTTGCTTTTCAAGTAACCCCACAAAAAGAAGTCTGGTAGAGTCAAACCAGATGATCGTGGTAGCCAGTTGTAGTCACCATATTTTAAAATCAATTGACAAGGAAATATCGATTTTAATAATAAAAATTTCGGTGTGTAATGCTCCATAGCAAAAATTGTTCATAAATGACGCTTCCAAAATGCCCTCAAACATATCAATCGGACAGCTATTGTCTATTTTATTCAAAATTTTTTCCCTTGCCAAAGATGGTCATCTTTATCCAATTACTGCATCTCCCACTGGAGCATAGGGTCTTCGGGTTAAGCCTTATTTTTCGTAGTCAATGTCTCAGTCAGAAATGCAGATTTTTTTTAGTGTAAGCTGTTGAGGGGCTCTTCTGCATTTCTGGCTAACAAGAATTCGAATTAAAAAGATTCTGCATTGGAATTCATTGAAGCCGTTCGATTTATACCCACAAACTCTGGGCACTTTTGCATTTCTGCTCGACAAGGTAAAGACTCTGAGCTTAAAAGATTCTGGATTGGAATAAATCGAAAGGTACAAGCTCGTAAGGGTAACGACAATTTTGCTGAAAATGTTCAAAAGATTCTTATGCCTCAATCATTTCCAAAGTGTTAACTGAAACGTTGATAATAAGCTTTACTCAATTGAACTTACTCCGCGTGCCTTATAAAATGTAGTATAGTATTTGTTAAGTACCACTTCTGCATTTCTGCCTGACAAGTTGAACACTTCTAATTTAAAAGATTCTGAATTAAAGTGCATTAAAAGGCACTAACTACTAAGAGCAATGATATATTTCCTATACATTTTCAAAAGATTCTCTAATCGAGTTGATCCCCCTCTCTCTCAAACTGTTAACTGAAACTTAGCTAATAACCCTCACTCAATTGAATCTACTCCCTTGGTGTTATAAAATGTCTCATATTTCATTCCACACTGTAAACAAAATTCAAGTTCTTATGAACTTCAGTTCAGTTCGTTCTCCCCAACTATTTAACATGTCCAGATCATTATATCGCCAGTGCTTAACCATGGCAACATTTTAATACCTTCTCGTTAAGTTTTTATGCCGTAACTGTAAACTCAAAATGTGAATTACATTTCAGGCACTTCATAACTGTCGCCTGTGGCCATGCCCACATATATATACATATATACGATACAAAACGTGGAACAGGAATTCCATCCAACTGTTCGTTGGTACTTTATTTACCACACATCATATCATATTTCGCAACCAGCAGCTCGACCACAATTTGTGGCATGATATGAACACGCTGTGCAGAGAGAGAGATACAGAGAGCAATAATAACTACTCCCTGGTAGTTCATACAATAGTAGCCATGACAATGGCAACCGCATAGTATTAATCAGAGACTCAGCCCACGCCAGAGACCCGACCCAGGGCCACATCCAACATGCGCATCTTTCTCATAATGAGACGTGTCAATTTACATGAAAATCATTTTCTCATAAACAAAGGCAATGCCTGTTGACGTCGCCTAAGACAACCCAATGGAGCCCACTCTTCGGCTACTTAGAGAGACCTCTCAAGCTTATCAATAGTGCCACCGTTTACACCTCTTGGTGTGTGGTCCGGGCTCTGAGGGATTGGGGGAGACGTAGACGGTTGGTATTCCCGGTTAAGTGTTTTTTATGACACGCTCACTACGTGAAATGCATCTTTATGTGCATCTGGCAAAAGACATCGAGGAAGGAACGACGTTCCTTTCATTTAACTTTATGTTGGGTTTATTATTTAAACCAAATTATCAAAATGCTTTGCATATCATAAGATGATTTTTTATATGGCATCATTAAGGCAAATAATCTTCTCGGGAGCTACTGCATTGAGCGGGTTCCTTCAGTACGCTTTTATGGCCAAGTCTGGAAGTGACCATAAACTTGGTGAAATGGTTGTGACTGACACTCAGCTTAAGCTGATTAAAATCATACAAAAGTGTTTTAAATCAAAAAATGTCAGCCAGTGTGCTTATATGACTACACTGAGAGAAAAACAAGTGCATTGAAAACTTTTTGGGAGTAAGCTGATTAGAAAGGAGCTAAGAAATCAGCTAAAATACAAGAAATCAAAAGATTAAAGAACAAGTTGCTTTGTTATGGTTCGTCATGTTTAAAAAGATAAAAAGTTTCAGTTTATTTGGGCAATAAAAAATAAATAAAAATAAAATAAAATTGCATCTTGGTTGTATTGTTGAACCAAGCCCTTTTTAAAATTAAAGTAGGAAACAAGAAACATCTACAAGTAGATGATGTCGTTTATAATCGCTTGTTTATAGCATCTCTTCAAGGAAATACTTTGGAGAAATAAGCTTCAAGATTCTTTTAGAGAGGCCACATTAAAGACATTTGAGAACATCAGAAGTTAGGCTCACGCTTTGAATGACTTTTCTCTCTACGGCCTTGTCTGAGAAAGATTCGACCTTCCTCCGTACAGATACGGAAACCATTTGCAATGGTAGTAAAAGTATTTACTAATTCCTTTTTTTAATTATAATTATTTACAGTCCATCGCTTGGACAGTAAGAAAATGTTTTCGAAATTAGAAATAAACAGAAGAAATAGTTAAACTCCAATGACTGTTTAAAATGGCTTTTTTAAGCGCAACTAATCTACTTACCTGCCTTTATTCAAGCCAAGTTTTTATGTTTAATTAAAATTTGTTCTCTTTTTAAAAATAAAAAAAATGCAGTATCTGCTAAAAAATAATTTTTGCTAACCCTTGAAACTTATTTATTATGCATAAGAGCTCAAATATGTGTAATTTAAATTTCTCCTTGGATCAAATTTTGAACCTTAATCGGAACTCTAACTAAAAACTAAGTTAATCATCAACAATCCAAAACACTCATCCAAACTATGAAAAACCTATCTGCAACATAAACAAAAAGATAGAACGTTGAAAAATCAAGGAAAGCCGGCGCAATCGCCAGATCTAAATCAATTCGAACTTCTTTGGGATACACTGGATCGTCAAGTCAGGAAACAGTGTCTGCCTTCGAAAGAAACTCTCTGGAACCAATAGTTCTTGAATAACTTGTCAACAGAATGCCTCGAATCGTCGAAAGAGCATTGAATGCTAAAGGTTGATATTTTGCCGAGAAAAAAGTATAATCGTTCTATGTATACCAAAATATTATCTGTTACAGTTGAAAGAATATATTCAATAGTTCTAAAAAGAACAATATTTAGAATAAAGTTTTTACACATTCAATTAATAGTTTCAAACGTTTATGATACATTTTTTTAGTTTTAAGGAGTAATTATTATGTGTGCGAAAACTTTTGCTCGGTAGTGATATATATATATATTTCCAAGTAAAAAACCCCTGCAAGTCCAAATACTATGCACCTGGTCTTAAGACGTATTCTTTTTTCTGTTTTTTTTTTAATTACGATCAATCTCAACAATAATAATTTTTTTTAAATATCTTAACTAGTTTGTACGAAC